>OX411310.1:79870005-80470005 GCA_948150685.1 Rhaphigaster nebulosa
ACTTTTGCACTAATTGAAAGAGCCTTTTTGAAATACAGGTTTGCCATGGAAAAACGTTTGCACATGTGTAAGCGAAAGTGAAGTATGGAATTTTATGGAATTAATATAAAACCGTGTAGGTGCCAACTCCCGCAATTCCTGAAAATTTCATCAAAATCATATTCATACAGCCTGTCACATGGATTTGACTACAGACAGGCAGACTGAGACCTAATATGTTGTTTGATGTCTAAAACGTAAAACTACATCTTTTTATGACATTAGAAAGTCATACCTAATACAATGATTAGGTAGATCCTAATCATTGATAGGGAGTTAGACTCTATTACCTTATGACGGCAGGATTGTGCATTGCCAAATTAATAGAGAGAGAGTAAAAGTACTTTTGTGGGAAGCGAGAACTCCAAAACGAGGTTTGAGTAATTTATTTTAGCTTAGCTTTAATCTACTGACCATAAATGTGAACGAAACTAGACTAATATTTTCATCATGTTCAGCTGAAAATCTCTTTAACAAAAACCATTTCTTCACATGCCCTTCTTTCGGGAGTCATTATTAGACGTGAGAACTTCTCCAGATGAGAATACGAGTCCTGATTTCAGAACAAAAACCAAGGAAGCCTACTTGAATGTGAAGAACAAAGAGCTAAAGGCGGACCAGAACTCACCGGTTCTAATATTTATTTTGTTATTTTTTACAACTAATGGTCACTAACTATTTCAGTTATATATATATATATATATATATATATATATATATATATATATATATATATATCTGTATGTATAAAATAATAAAGGCAGACGTATACTTTTTTTTTATTTCCCCAACTACGCTCGATACAGTACTAAAGAAAGTTCTGAAAGTGGTTTTGGATCGGCAGTAGTTACTCTCGAGACCTTTGAATTTTACTTATAAAAACGATGCAATAAAGGCCGATTCAGATAAGAAAGGCTGGCACTCTAGAGGCCGAAGGAGAAACTGTGGATCAAAAGGGCTCTGATTTAACCTTCACTTTATATTCAATTTTTCGTTGTTAGATTTTTCGTCTATTTTTTCTAAACTAGATCCTTTTTTAAAGGAGTTTTTAATATTCACTTTTTTTTCAAATAAAATTATTTTTCGTAAAAAGTCGACATTATGGGTTCTAAACGACTCATATAATATAATGTAATATGATATCATTATATATCAATTATTTATTTATTAACAACAGTGTTGGGTCTTCAATAACTTGGATCATTTTTGCCCTATACTGGCATAAATTACCAAACTTTTGAAAATTACAAATACATATATTAGCTTAAATGTGTTTTAGAGATCAGATTTACAAAGAACAACTTTATATGTGTAACAAATATGGTATTCTTTCTTGAGGTATTTTTTTTTATTTAATGTTTTGTGACAAAAACAGTCTAATTTTTTATCCAATAGTAGCTTCATTAAAAAAAAATGGATTATTTATTTAAAATGACAGGTGTATTAAAATCACAAAAGAAACAATGATAAAAAAAAAAAAAGAAGATATTTTAAAACAATTAAAGATTGCGACATAAAAGTTTATGAAATAACTAGCTCATTTTATTATTAATATTTATGAATATCGATCGACTAGCTGTGCCCCGCGGTTTCGGCCGCCTATAATTTGGATTAACCACTAAAATGCAAAATAAACTTTAAAATAATAACTTACAATATGCTGTTGTAAGAAAAAGAAGAGGGTAGCCATGTATCAAAAAATTAGGAATATAGAATCATCCCGAGTATATAGAGACAGAAAATTTTTTAGTGAAGTCAAGGACATAAAAACAACATGTAAGCCAGATGAAACTATGATAAGAGATGAGAATGGTGCACTCCTTACAGTGGCCGATAAAGTATTGAAAAGATGGGAGAGATACTACAGTGCGCAATTGAATTTTACGCATAATGAATGAGACGAATATGGTCGGGTTGAATGTGATCAGAATGATGAGACGGATGAATAAATAACTCCAGAAGCAGGGTATATTGCGGACATCATCGCTAAAGTGAGAAATCATAATGCCCCAGGAACAGATGACATCACGGTAGAGATATTAAAAGCGGCGGGACCCGAAATGAATACTGAATTATGGAAGCTGGTAGCCTATATATGACAAGAATAAATAATACCTGAAGAATGGAAGGAATCGATGGTTATCTCAGTAATTAAGAAGAAAAGTGATCCCACAGAGTGCAACAACTACAGAGGGATCAGTCTCCTGAATGTTGCATATAAGATCTTCGTTATTGCAATATATAACAGCCTGATACGCTACATGGAAAGCACATTTGGTGACTACCAAGCAGGTTTCCGTAAGAATATGGCTACAATAGACCAAATTTTTACACTTAAGCAGCTGGGTGAAAAGATGTATGAATTTTATATATACTTTTATATATTTTTATATACATTTATAAATGATTGAAATATTTAACTTCTAAAATATAAAATAAATGTTTGCACTTGTAAGAAAAACTAACAATAAGCAAAAGAGCTAGCTATATTGCGTTAAACCTGGTACGGTAGCCATGAGGGAGACAGCATTTCGTGGTGCATCCTCCTCACATCCTGCATAATTATAATGTCAAACTAGGAAGTCTCTCATCCAACTTCTGTTCAGCTAAGTTACATGAAGAATGTCAGTTGATGCCATATTTTGCTCATATAAAAATCTTAACTATGCATCGGAAACATGTTGAACATACCAAGGCCATACAGAAAAGGGCTCGCTATTATGTCTTTGTAACTAACACGTTCCTTATTTGCTTTCCCAAGACAATTTACCTTTATATATATATATATTTATAGCGAAGTACTCAGGCGCCTAATTTACGCTTCTTCAGCACACATCTAATGCTTTTAAAACTTATGTTTATTTGTTTATTGTTATAGTGTTTATAGCTTCACTGAGGATAACTTTCTACTACACAGTTGGTCGGATTCGTTGATTGATGTTCCGACAGATTCTTCCTATATAATCTCATATCATACCATTATTTAGACTATTGTGCTTATAAGACATACCAAAAACACAAGAGTGAAATCAGCAACACAGAAATCCACAGGAAAATTTGTATTACTTATAACTATACCATTCAGACCCACTCGTAACTTCTTAAAGTTAGTACCACTTTAAGAGGGTTGGATAAAGCGAAGGGTTTATTCTGGTCACGTACCACAGTGGGGCATCGAGGTAAAGTCGTTCTCGATAAACCAAAAGCGGACCAGGTTGTAGGATTCTAAGTATGAACTTTGCAAAACTCTAGAGTTTCATATCACTATATCTAATTTAAATAATATCTTTGGATTTATGGAGAAAAAAAAAAATTAAATATCATTGTGTTTCCATTTTACTAAAAAAAGAAAAGAAAATGAAACATTCATGTATTCAATTGTTTAATTAAAAATTTAACATTAAAAAAACGTATATATAAACATTTACAATCATAACTATTCTTTAATAATAATTAGCTCTTAAAGTTAAACAACATTAAAGTTTACGTATCAAATAAAATGATAAATTAAAAGAACTTTATAAGATGATGAACAATCAAATAGAAATGCACGAAAAGAATTTTAATATGAAAATATTAACAAAAGAAGTTCGTTGAGAGGGAGAGGGTGTGGTCTCTAAAGAAAACACACCGATAAGTATAAATTTATTTTTAATATACATTGACATTTCGAGCCGTTTTAGGCATTCGTGAGTGCTAAGCAAAACAAGATACCACAAAAGTATAAAAGAAACAAGAATTAAATATAGATAAATTAGGAAATACATAAGAGCATATTAAAAAATAGTTAAAAATACTTATAAAAAAAATTGGGGTAGTATTAGATATGAAAATTATAATTATTATTGTATTGCTTATGATAATTGAAATAATGAGATGTAGTTGAAAAAATGTGCTATGAAAGATATAACAGAATACATGAAGATATAAATATAAGCAAAAAGAAAAATATAGAAGTAATATAAGCAAAAATAATTTATATTATACCTGTAAATAATGTAGAGGTTTTGGTAATAGGACGTTAGCATCATATTTGAGGAAAAATAAATAAATAGATATATAGAAAAACATAGGGAAAAAAGGAAAGAGGGGCATGGTAAGAAGGACAGGTCCTTAAACAAAAAAAAAAGTAGTAAAATTGGAACAAATAAATAGATTGAAATACGTTATTAAAGACAAACTGAAAGAACTCTGTCGATTAAGATCAGGTTTATATCAGGATAAAGTGATAAATATCTATAAAATAAGAATTGTATTCGGTGGATCCACAAAATAAATTTCGACCTATACAGTGGGTCTAGAATAGGTTAATAAACTGTTGATAACTAAACTTTTCAGTCCTAATACAAGCATATATGGGTTTTTACCACAAAAAAAAAATAATAATAAACATTAATTTATTTTTCGGACAAAGTTGATTACGCTTTAATAAAACAAAAAATGTTTGTCTCTAATTGTCAGTTCTGCAACTGAAATAGATATGTTGTACTTGAGTGGTTTATTTCGAAAACGAACCCTAATAATCATTGGATGCATAACATCCCACTGCTGCAAATATCCGATTGCCTAAAAGACAGGGTAGGGATGTAAACCAATAAAAATAATAAATTAATAATATGTAATAATTTAATAATTAATTTAATAATTAACGTAAAAATACTCTGGGATACTTCTCGTGATTTTATTTTTAAATATATAAATTGCATACGCTTTAATAATAAGTCGGTGTCTCATTAGACAAGTGTGATTTATTCAGTAAAGTTTTATTAAAATATAATTTTATATAATATTTTGATAAAGCTATTTGTAAGGAAGTTCCATTCTGAATCAACTTATTGATCCTCTCCAGGAAATATAGTCTCATTATGTTGTTAAAAGGTATTATGTCCAAACAATATGTGCCTATTCAAAAGAAACTTCTACCACCTTTCACTATAGGCTTTTGTTAACTCCAAATAAAGCCCTGTATAACAGGGACTGGAAATAACTGTGGAGTATTCATGATAAGTTTGGAAGCCAAATGAAAATTGGATTGCTCCAGTGTTGAATAACAATTGCAGCAGGTTTTAGAGTAATCTCCCCTCCAAGGTTTATTGGTTTTGTCATATTGCCTTTCTTCTTCGAAATATACAACAATCCTACAAGCTGAGATATGGCATATTAATAGTTTTTTTCATTGCTTGCAATCCTAATAAAATGGTATTGAAGACTAACACTTTTGTGCCTTTAAAAACGACTTCAGCTGTTTAAACTGTCATTTGCACGATTTAGACAATAGCATATTGGATATATGCGTTAATATACACTTTGATAAATGCAATAGGACACTATTTTATAATTTAGTTATCAGTTCAGTACTTATTATACATTTCTTAATTTTTTTTTAATTTGATTTATTTTCACTAATTAAATTATTTTTTAAATTATAGTATGAAAAAGATATTTTTTTAAAGATGTTTTTGTTTAAAACATATCAAGCAAATAGCCGTGCTCGCTTGCCGAGCTAATGAAACGTTTCATTATCGAAACGTAAGCTTGGATATGTAAGGCCAAATAACATATGCATGTTCATAAGCGTAGCTAACCAAATGAAGGCAGGTGCCACCAACTAATATTGGTAGTTACACACACACACACACACACACACACACACACATATGTATATATGTCACAAAATAACTGGGTGGTTTCCTCTTAATAAAAGTATTTTAATCCAAAAAAAAATTAATGATATTAACCGAGTTTAACGGTAATTAATCTACTCACTAGCGTGTTATCCTTTCCACATATTTCATTCCTTTCTCATCTGTATTTTTGAGTCCTGAAATATAAATTGTAAATCAAACAACCAAAAAACGAAAAATTGTGAACGCCTCCATATATGAACCAAGAATGAGCAAAAAACAAAATAAGAATGGAAATCATCAAAACCTGAATTGAGACGTTGATTGCAAAAGGTACTAAAAGACAATTTCCCTAATCATCTGAGATCCTAATCATCGGTTTTAGGACTTTCAAATAGCATAAAAAGATTTAGTTTTTAGAGCAATTCAGGTAAAATACAAATGTGTATTTATTTAAAAAATGATTTGTAGTTAGGGCCTTTTAGCTTATAACGGCAGAGGTGTAGTACGTCATTTTGTGAACTAGAATGGTGATCCAATATTTTCGGCATTAATTTCGACTGAAAGGACTTTATTCTTTGAATGTTTGAGGTTTCAGCTTTCAGAAATCCACATTCAGTTTTGGGCAAAACGTAATTTCAAATAAATAACTTAATTACTTGACGAGCCACTGTAATCGTAATTGTGGCCTGCAATTACAATTATTAGTTGAGTCAAAGTAATTGCAATTACAATTATAATCCCATGTAATTGTAATTTTATTTTTAGAATATCAAGTTACTATAATTGGTAATTGCAATTATTTAAAATAGATATAACACTAAAAAGAAGTTAATTCCACAAATGTGCTAAGGGGTAGATTTCAAAATGGAGATTTTCAATAAATCGTATGCAAAATTGAGATAAAATTAAAGATGGAGTTAATATTGCTATGACTTACCGGTAATTGTAATCGCAATTACTTAGCGCAAAGAAGTAATTGTAATTGCAATTACTTAGAGTCAAAGAGTAATTCTAACTGAGAAACTCAATTATAATTATAGTGATAGAAAGGAGTAATTGCTGTTACTTAACACGATTAGAGTAATTGTGATTGAAAGTTACAATTACTTACATGTAATTGTTCTTTAAAACCACTAATGTTGATGTTTTGGATCAGTTAATCGGTTTCTTATTAAAATTTAGTCCACTTTTGCTCATGTAATTGAAGATATAATTAAATACTCATGCCTCCAGTTCTATGGCGTATAGTTTTTCGAAAAACTATATAAAGAGTTCGTTGTTTATAATTTTGAACGTATGTCAAGTGATCCGGATAAAATGCCTTATCGTTCGCTTAGTTATTTTCGTTTTTATTTTATTAGATTTAGTTAATTGTAATGTATTGCGTGCTCCAAGCCTCTTGTTCCAGTAAAACGTAAATACCGTATTTTCGCAGGTATAAGTATCTCAATATTATTAAATATATCTAAAGATTCAGCGTGAATACAACATGCACACTCTTTTTCTCTTTCTCCTCATATTTGAAAAACAAATGACGAAAATTATCAACAATTCGCATAAATCACTTTCTTTTAATAATATCACGAACAAATATTAAGTTTCGAGCCCTTAAATATTCTTCTTGTCTGAAGAACAGGCTGTTGGAGAAAACGTTTTTTAAAATTTCAAGAAAAATATTTTTTTTTGCGGTAAAAATGAGGCTTTGTATCGAAGGAAGCGAAGATTTTAGAGAATCAGTTTATCTGGAAAAATGAAAATACGTGGAAAAACTTAGCTTAGAAAAATGAGAAAACGAAGCTGATAAAGAATTATTTGATTAACTAATCACAGTCAACCGCTCTAGATACAATACCACAATTATTATAAAAAAAACAATTATTTTAGGTGGATTAGCTTTGATTTATAAATTATTTCATTTTTTATGCAATTTAAAATAGGGTTTTGGAAATTACATATGTTGGAAAGCCTTTATTTAGATACAAGCCGGAAACCTGGTGAATGAAAATGCTGGATGTTTGTACGTCAGAGAAGATCTCGATTGTGCCGGCTGGCTGATTCGGAAAAAAATCAACAACAAAAAAACTGAGCAAGGCTAATGGGTAGAGAACTTGACCACCGGTCCGAGAGGATGGGGAAGGGCCCACGTATATTAATAGGTTTGCAGTAGCTGCCGTATGGATAGTCAAAGGTTCAACGGCCAACACGGTTGTTTTCCAACCATTAACGTAGGCAGCAGCTTAGTCAATGCTTTGTTTAACGAAATGCAAAGGCCAGTTTCCCGACCTAAAGTAGACAATGTAATATTCCACTTTAAAGTAAAACACTTCTCTCAATGAAATAAAAAAAATACTATTAATAAATAGAATGAATGACACTAAGAAATGTTGCAGAAAATGTTATTGAACCTAGGCTATACAGAAGTATAAATGGCTGGTATGATAAAGAGTGTAAGATGCACTACGAGAACGAAACGCAACAAGAATGAAGATGCTACATCGGAGAACGAGGAGAACTGAAAGAAAAAGAGATGCTGGAAAGTAAGGAAGTTGAAAGAGATACAAGATAATTTCTCGACCGAAGAGACAAGAAAGTATTATAACAGGATTAGACATTAGAAAAATCAAGATTTAGGCCCCGACTGAAATTTTGTAAAAGTAAGCATGGAAATCTTGTTGCATATGCTGTTGATAGATGGGCACAGCCATTTTAAGGAGCTTCTCAATCCCGAGCAAAGAAGGATCATGAACCACCAGGAAGATATTTTGAACCCTAATCGCTAAACCATGAAGATGGACTCCCACTAGAGAAGGAAGAGATCACCGAAATAATGCAATCCCTCCACAATAACAAGACCCAAGCATCGATCAACTACAATGAGAGTTACTCAAGTTTGGCAGGAATGATGTGACTAATGAGATGTACAGTCTAATTTATGATATCAGGATGGCTGAACAGATGCCCAAGGGATGGAGTACAGAACGACAGAACGACTTCTCCAGGGTTTTTGACGTGCCAAATGGTCTCAGACAAGGTGATGTATTGTCCCCAATCTTGTTTAATCTGGATTTGGAAATGGCAGTGAGATCCACCAGGACAAGCCCTGGAGAAACAATCATGAGTTAACAGGTTAACTCAGCAAATGGCCTATGGAAACGATGTGGTTATCACAGGTAGAACCCTCACATCATTATCTGGTGCTTTCCGAGATTTCCAGGATGCTGCAAGTAAACTTGGTCTTCATATCAATACCAAGAAGACCAAATGCATGAGATCCTTCAGAAATGAAAGGCAAAAGAACCCTCACATTGAAGTTTGTAGTCAGAATTTCGATAATGTGGCAAAATTCAAATAACTAGGGAAAGTTATTGTCACCAAAAGTAACATAAAAGAAGAAATAAAAGTAAGGCTCGCAACTGGCATTAGGTGTTTGAATGCACTCCAGAAGGCACTCCGTTTTCGAAATATCTCTCGCAAAACCAAGTTAAAAATATATCGGACGATCATCCGACCAGTGACAGCGACATGTGGGCCCTGACGCATTAAAACGAAAAAAATATTAAGGCTTGGGGAAGAAAAGTCCTCCGAATATTCTTTAGACCAGTAAATGAATCAGGACAATGGCGATATAGAAAAAATCAAGATTTAATATAGATGTTTGGTGAACCAGATATTGTGATGGTGCTCATCAAGATGGTAAGAATACAATGGCTTTGTTATGTAGAAAGAATACCAGAGGTCGCCAACCATTAAGGCTGCTATATCAATTGCCAGAAGGAAGGAGAACGCAAGGAAGACCACGTCTGAGATGGCTAGATGACGTGGAGACCAGCGCCGTGTAGGGGTGAGGAAATGGAGAAAACATGCAACTGATAGGAACGAGTGTACGAGGTTATGAAGGAGGAAATGTATAGACAGATTTATGAGGCAAACCAACACACTTTGCAGAAAGCAGAGAGATGGAAAACTAAACCTCCATCTAAACCAACCAAAAAAGTAGTTATGTAGTAAGAAAGTTCACCTTCACTTATCTAGTCTCCAGTTTCAAGTATCTGGGTTCAATTATCAATGCTATACTAGACGAAGAGAAAGATATGCAAAGCCGAATACATGGAGCTTGAGTCCTTAAGAAGGAACCACATAAGTAAGCTGCTAAGTCGTCGCACAAAGATACATTGTAATTGTATTGTAAATCCTAAACCATTCGATTTATTTGAGAATAAATCAGTATAGGTGAGCCTATACTGGTTCAAACCGGACCCTAAAAAAAAATCGAAAAAAAAATCGATAGGTTCAAGAGGAAAGTGTTGAGACCTATTATGGGCCCAATAAGAGAAGACGGAGTGTACCATCTAAGGAGAAACACAAAGACCAAGGGTAGGCTATGTACCATTATGTATTGATAACCAAAATATTAATGACTAATTTCTACAGAGTTCTACTTCTTGTAGCATTGTGAACAGAAAATAGAAGAATTGAGGATGTATATCTGATTTTAAATTGATTATTATGGGGAGTAATGGCTGTTATTCGTACTGTTATTTCAGTAATAAATATCTTATACGTATTTGTAATGAAATGACGATAGATAATGTTTTATCATTACGTGATTAGTAAATTGAAGATAAAAATTTCTTTCATTATTTAATGTTAATTGGATTTATATTTGAATATCTTTTTAAAGAGAAATTTCTTAATTAGGATGAGATCTAAAATGTAATGAATACTTTTGCTACTTAAATCCTACAAAATTGATTGGCTATAGTTTCGTTTAAATTTTTAACAATATTTCATCTAATTTTGTCTCCCAATGAAGAAAAAAAAAATAAAGGCTGCATAAGAACCTTCGGGATATTAGCGTTATCATCAAAATTCAGTTTAATGAGCATGTTAAAGTTAATGATATTATAACCAAGAACCGTCATACTGCCGACAGAAAGACTTCTTCTGAAGCGGTCCGGACAGCAGCAATATAGATATCACCTAAAAGGCCAAAGCAGCCGAATTGGCATATACTTATGTAGAAAAACGTAACAAGAAAGAATTTCATTTTAAAATTGAATGTTTCATGTAGCATGCGCTGTTAATAGGGAAAGGTTTGGAAGATGCTACTGCATCATCCACATTAAGTTTAATTTAGAAAAAACTGGAAGCGTATCCCAACCTTCCTAGAGCCTGAAGAATCTTCCTTACCCCCAGTTTATATTTCTTTTGGAGTAAGTAGTTTCAGCAAACTGAAACCGATTAAAATTTATTTGAGGAGCACGATTGCTCAACAAAAGTCAACAAATCTCAGTGTAATCTCCATTGAACGCAAACGAACTGCCTTCATAAACTATGAGGAGATCATAAACATTTTTGCTGGAAAAAAATATCGGAAAGTGAAATTTTAATGTTATTTGTACATTTTCTTCATTTTAATATTCTATTTGTTTGTTTGATTAGACATGAATTCAGTCTATAAAATGTGTTAATCTTGTGATATGATATTTATATCGAAATATATTACCTAAAATACAATTATAGAACAGTTGAATTTTTTATTGGGGAGGGGAGATGAAAGAAGGGTGGGTAAAATTAAGCTTGTTCCCACAGGAAAAAAATCCTAGACTGTATCGATGATTTTGCGAGTTTTTCTATTAATAAGGTTTACACGCAGACACAACACATATAAATATATAAAATAAAAAACTACGACATAAAAACGTTTGAAAAAGAATCCATTAGTTTCGAAAAGATTGATAATATTCCAAGTTAACAATAGTACACCAAGGGCTTTAAGTAAAACTGGCTGGAAAATTGTCAGTGCTCACACAGCGGAAGAAATTGTATTGTTTTGGTGTACATAGAGGATACAATATATACCAGAGGCTAGGATGGAATTGTCAGGAACATCAACTGCTATTTAATAGCAGAATTATTTTGCTTTTGCCTCTCAAGGGCTTTCCAATTTTAAATAAGGAGGAAAAGTTAAAAGTTGTTTCATCTTAATTATTTATTCGGCTGATGGTAGATTGTATTAAATTTTTCTATTAATTAAAGTAAGATTCAATAGACAGTCTCATATCATCTGTTATATTTTAAGAAGCTATCGATAACCAGCATAATATTCATCTCTATAAAAACATTGACATTAATATTTAAACATAATATAAATATTTTATATGTCTATACAATATATTATCCAATAATAATTATATTTTTGTCAGGCATATTAATGATAAAATCTCATACCTTTCAAATTATTATTCCGTCATATCAGGTATGGCTTCAAAAGAAATAAAAACCAGAATATATAACCCTAAAAATAAAAACAAGTAAGGCTTTGTCAAATCATGCCAAGCATCTTCGATATGAAATAGATTTTGATGATTTAAAAATATAATTTTCGGACAAAGCCTAAGATATTAGAATCAATATACATTGTAATCATTCAAGATAAAGTTCTCAATTCAATACAGGAACCACCCCATCCCACATACTACAACAGTACTCACACATAATCGGAAATAGTTCTATTTTTAATAACTGATAAATATGATAGCTCAGAACTTGGATCGGTGGGGTACAGGAAAGTTCTCCTTTACTGCGAAAATGAGTCAGATGAATAAATAAGAATGATATTAGCAACAATAACATAGTAGTATGTGAAATGTTGCGGTATGTTTTATTATATTCTAAATTTTATTCATAGCAAGTTTGGGAAAGAACAGTTTTTGACAACAAATCTTCCTTATGACGGAGTAGAAACAGAAAGATATGAGATTTTATCGTTAATATGTATGCCAATAATATATAACTATTATTGAATAATGTATTTTATATAAATATAAAATATTTATGCTTGAATTTTAATGTTAATCTTACAGTTCAGGGAACAAGGCATTTTTTTTCTAATTATTAACAGTCGTCCAAAACTTCATGAGTGGCTTCATTTTAACGTAGCCTACAACTTTTTTATCTACGAAAGTTCTCAAACTAGAAATCGGAAAACACGTCAACTTAATGATGTACTAAAAAGGTACGAACAACCCTTTGCTTTTCACTTGAATCGTAAGATAATTTGATAAGGAAATCGAACAAAATATTGGGCTGCATACAGAAGCTGTAGGCTACGTTAAAATGAAGCCACTCAGGAAGTTTTAGATAAGCGATAATAATTTGAAAAACTGTACTCTGCTCTGTGTTACTATCCTGCACCCTGATGAATATGGTTCCGGACACCAAAAGCTTCTCAAAATAAAATAGATGATTCGAGTCTGTCTACGGTATCTTACCATAATTAATAGAATCTTAATTATTTTTATAATAATGTAAAATCATTCGAACTAAATAATGTTTACAAATGAAAGAAAGCCATTTGTAAAGACAGAACTATTCGTTTTGAACATCTAAAAACTGCATAGGCCGTAAAGATAGAATCTTCTTTTTTGATCAAGATGAATATAGACAAACTGATCAATACATTCACTCTATCCTGGTACCCAGCTTTTTTCCGTACTTGAAGAAATCACCCATGAAACCGCCCACCCAGGTTATTCAAAATGTATCCTTTTTACCTACAGTGTTCCACCCTTATTACATGCCTCAGTGACTTGAGTCTTTGAACTCAAAGAGACTATGCCACTGAGGGATCATCTTAAATATAATACTGATCCTTATCCCCGTAACCCCGGAAAATCCGGTATTCTATAATAAGTTCAGACTTTCTCTATAAGATTTTTCTTTTATTGAAATTCCTTTTTTATTATTTTAAATGCAGTTGCATCTGATATTAAATTATGTTACTAATAAAAAAATTATAAACAAGTTATTCATTTTTTATTAAACTTATTTATGCCTGATTAGAATGATTTATAATTTATTCAAATTCATCATTATTATCGATATCTATGTATTAATACTGATTTGATTATTGATATAAAATTCGATTTTAATATGGTTCTAAAAATAAATTAATAATCATCGGAATTCTATTTTTAAATGTGAAGTTTTTGGTTTAAATCAGATTCCGACTATATATTCAGAATTTTACTATGTATTTAATTAAGCAGATTAATTAAAACCGTTTTGTAATTTTAAGAAATCAAATAATACTAAAACAATTGAAGTAGAAGATGCCATTAAAATTTCCTCTGCTCAGTCAGGGCCTTCCGATCTCAACATAAAATTCGCCTAAGCTTGTTATATATGATTTTTAAGGATGTTTAAATGTTTAGCAAATCATGCTAAAATTATATAGGTTTCCCGACTCTCTTTCAGGCCTAATGCACCGTCCATATAACTGCGAGATTAGCTTGGAGGCAAAACATCAAAATGTATTTGGGTTAAACCAGATTTAATCATAAAACCCTGCTATTAAAGCCTAGATAAGGATCTTTTCATTATCATAAATGTGACAATGCATATTTTAATTTCATTTTTACAATATAATTTACAATTATCGATAACAAATATAAAACTCACTTATGTATGTATTATTCATATACTACTGTTTGTATTGTCTGGAATTCGAAAAGGAATTTAGGCATTCAATAAATAATCATTCGATCAATATCACTAGGGAACAAAAAAATACTTTTTCATACATCAGTATTGGAGTGAATTTATATGCACTAATGTACGACGCATAGTAAGCTAATTTGATCAAATTGACTTTATTTTTTCTTTAATTAAAAAATTAGGTTCCCATAATAAACCGATCTATCGAAAATAAAAAAATAATCGGTCTCTTTAAATAATTCCTCAAGTCGTTTTAATTCTGGTATAATAATCCTTAAAACACATTATTTATTTTGCTTATTTGACACGGCATTCCTGAAGAAACAGCGTGAGTAATTCGCATTAGCAATTCTTGTGCTAACGATCCCGGATCACTTTTGCAACAATTCTAGAAAATTTTATCAAAAAACAACGAAGATATAAAAATGACTTTGTTCAAGAAGGACGCAAAGGACTTCCATTCCGAGTGCTAGTGAGGTGAGGCGCGTTTTGAAACACACTCCTTTTTCTCACCAGGCTCTACATGCACAAATAATAATAGTATTTTAATGTAAATAATCCCTACTCCGCAAAAAAGTTCGTTTTTTTTTCAATATAATAGCCTCTAGCCTCTAGTATATTCAATAAAGAGCATCTACTTCCAAAACTGGAGTCGATTAGGCAAATCTTATATTTTTCTCGTATTTAAAAGACTGGAATTTTACAGATTCGGCTTTGAAACCTAGCGTCGTAAAATTCCTGTTGCCATGTGTATCTGGATTGTGGTGTATGAAAATAGTTATAGTTAGGGATTGATAAATTATTTGCCACTTCTATAATTTTGCTTTTATTGAAAACTAGTTTCGAATGTTATACATTCATCTTCAGTTCTAAAAACACACAAAAATTATTATACATATTAAATTAAATGTAATATAAATTTATATATATGCGATCGTGAAAATTTTCGAATCCTAGTTTTCAACGGAAATACATGCTTTAAGGTCCCTCTGAGTCCAAATAACCAAGTCTCGCAAAATGGTCTGTGTGTCTGTGAGTCTGTGTGTATGTGAACAGCCTAGCTCAAAAAGGAAAAGTCGTATGAAACTGAAACTACGTATTCAAGGAAAGTATATTCATGGGATATTACAGCAAGCTCCAACGATTTTGATAAAACTTGCTGAAAGTCTCCTCCTAAAAGCCCTTTAACTTTTCATTTATGTAGTACATCACCGAGGAAATGCAGAGGAAAAAGTTATGGCGAAAAGAATATTTTATTTACGCATAACTTAAAAAGTATGTATTTTAGAATAAATTATGTATATAATTGTATAAAAGGTAATTAAATTATCTAAAAAATAACTATAAAAATCGGACCGATATTGGCAAAGATATACCGCATCGGACTAATTTATTAGTAAAGATCCAGCATAATTCATAATACGCGTATACATCCAGCCTATTTCATATCTAGACTCTAGATGGAAAGTCGAGCACTTCCGGAAGGAGACGAATGCGATCGAACCTCCTCCCACCAAGCCGCCAACCTATTATTAACAAAACGCTCTGTAACAATCTATTGTAATAACATAAAAGTAGAAATTAACTTAATAATTTCTACTTTTATATTATTTAATGGTACCAAAATGATTCAATGGAAACTAAACCGAAACTTTTAAAATATATTTTCAGCTTGACAAATCAAAGACATTAGTGTACAGAATTGTAGTACTAAAGTTATTTAAAAACTAATTTATTATACTTTTATGTGACAAGACTTGAAGAAGTGCATTCTGCTGAGTTTATTTCGAGTAGTGTTTATGCGAACTCTTTAAAATAATCTTAAAGATTATTATTGTAGGTTGGTAAGGGAAAGTTGTGTGATGCGCGCACCGCAACAGATTTTCTCCCCTAATTTTAGATTTCTTTTTTTCGATTTTTTTGTTCTCAAATTTTGTAATATACAAGAAAAAAAGTAAGGTATTCTTAAATAAAGTAAGGTTCCTTTTTAAAAAACACATTCAACGATTTTTGCAAAGAATGGAGTAATTTTTTATATAAATTATTACAAAAGAGAAGGAAAAAAAAAAGAAGAATATAATACTAATATAAGCTAGGCAAAACAAATAAACTTCAATGGAAAAGAAAAATAGATTAGTAAAGAAAAAGAATAATAATATAAAGTTGGATCAAGAATAAGGAATGGTACTTTTACATTCATTTTTCTTAAAACATTGTAACTAATAATGCGATAAATAAATTTTTGTAAGCAGGCTTTAATAGTAGTAAAGAAAAAAATAAATAATTCAATGGGGAATCTGAATGGTTCGAAAAAACAACAGTTAGCTGTATTTCCATTACAACTCTTTTTCACTTGAAGTATAAATAAATATTTTAAAAATGGTATAATGCAATATTGCAATAAATAAGGGATCCTTTTCATTTATGTATGTGTATATTGTATAAGTCTCAGATTGGGGTATGCTTCAATAATTTAATTTGCTAAGTAATGAGAGTAATAACTAAAAGAGATAAATGTTAAGAAGGACTTTTTTTTTTTTTTTTGGACATGATAATGTTCGGAAATGACCGAGGACACAAGTTGGAAGTAGAGTCATAGCAGATATTTCTAGCGATACACTGCTAATGGGAATATAGTCGCCAATTACAAGAAAACAAACAATGCCCAAGGTTGGCTACCGTTCAGGGCTACAATCAGTTTTACATTATTAAGATTAAGAGTCATCTCATCACGAATAGGGAGAGAAAAATCCAGAAATATTTAAGATTTACATAAATCCGTGGTTTAGCACTCCTGTGACAGAAACAAGACATAAGGATATCGAAAGCCACCGCCGGTAATTATATTAAAAACCACATTTCCGTACTTTTCCCATTTTCAAATCCCTTCTTACCTTCACCTGTTCTGTTCCCAGAAAGATAAGCTCCGAGAGGGAGGTGAAGGATACAGGAGCAGATTTGTGGTACAACCGCCCACAGACATGGCAGATAACGCCTCTCTCTCCAAAAATAATTATTGTATAGTTAAAAGCTAAGTGGAGATAATCTTTTTATGTGTGCTTAATCGAGAAATTTTTTGTGCTCAAAAAGACGTTTGAATCTAACTATTTAATTTCACACAAATTTTGTCGCCCCTGGCAAGTGCCTGTTCTGCCTGTGCGTAAATCCGCTACTGGAAGGTTAGCATAATCATAATCATTTTTAGTTGACATCCGCATGATGGTATAGAAGGATCCAATCCCTAATTATGATCATTTTTATTTGATCTTTAAGTTCAACAATGCTCGTATTATTTTTACTTTCGTTACTATTTCCGGGAGGAATAAGGAATAATGGTCCCTTGTAGCAGCATTTCTTCAAGGTTTGGCCAGAATAGGCGAGTGACGCCTAAAAATCCCGAAGGAAATTCCATATTTTTTGGCCCTGAGGCCGGATTTTCCAACTCTCTTGATCATGCGTGTAGTTGACAATCAGTCGCCAATGAGGAAAATCATTCCGTGTATGGACTAAGAAAATTCCTAAGCAAATCTCGAAGGCTTTTTCCTTGAGGATTTCCTGCAAGTGTACGTCTGCATTGAAGAGGGTACAGCAATCTGGTCAAATGTTCGATATCCAGTTTTTAGTCCAAAAAATGCATTTTCTTCAATTGGTCTGAGTATCTGAGAAAAGATTACCTCTTGAACGAGAGATCGATTTAGTTATTTATTTTTCTTTTATTGCATTTTGTACCCAATACCTATGCACGGAGCAACCTGTTCCTAATACCCGAAAAAACGTGTTTTCCTATAGATTGAAGCGTCAACACGGCTCAAACGATTCTGATGAAACTTGCCAGAAGTCTTCCCTTAAAGCGCCTTAACTTATATATATATATATATATATATATATATATATATATATATATATATATATATATATATATATATATAAGTATCAGTGTCGTGCTAAGTACTTACAAATTACAATCTAAAATACCCCAAATACTATTTTCTACCCTTTATCTATTTTATGAACATACATAATTATAAGTACCTGCAGAGTTATTTAAATATAGTTGATTTTATAGATGTTCGACTATAAAAGAAATTTTTTTAAATTTAAGATCTTTATTCACTCACGTCTGTCAATTATTGTATCGACAATGAGTGAATTGGATGAACTGTAACTCAAGAACATGGTATGAGCGGCGTGAGGGGAAGCAAGAAAACAGCAGCGGCATACATACACATACAAATATTGAAGGCCAAAAAAGTCGTTTGGTTCGAATATTGTTCATAAGTGATCCAGTATTCCTATTTTGTGGTCGCTTGTTCCAGAAGCAGGAATATAAAATCAGAAGACGAAGAGATCTAAGATTACATTTCTACTATTATTATTGAACGAATTGATCTTATGGTGTAAACTAGTCACACATTCTACGATAGTAAATTTATTTATGTCTGCCGAAGGCACTAAAAATGTCAAATGACCAAAATACCATTTTTACAGAAGAGCCAATTGAATATTTAACAGTTGGCGCCTTACTATACGCCACTCAGCACTGATGATGGCCTAAAACCTAGGCCGAAACGTCGGCAACCCCAACCAAAATTCTCCTTCACTTTTCCATGGTCAACCATACTCTCACCATTATGAATATTTAATAGTTTACTCTAAATTGGGAGAAATGCTGATTTATAGTAAACTAATAAACATTCAATTGGCTCTCCTCTAAAATTGATATTTTGACCATTCGATCTCATTACCACAGATACGTATCTACAAATATCTTGAAAAAACTACAATATTAAGTCTTAGCCTTCCAATATATGGTTTATTAGATTAACTGTTCAAGTGGTTAGTAACTACATCAATAATTCATTACGTTTCAAAGCTAATTAATTCTCTTCCCTTAGCCATGGATTTATTGATAGATTAAATTTTCATTACGCTATTCAATTAGGTATTTAATCAATGCTAATTTATTAACCATCTGTTATATTGGTTTCAGAATTATAATCTCACAGTAAATTCTGTAAATTTAAACTAAAATTATAGCTAAGAAATTAAATGCATAATCGAAACTATTAATTGGTCAGATTTCGTCAAAGGCTCATTGAGAATATTTCTAGAATTGGCATTCTAGAATGGTGCTAATAAAAAATATATTTTTAAAGATGATCTTCGGTAGTTTGTGATATTAAAGTTGGTTATATCAACTACAGATTTCCCAATATACTATTTCCTTAACTTCATAAAATAGTATTTAATATTCGGCAAATATATATTTTCAATTAATATAAAATTTGGTTAATTTCACTAATAATCATTCACCCTATGAATAAATCATCCCATGAATGCAGAAAGTGAATTTCAAAAATCGGTTCCTATTTTAAAGGACCCTACAATCTTCTAATCTATTAAACTGTTTTCGCTTAAACTTAGGGGATTAAGTATACCCGAGAATTACGAACACACAGGGTCACAAGAAACGCAAAGAATTTCAAGAAAAGCTCTTCCAAAGTGGATCAGTAGATAGTCGAAGTTTAAGATCGGCGATATGCTCGAGAACTTATTCAAAGAACTCTACCAGATGAGTGGCCAATGATTCGGAAAAAAAGAGTGATATCTCAGTTAAATGATTCTTACAGTGATAGTGGTGGTAGCTCTTAATTCAATTACAATCTCCACAACCACTTTTGATGATTTTTTTTTATTTTAACTTATTTTATGCGTATTCTCAGCCATTCTTTTCATCTCGGGTAAATAAAATAAAATGAAAAACATCCCGTACAGAGTTAATTAACAAATCCTATATGATTAAAAATAATTAAAACGCCTATGGTTTGTTGGCACATTGTACACTGTTGGCATATTGTCTGTCCTATAATATTTCTCACAGTCTCACTTCTTTATAAGAGTGAAGATACCTATAGCTATGACATAAAATTTCTAAAAATTCAATTCTTAAAGCTGAAAATTCGAGGAATCATTTCAAATAAAACAAGAATATTTTTACTTTCCGTATAGGTAAGAAATGTTTTGTATTCGGATCCAATTTTCGATGTACAGTTTTCAACGTAGATATACTTAAATTTCATAAGATTGAATTCGGAAGAACGTAAAAACAATTCTATTATAGTTAGATAGAAATATGATTTTTTTTTTCGCGTTTTTATTTTTATCGTACAGTAATCAATGAGAAAATACACAGAAAATATCACTTCTTGTTGGGTTCTAAATATTTTGTTTAATATTGTACAATAGGAAGAATTCAAGGAAAAGGTGGGGGTCAAGATTAATACAAAAGATGGTGAAAAACAATCTATGAATGCCGAAGCTTTGGCCATATTGTAGACCTCCTTCCGGGGTACAAAGGGCAAGATACAACAAAAAAGAAAATCAAAGAAGTATACACAATTAAAGCATATAAATGGAAGAATAATAAGCAACAGCGATATAATAGAACAAAAACTACCAAGAATAATTAAAGAACCTTAACCTGAACCATTTGGTTAATCTCACTATTGTGTTTTAGATATATTTTTTATTTATTTCATTTGACTATGATGTTTCTTTATTCTGTGTTTAGTTTTCTAATTATTTTTAGTTCTTATAATATATCATTATAAATTCCACCATTTATATGAGCCGTTTACTTTGAAAGTCCAATTATACTTAAATTAAGATATTAATTACTGCATATATTAATTAAAGCAATGATGATGGTGAATTTAATCAATTCGTATTTAACAAGTTAACCTCAGTTTTTGGGCAATTGCATTAGTTGAATAATCAGTACGTTTAATTGATGCAGTTAAACAAATTAAATATAAGAATGAAAATTTAATATAAAATTTTAGAAATGGACTTAGGCCACTTTCAAAATAAAAGACTCATATAATTTCATTTTCTATGATTTCGATCTTTATAGTAAATTGTTCTTTATAAACCTGAAGAAAGCATTCAATGTTAGCCGAAATGACTTCTTCTTTTTCTTCCTCCTTTATAATATGCAGGGTAGAGCTTTATTTTGATTTTCTGGTTAAAAAGGTTTGTCTATGATGTTTATTATTGGCTAATTTGCTAAAGATCTTAATTTTGATTAAAACAATTTTTATACATTTTATATATATATATATATATATATATATATATATATATATATATATATATATATATATAAATCTTATATATAAAAATTATGTGGGTTTGTTTGTTCGTATTTTATGCGCTGCCATACCGTTCATCCTATTGCAATGAAACTTCGACAACTCGTTGCTTGAAATTGCTTGAAGTTGCTTGAATTACAGGCACGGTTAGAAAAAATCGTAATCTAAGTGGTTGAAAAAAATTATTTCTGAAGCCTAAGAATTTTTTTTTTGGAATAACCCAAAAACTATACATCTTCTGCAAAACTATAGGTACTCATTTGAAAGATAATTGAATTCTATATAAAACCAAAACAAAATTATCTGAGCTGGGCCAGTATTAGTAAAAATATCTTATGTATAAAAATTAATGTTGGTTTGTTTGTTCGTATTTTATGCGCTGCCATACCGTTCATCCGATTGCAATGAAACTTCGTCAACTCATTGCTAGCACTTGCGAAGGTTATAGGCAAGCTGGGTTTGAAAAGATTCATAAATCTAAGTGGTTAAAAGGTATTTCTAAAGTCTAAGAAAAAATTAGTTTTTCGAATAACGGCCATTTATAAAGATGGAGGGGAAATGTAAGCTGTTTTGGAATCAGCATAACAAGGTATTTAAAAAAAAATAAATAAAAAAATAAAACCCTATAAATGTTTTTGGTTTATTATTTTCAATAATAGACCTTTTTAATCGACCAAGGCAAACATTTTTGTAAACCACCCCCCTCAACATTTGAGATTTTACGTTTTAAGCTACGTAAAATCCTAATATCGAATACAAAAAATCCGACCGTCCGAGACTAGTGGACCGATTTTCTTGAGATTCGGTACCAATATCACAGGTCACTCCAGAATGATCTTCGAAACTCGACATTACCATCCGTCTGTTTGTTTCCAAATGGCGGCCAATTTGAGATCTTAGAAGACCATAAACAAATTAATCCGCAAGTGTGCGGATTAAATTTAGAAAATCCATGTTTTTCACATGTTACATGCACCAGCTCGCGAGTCGGAGAGCCAACACATTTATTTGTCTTCGCTGAACACAAAAATATTGTCTACCCTGAAGCACTTGAATAATACAGTAAAAAAATAAATAAAATGAATATCATTAAAACCTCTTCTTTATATATAGTTTTATTTCAATGAATGTATTCATTATCGATAAGAGGATAAATATCATTATTTATAGATTATTATAAATATCATTATTTTTTCTATTCATTTCTATTTCCTTTTCATTCTATTATTTTATCATTATTTCTTAATTTCTTCTGCGGCAGCAACACGCCGGGTACCAGATAGTATATATATATATATATATATATATATATATATATATATATATATATATATATATATAATGATTGAATTACTTCAAAGAATTCTATTTTTTTTTTTTATAAATATACATTTTTTTAAAACTTAATTTGATGGCGGAAGCCGAATTGATGATTAGGCAATTATGTCTGAAAGAAAGGTAATACCCTGTAGTATAATAATTTCTCTATAAGTTCAGCATATGTCGGAAGGAGGCTGATCGGTAAATGAGATGGCTTGTTCGGTTTTAGAATCATTATGGTGATGGATAATTTCCACTGGATCGGGAAGTATGTTGGTTGTAGCTAGGGCCGAGGAAGAGCGACGAGGAATACAATGGTCTTTTGAGAAAAGTGATGAATGATTTCGGATGATATGAAGTCATAATCCCGAATTATTGATTTGATTTTCAACCTCTTTCGGTGTGAATGATTTTGGAGGCATGGAAAGAGGTAAAGGTGTATCAAGGGTTAGTAGAATGCCGAATCATGTTGTGGATTACTGAGGTGTGAAAGAGGTCTGAACATAGAAGACATGTAGTTCCCAAAATGCTCTGCTTCTTATTCATCAGTTATATCATAGGCAGCATTTGAGGTCACTTTCAATGGCGGAGAAGTGTGATTTTCTCGGAGAAGTCCACAAACTGCCGTCGTCAGTATTCTAAAGAAGAAAAGTAATTGACAAATTCCTGAGCTTTAAATATCCGTAATTCGGTTTTCAATCTATTGTTAAGATGATTGTATTATTTTTTGTCTGCATTGAATGTGTTCTGTGCCTATGTTTCCGAGCCCTTCTTTATTCCATGATCCAAGTTGTCTGATGTAAGAAGGGTATTCTGGAAGAATATGATTTATTTTTGCTGGAAGAAATGCTGATGCTTCATTAGCTGCTCGTTGTACTTGAGTAGTTAGGAATTCAGCAGCCTCTTCTTACGGTGCAGTGTTTAAAGAAAAAAAAATGTTCATTTAAAGTATTTTGAAAATGTTTTCCTTCTGTTAATGTTCATTTTTTTCCCGAATACATTATGGAGTAAAACCCAGTAAGGGGGTTTATACATGAGAGATGAGACAGGGGGGTTTTTGTCATAGCCGGGTGTGAACAAATAGCTCCTCGTACAAGGCTCTCTAATTGAGTTACACTCTTTGCTCTGGAGGACATTAATCACCCTAGATCAACCAATCCCTACAGGATCAGCTACTGAATTCACAGGCAGGATCTAGTGTTTAGTTTTTAGAATGATATCGCTGAGATTTATCGTTTATCATTAAGTACATGTTTAGATTGATTAAAATCTTTCGTATCTCAATGATGTTAATCATGAATCATTTGCAGCTGCGTTTAGAACGCTATTTACGTAGTTTAGCTTGAGCGCAGAATGTAGATGGGCATCGTACAAATTTGGAAACTATGCCCTATATTACATTACAGTTTATATCGGTTTTTTTTTAGAGGTATAGTTTAAAATGAAATAAAAATAAAAAAAAATATGTTAATACCTTTATTGAAAAGATAATTTAATGCCATTAGTGTTTAAACATCATTTCAGCCAAATGGGCACCGCAGCTTGCTCCAATGAAGCGCAATTTGGTTGTCCGATTTTCGACAACTTTATCTAGCCCCTGGTGCCATATCGGCAATAACCAAAGAGTACAGAATTACAGAGAAATTCAGGAGGACAGATGAGGGCTCACTATTCCCACTCTCATAACCTACAGACAAAGCTAACAGCTGATGTGATTTGTGTTGTTTTTCGTCTATTTCGGATTTTTATTTCCTGTTCATTATTTCTGGTGATTTTATTATCGTTTTCAGAAATGGGTATGTTTGCTTCCTAAGGCTGTTGATAAAGGCAGCAAAAAAGATAAAATAAAAATTGCACCTCAGAAAAAAATAATCACAAATAGAGCGATTATTTTCAATTTATTGCTTTGCATAATTGAATATATTGTCTGTAATATGGAATATTTTATTCTTTTTTTACTTTTAACTTCTATATTGCTTTAGTATAAAGCTGATATCCACTTTTCAGGCGTTCGGCACCCGTAGGCTACTAAAAATAATGTACCCCTCTTCGTAAGATATGCATACACATAATTTTTTCTATTTCATTTAGAACCTGTTATTTGCTAATGTTTTTCATTAAAAGACTTTGAATAAAAATAATTAAATTACTAATAACAACAATCCAATATAACACCAATAAAAATTTTTTACTTGTAAGCCGATTGAATTGTTGACAAATTTGCGTTAGCCGCGTGTTGTCATAAGTTAGGGATATTTGGAATAAATAAGGCTATTTGATCCTATAGAGCCGAGGGCTGTGTGTAGGTGATAAGAGTGGGGGCAGTGGGCCCACTCTCTCTACTCATTTATATCGGGAAGGCCTCTGTGCTATCCTGTACTCTATGGCAATAACGCGGCGAATGTTGACTTCCAAATAATCCAACATCTGTGGTTTATCGGCATAGACTAGCGATTTCACATATCCTCGTAGAAATTAATCCATAAGTGTGGCATCACACGATCGTGGAGGCCACTTCACAGGCCCATTATACGAAATTGTGGGCTCATGAAGTGTTTCTCGCAATAAATTGATGGCGTTAAGCGCTAAATGGCATGTTGCACCATCTTGAAACCAAAGTTCTTCCACAGTATCCTCCTATTTACTGAGGAGCGAAAAAGTTAGCAATCATGGCTCTATAGCGGCGAATCGATTCGGCCGGGAAATCCTCAATTCTGCGCTCCACAGCAGCAACAACTCCTTCGGTACGCAATCGTGGATGCGTACTCGTACTATCACCTATAGTATGCATGGAGCGAAAACGATCCATAGAATAGTGTTTCGAATAACTGACACGGATGGAAGATTATGTCGACCATAAAATGGACGTAGCGCACGGTAATTTGGCGAGCTGAACCACGATTTTTGAAATAAATTTGTACAATTTTCAAGAGATGTATTGCTATCTGTAAATCTATTCGTGGTGAAATGGCAAACTGAGCAAAAATAAATAAAATAATAACAGCTTTGAATTTTGAATGAATTTGCAATTCATCAACAGATTATATATTTTTTTACATTTCGTTTAAGCTCATAATTACTTATTGTGAAGGTATAATATGTATTGATATTGGACAATATTATCGTTATATAATTTAAACAGACCAGGTGCGAACAAAAGAAATAAGGGACGAGCAGGTGGAAAGAAGGGTAACTGACAGGCGATGACAGATGTCACCACATAAGAGTGTTAAGAGTGTTAATAAAAATTAACACTGTAACAATGCCAAAAGCTTTTATTCATTTTAATCACTTAATCAATTTTAAGAACTGTTCCTCTTAGGCTTTGGCTGGCCTCGAGGAAAAAGTGGAGACCGTCTGGAAAAGGTATGATTAAATTATACGAGTTTGTATAATGGTTCGTAGATACCGGCTGTCAGGACAAGGGGTGGAGCCATCCGATGAAATCCCAGAATTTCCTCTCTCTATAAAACTAGTCGGCCAATGAACAACGTTTTCGACCCTCTCTTAGGCAGAACAAGAGAGAAAGGGAGATAGAAGCAAGGAGGTGAAAAAAGGGGGACTTCTGAACTGATCGAGGCTGAGGCAAGACAGCTAGACTGACCGAGGCTGATGCAAGACTTTTTGGCTGAACGCTGACCTCGCCGGACTCAAGGGCGGAACAACGAGACTCTGAAGATGAGAAATGCGCTCTGGTTCCATGACTGAAGATATGCAGGGGAACCCGAGGGAGAGATGCTGAGGAACCATCAACACCAATTAGTACAGATAAGAAATTTATGTTAAACAATTAATGGCTAAGTCTAGGCTGAATCATTCCATGGTTAACTTTTATTGTAATAGTTTGTTATTTTAATTTTGAAGAATAAAGATAAATGTTAGCAAGGAGGTAGTTCTTTAGTAACCATGCCCATATTTAATTCGAATATATTTCATTAAGATAGCAGTAACGTTGATTAACATTAGTATTAAACTTAAAAGTAGGAACATTATCTTGGTTAATTATTAAATAATGGTAACCACAAACCAGGCCCTTGGAAAGGTATCCAATTTAGAGGACAAGGTAAGAAATTCAAAAGTATTCATAAGCTTACTTAATTTTGGGATAATCATCCTCAATGATTGCCCAATGGCATCCCTATATATATAGACAAATGTATTGGCAGCTAAAGAGAATCAAGCTCAACTCAAACTAGATAAAGCATAGCAAATATTTTTTCCCTTCTGCTCCTCATTTTTGTATTGGAATTTTTTCTTAATGAGTGTTACTCAACCTAAATATCTTTTATAATTTTTTGTTCCATATTACTTTTTGTTCTTCCACAATATAAAGTCTCTTACCATGCTTTCGTCCACTTTATCTCTCCAATTTATTCTTGCTCTTCCTGTTTTCGTTTCTTCCTCCTACTTCTCATTACCACAGGTAATCTTTCCATGCCATTCTCTTTACATGCTCAAACCACGTTTCGTCTAATGAATTTAAGGATGTTCCTGTTTACCTCCATCAGTTCACTTATTCCTTTTCGTCAAGGCGTTTTAGCTGCACTTCTTCGCATTCCATTTCAACAACTAGCAGTATTTTGCAGGCAACGGCGAATGCTTCCGATGCATATGTCATAATGAACTCTGGTACATGGATTATAATCTATAGTTAAAAATTCTTATCTATTAACAGTTGAATTTCTATTATTTTTTTTTTTAACCCTTCCCCTTCTTTACTGAGATGATCAAAATTTCGTTTTGAACGGATGACCATCTTAAATGGAATGGTTAATAATTCATGATTTGACTTTGAGAGTTATCAACCAGATAAATACGATAACGACTGGTAGTCTCAGCAGGGAAACCCAAACCTGGCTAGAAGTTCAATAACTGAACCGTTCCTGGAATCGGTAGTATGGTTTTCTTCATTCGGTCCTCTCGGCATTAGAGCCACTTTAGATGAGTTGGGTCCATCGGTAGCCTTTCACAGCCGCAAATCTGTATTTTAAAATAAGTCCTATTCGTAGGAAAGTAAGACTAAAAAACTGGTAGGTATAGCCAGCAGGATAATCTGCAGATTGGAGAACAAACATTAATTTCATGCAATTAATGTAGAAACGAGTACGTTGATTGTTGAGATTATACAAAAAAAAACCCTAAATGACCTGTTTGAATCATTACAATAGCTTAATAACTCTTCTAATTAAAATATTTTTCAATGATCATTAATTTAATAATTAGTTCTTTTGCAAAGTTCGCAGATATAATACGTCATCCACTACCTTCTTTGTCTTGAAGGTTGAAGTATTCATCATCTCCATTTTTCGAAGTACTGTAGAACAGAAACATTCATCCCAACAATTTCTAAAAATTTGATTAATTAGTTTTGAAACTGTTATCTAACTATAATTCATCAGACGTAAACGATTTCCAAAGTATTAAACAATAATACTGCGTTGAATTGTATCTTGCACCATGAGAAACAAATATGCATATAACTATATCTTCAAAACAATATTTCATTTACAACCTTTATCTGACAATGAGTGCAATAAACAGGCACGAATAAGAAGGTGGCACGTGACGAAAAATCAAATGACTCCGTTAGTGACCAAAGTTTTATAGATCGTTTCGAGGAATATGAGGTCACGTTATGATTAGATTTATTTTTATACTTG
This sequence comes from Rhaphigaster nebulosa, assembly GCA_948150685.1. Classification (NCBI taxonomy): domain Eukaryota; kingdom Metazoa; phylum Arthropoda; class Insecta; order Hemiptera; family Pentatomidae; genus Rhaphigaster; species Rhaphigaster nebulosa. Next base: position 79,898,302 of record OX411310.1, read on the forward strand.
TCATTCTGAATTTTATATTATATGATCGGGCGTGAACTTAAAACATTTTATGAGTTCAACGAAATATTGCTTTATTTTAGGGCTTGAAAATAAATATGATATATGTTTTATAATAAATTATATATGTGTTAATATTTATATTTACTTTAAAAATATATAAAGTCAACTATAAATAAAGCTATATGATGAACAAATATCAAATAAACAAATATCACTGTGATAGTTCTGGGTACTCAGAGTGAATTGAAGATCGCAATCTTAATTGGGTTCTAATGAGTTTCATTAGGGAACTTTCTACACTAGGTATTTTGGACCCAGTGATATTCACCGTGGATTTTATAATTAAATACCCCAAAAAATTAACCAGGTCGTTAATATTATACAGATTAGGCCTCCCGTCACCTTATTGATTAGGTCCAAACCAGTGTTATATGCTCCGCCTCCCTTTTTATACATATTTATTAATAATAAGAAATTTAATTTACGTAACTAAAACTGATGAATATATTCCGGATTTAGCTTATTTTTACTTTCCCTTACCTACATACGAAGTATACTGTAAGGGGAAGTATTGCGATCGTGAAAATTTTCGAATTCGATTTTTCAACGAAAATACACGTTTTAAGGTTCACTGATGACCAGGCCTCGCAAAATGGTCTGTGTGTCTGTGTGTATGTGAACAGTCTAGCTCAAAAACGAAAAGTCGTACGATATTAAAATTTCATATTTAATGTAGGTATATGGCTGTGATGTTACAGCAACGTTTTCGTCAAAATCGACTAACCGGAAGTGCCACTTTATATAATCGATTTTACACTTTTTTACAATTTTCTCGAAAACGGCTCTAACGATTTTGATGAAACTTGCCTAAATTATTCTTCATAAAGGCCTTTAACTTTTCATTTATGTAGTAAATCACCGAGGAATCGCAGGAAAAAAAAATATGATGAAAATAATATTTTATTTGCGCATAGCATAAAAAGTACATATTTTACGGTTAATTATGTATAGAATTGTATGAAACGTAATTAAATTATCTAAAAATAATAAAAGAATCATCAAAATCGGACCAGTATTAGCAAAGATACAGTGTATTTTATGAGGAGCACAAGACCCTAGATAGATAACCAAGCGCATCCGAAAGGAGACGGATGCGAACGAACTTCCTCCCACCAATCCGCCAATCTGTTGTTAACAATAAGCTCGGTAATTAAGTAATTTAAGAATGCAATAGCGAAAAGTAAATTAATAATTTCTACTTTCACATTATTTAATGGAAAGAAAATGTTTCCATGGAAACACCAGAAACTTTCAAAATATATTTGCAACTTGACAAAGTTAAAATATATAGGTAGTGTGCAGGATTGTTGTACTAATATTGTTTTAATTTTTTTTTATTTTACTTAAGTGGGAGAAGATGTGTATGCTGCTGAGTTTATTAGAAGCAGTGGTAATGTGAACTCTTTAAAATTGTATTAAAAAGATAATTATTATAGGACGGTAAGGGAAAGTTGTGTGAGTTTTAGTTATATATTTTATTATAAGTAATATATTCATTTTCATATTTGTTTGCTTAATATTACCATAGTATACCAAGTTTGTGTTACCAACTATCTTATTCAACCCCAAGGAACACTACGTTTGTTTGTTTTTTTATTTTTGTTTAAAGGCGTAAAACCCTTAATCGTCAATGACTATGGTTAGTTTGAACCATAAAGGTTTCAAACAGATTTGTTTAGAGCTGGACACATTTCCATTGAGATTCTAAGAGTAGAAGCAGAGGTCCAGCTGAGCAGTCCATCCGAGATGTAGTCAGTGAGTCTGGCAGGCAGAGCAGAAGCCCGCAGCGAGGAGACAACCAGACCTTCAAGCAGCAAAGCGGGCAGTATCCGAGATGGCGAATTAAATGCTATGTTTTTGGCTATCTGCTTTTCTAAGACAGGTGGAGGTTTCAGAAACCGCAATAACTTAATTTATTGATCTAATATAAACTGTATTTGTATCGGTTCCAGAAGGGAACAATCAAACTGTATTTTAAAAGACTAGAGACCACAGACCCCCGCCCTCTTATGGCCACTAGGCTGGGATATTATAAATACCACAAGAGATCCTTTCCAAGGGTGTCGCGTTTACCAATTCACTTAACTATACTATATGATGACTTATCTCATTGTTGTCTTCAATGTCTTGGGTACTGGTCGCTTTGCCGCTTGGTGGTCTGGTTGTCTCCATGCGGTCTTCTGTTCTGCCTGCCAGACTCACTGATTGCGTCTCAGATGGACCCTCTGCCTATATACTTAGAAACTCACTGAATCACCTCCCAGCTCTAACTATCGCTCTACTTCTGTGTCTCCTCCCCTTTTAAGATTTTGTTTGGGAGGCGTGTCCCTTCCCGCGGCATCGATTCCTCTGAAACTTTTTCCTATTGTCCTTTGCCCTTGGCGGCAGGTTTTATTGTACCTTGCCTGGAGAGTCCTTGCCTTATTTTTATGGTGCTTTTAGTGGGCTTATTTTAGGTCTATCAAGTCGATCTTCTTAGGTATAGGCCTCAAAGATCCCGCACATGATGTTTCTTTGTTCGAAAAGGAAACCTATTTATGTTAATATTGACTAAACTACAGGGAAACTACTTAAATTTTCCATTATTTAATCGAAAATATTTCCTTCCATCCCTGTATTCTCAATACATAGCAATATATATATATACACATCGCTTCTATCGAAGAATACAGGCACAACTCAAAAAAATTTAGAAATTGAAGGAAAATTATGATTTTCCGTTGTGCATAAGTTTTTGAGTTGTGCCTGTATTCTTCGATAGAAGCGATATGTTTAACGTTTTTTTTTTTGTCTACACTTTTGAATACCTTCTCATTAAAACACACTGAAAATTTATAGTACCCTACGTACGGGTATTACGAATATTGATAAATAATCATAATAATATTGCCCATTGTATTACTTTCAAAGAGTAGTAAGAAAGAAAGTGACAACTAAAAAAAAAAAAAAAAGTAAAATGTAAAAACCAACGTAATTATTAACTTATATAATATCTGAATATCGACTGTAAAATTTTATATTTATGTATATATACGTGTATATATATATATATATATATATATATATATATATATATATATATATGTATATATATATATATATATATATATATATATATATATATATATATAGAGAGAGATTAGATATGTAAGCATGACTACATTATCTAGTCTTGGTAACATACCTAATAATCTTTAAACAAATCCTGTGAATACGACCTTAATAATTCAAAGGTAAACGAAGAGTATCCTAAAAAAACTTGCCATTTTTTTTTCAAATCAAGGTTCATTATAAATCATATCATTAATTAAGGTGTTAATTGAAACGTGAATTATTGATTACCAGGGAGTTTCAGAACCATGATAAAGTTCTAGTAGTTTGCCATAACTCACTTGTATAGTCTGACCTTTGAGTATTAATGCTTTCCATTAGTTTTAGACAAATATATATTACTGCATTAATCAAAAGGTGTCACAAAAATCACAAAGTTATTTAGTTGATTCTCCACAATGAAATAGAGCGTTCAATGAATATTGATTCCTCCTGAATAAATAAAAAAAGTACAATGACAATACTTAATGGTAAGAAGTTTGTTAACAAAACTTTATTTTTAAATTTTAAGAGGTCAAAGATTAATTTTACTTTAAGGTTAGGAGTCTTTGGAAATCGTTAGTGTATTTTTAAAATGAATTTTTTTATTAGCTTTTTTTTATAACTTTTTTATTTACTTTTGATTTTATTTACCTAGTCTATCAATGTTTTTAAATATGTACATGCTTCAAATATTTATGGTAATAAAATTCAAACAACCTTTTCTCCAAGACCTAAAGCTCCCTAAATGCTAAGAACACCAAATTTATCTGTTGTATTTACCCAATATAATTTTACTCAAAGCGTATGCGATATTAACTTTAGTAACTGACCGAATGGGCAAAAGTGGCTGGTTTTATATATATATATATATATATATATATATATATATATATATATATATATATATATATACACATATATATACAGTAGAGCGTCGATTATCTGAACTAATGTTGTCAGTGGTGGTTCGGATAATCGAAATTCACGTAATCGCGCACACACACACTATACATATATATATGTATATATATATATATATATATATATATATATATATATATATACATATAAATTAATTTATTTTTTATTTATTTATATTTTTATATATAATAAGGAAAAGGAACATCTAAAACAAGAACTTTGTAAAAAAAAAACATGTATGTTTATTAATATAAATATAGTATTTATGTGCATAATGAAAAACCAGTGTCATAAAGTACATATAAATTGTTTAACTTAGTCACATGTACATTATGAAATGAACAAAAATATGTATTTACGTGTATGCAAAAAAATAATCAAGGTGTATCTAATCAAAATTTTATCAAAATTAATGTTGTGGCATATAAAATGTCATGATCAAATTAATTAAAATTACACACATAAAAAAACAAAAAAAAAAAAACAGTTCCGATAATCGAACGTTCGGATAATCGACGCTCCACTGTATATATATATATATATATATATATATATATATATATATATATATATATATATATATATATGTATATATGCACACACAAATTCATACCATTTATAAAAAAAAGTAAAGATCTCTCTATAAAAAAAGAAAACAATATATTTTAGCAAAAAAAATATAAACACAACCATGCCATGTATTACACCTTTACAGTCAGCCTGAAGACCCCGGAGTCGGATCTCACTGTTTCTTTCTAACCGCATCATTGGCATAAAAAGCTACTGAAGGCTGAGTAAGACCGCTAAAACCATAAACATTCTATGAACTTGAGCGGAGAAGCTGGCCAGTTCCAGTATTTTAATTGTCATGTTTTATAATAGATATCTTTTTCAATCATATCACCGCATTGTGTCAACCTTCGAGGATTGCTCAGGATGAACGGAAGTGGTTAGGGATTGAACTAGAGGAATCGGATGACTGAAAAGGTTTAATGAAGTTTTAGTGAAATTTAAGATAAAGGTCGTGATGCAGGATGGTTTTGGAGTTGAAATATGGTTTCAATAATATGGTGCAGTTCAGGATGTAGGATCGGAAGGGTGGGATATATTCGATGCTCGAATATTTTACTGCCCCATTCAGTTCTGGTTACTAAGTCCAGGATGAACAGTCGAACTGGAAAAACAGTCTTGCAAAAAAGGAGCTTGTAAATTGAAAGCGAAGAGTTCCTCCTTAATTCAGACGATCGACCATAAAATATCTAAGTATGCGGAATATTTTACTAAGTAAATGTTAGCATATAAATGGAAAATATCACATACGAAGCCTAGAGTCCTCAAAGGGAGCTATGTAATCCCACTTTTCCTTCAGTATGTGTGTGGATGTCTTGGAGTGAGGAACTGTATCTAGTAGTGGATGTTAGATGTGCTGCATTTTGTCTTTATAAATATGATTTTTTGTTTCATCGTCCTGATGATGCCTTAATTGGTAAAATTTCTGCAGGTTAGTTGTTTTCCATTACTTTAGGGACTCTAGGCTTCGTGTACGGGATCCTCCATCTATATTCTAGCAATTATTTCCTGTGTATTTTTGAGTTTTTGCTCTCCTATATTAAGAAATTTTGTGGAATGGCCGCACGTCCACAATTTTTTGAAATAGAGGTTCCTCTCCTGTGCATTTTTACTATCCTGTTTCTTATGGATATGTTATTTTCGATTTAGTATTTTGGTTGATTAGGATGTGTATTTTATGTTTTATGATGATAGGCTGTTTTTAATTTTAACTTTCCCTTAATTTAAATTTAAAGTACATAGCTATGTAACCTCCCTTTTCCTTCAGTATGTGCATACATGTCTAGAAGTGTGGTACTGTATCTATTTGATATGTATATTTAGACTGTGGATGTGGGATATGTTGCTTTTTTTCTTTATAAATATGACTTTTTTTTCTTATACCCTGATGATGCCTTAATTGGCAAAATTGTTACAGGCTAGTTTTTCCCGTTATTTTAAAGAATCTAGGCTTCGTGTACGGAACCCTTTATTTATATCCTATCAATTATTTTATTGTATGTCACCTTTTGAGTTTTTGCTCTTCTTTACTGAATAAATTCAATGCAATCCCTATAAAGTAGTGAAGTTATTATTTTAAATTTTTTAGGATTGAAAATGCTGGTTACTGACACAGAAAAACGAAATCAAACTCCAACATTGTCAACATAAGGCATGAGGTGAAAAGGTATTGATTTCCGCTTTGGGGAGATCCTAGGTTTATGCAGACTGCTCTGATGTCGTCAATCAAATTCTGCTTTGCCGCTTTAAGATAGAATCCAAAGATCCTCAGCCTCGAAGTCCTTCGCAACTGAATCTTATCCGTAAGGAGATCTATCTGTGCTCGGGTGAAGGTGAGGAAGATCTGTATCTGCCATTATCAAATGCAAAACTGACTCAACAGTGTAATTAGCTATTCAAATAAGTGAGAAAAAATAACGCTCTTAAGTAGGTCGTGGAAAGAAACCAAGAATGCAATCTTAACATTTTTTTTTTTACCTAGGCTTCACCTACAAAAAAAAGTTAACATTATAGACGATATAAAATGAAAGAATATTTTTCAAGGGTTTTTAATTATAGTAAGATGGAAGTTCATTACTTTTTTCCATATTAAGATATTTAATTACATGTTTCATTATACATCCAGGCAAACAATCATGACTGTATTCATCGGAAGCAAATTCAAAATTGAAATGAAAAAAAAAGTCTGTTCTTTGCAATATGACAAAATATAATGAAAAATCTGGTGCGCGCATCATACTTTCAAGTTTCACTTACCGCCCTATCACAATTAGTTATCAATTTTCTAAAATAATTTTAAGTAATTCTAATAAACACTTCTTGAAATATTTTCAGCAGTATGTATTTCTTTACCTATTTTTCCATACAAGTACAATATAATATTTTTCTTTAACATTTAGAACTACAATTATGTGCACTATATATTTTTGGCTTGTTAAGCTGAAAATAAATTTTAAATGTTTTCATTTGGTTTCTATTGAAATTCCATCTAATTTCCATGGAGACATTTATTTTCCATTAAATAATATTAAAGTACATATTATAATATCTGATTTATAATTTAGATTTGTTAATAATTGTTAACAAGAACTAAGTTTATACCTTTTTCGTTATTCCATTACCTTATACGAATTCATAGGTTAGATATTATTTGTTATAAAATCTTTAGCTTGATTCCGATAATTTGTTTTCAACCTGGGAAAATATATTTCCTCTTTTCTCCTTTAGTTAATCATCAAATTATTTCATACTTTACATTTGTCCATTTCTTATTACTACTATCAATTATAAATGGTTAATTATTCCAAATAAACACAATTAAAAGTACTTTAGAAGAAGCGATTTAAAAACTTCCGCAATTAAGCCCCGTCAGACTATTTCAAGGAGGAAAAGACCTAGATGATATTAAAAAACATTTATTGCACATTAATAAAACCGATTTAATCAAAGTCATTAGAGCCTTTCCGAGAAAATTGTAAAGATGTGTAAAATCCATGATATAAAGTGGCACTCCCGGTTAATTGAGTTTGGCCAAAATATTGCTATATTTCCCAGACATATACCTGCCTTTTCTCGGTGAGGTACTACAAATATGGAAAGTTGAAAGGCTTCGAATAGAAGACTTCAGGCAAGTTTGATCAAAATCGTTAGAGCTGTTTTCGAAAAAAAGTGTAAAATTAATGGTATAAAGTGGCACATCCGGTGAATCGATTTTAGCGAAAAAGTTTTAGGAACTTCCCAGACATATATACCTTAAATACGTAATTTCAGGTTCTCACAACTTTTCGTTTTTGACCTAGACTGTTCACGTACACACACAAGTGCGCACGGAACATTTTGTGAGAGTTGGTTATTTGGACTTAGAGAACCTTAAAACGTGTATTTCCGTTGAAAACTCGAATCGAAATTTTTCATTATCGCAATATTATCCCTAACTATATACCTATATATATATATAAAAGTGAAGATGGAAATCTTTGCTATGGGTTGGTTCCGACTACTTATCCAATCGTCATGCGTTTTTTACTTTCCCTTACCTATACGAAGTATATAGTAAGGGGAAGTATTGCGATCGTGAAAATTTTCGAATTCGAGTTTTCAACGGAAATACACGTTTTAAGGTCCACTGAGTCCAAATGACCAAGCCTCGCAAAATGGTCTGTGTGTCTGTGTGTATGTGAACAGTCTAGCTCAAAAAACGAAAAGTCGTACGATATTAAAATTTCATATTTAATGTAGGTATATGGCTGTGATGTTACAGCAACGTTTTCGTCAAAATTGACTAACCGGAAGTGCCACTTTATATAATCGATTTTACACTTTTTTACAATTTTCTCGAAAACGGCTTTAACGATTTTGATGAAACTTGCCTAAATTATTCTTCATAAAGACCTTTAACTTTTCATTTATGTAGTAAATCACCGAGGAATCGCAGGAATAAAAATTATGATGAAAATAATATTTTATTTGCGCATAGCATAAAAAGTACGTATTTTACGGTAAATTATGTGTAGAATTGTATGAAAGGTAATTAAATTATCTAAAAAATAATAAAAGAATAATCAAAATCGGACCAGTTTAGCAAAGATACAGTGTATTTTATGAGGAGTACAAGACCCTAGATAGATAACCAAGCTCATCCGAAAGGAGTCGGATGCGAACGAACCTCCTCCCACCAATCCGCCAATCTGTTGTTAACAATACGCTCTGTAATTAAGTAATTTAAGAATGCAATAGCGAAAATTAAATTAATAATTTCTACTTTCACATTATTTAATGGAAAGAATATGTTTCCATGGAAACTAAACCAGAAACTTTTAAAATATATTTGCAACTTGACAAAGTTAAAATATATAGGTAGTGTACAGGATTGTTGTACTAAAATTGTTTAAACAAATTTTTTATTGTACTTAAATGGGAGAAGATGTGTATGCTGCTGAGTTTATTAGAAGCAGTGGTAATGTGAACTATATATATGTATATATATATATATATATATATATATATATATATATATATATTTTTTTTCGGTTGGCTCTATAGACCTTGCAGATCTTTGGCCGCGCGATGTGGTGTTCTTACAGACATTTATTGCTTGCGGGAGCACAGACAGCCTGGAGGGGGTCACCCAACCTCACGTTGCCGCGAACCATGGTTTCCATGGTGCAGCGGCAGACTGGCCATTGCTCCACAACCGGTCCCTTTGGGGCCAATACGGCAGTGTCCTTCCCACCGACTCACTCGGGTTCAAGGACAGTGACAAATCGGTCTAGATCCACGGATTATGGCTGTTCGGAGTCAGCAGGCGCACGAGGACCTATATTTCTTTCCCCGAGACAGACCGTCCATGGACCAAACCTCCGGGCGGCTATTTTATGTCCTGGAAAACCACAACGCGATTCACAATTAAGATACACGGGGTAGGATCATCACTCCTACGCCCGGTCTATGTGAGTGGCCTCCAGTAGGCTGACGGGCCTCACATACCCGGGGGAAGGGGGATAGTGGCAGGCCACGTGGATTTTCCCTGGTAGGCGATCACCCAAATCTGGGCGGTCACCCATCCAAGTACTAAACACGCTCGACGTTGCTTAACTTTGATTACCTATTGCAAGCGCCTTAGGCCGCTCGGCCTAAATGAAAGGAGAAATTCATAAATAATTGTATTAAGTGCCAGCTTGAATCCCAGGCTCCACCTAATTTATAAAAGCCTGAATTTCAGCCTCTGTATAAACACAGATATTCATGGCGGAAATGATTGAGCTTTATGAGGCTAACGGTTAAAAGCAAGAAGTGAACTTCTTAACTTGAGCTTAATGCCGTGGAAGGAAGAAAAAAATCAAAAGTGGAATCTCTATAATCTAAAACAGTCCTAAAACGATCCTTGAAATTTGTCTAATCCTTTGGGACTTCAAGATGAAATAGTTTGATACTTCTACAATAGAAAATGGTGTTGCACTTATATAACAGAATGGAAATACTGGACATTTGTATATATATATATAGTATATATAGGTCGTGAATAAAACATTCAGCTACTCCATTCAGACCATTCTATTCAAATAATTCACACAGAGTAGAATAGACCTCGTTTCAAAAAATAAAATATGAGACAGTAATCGAACCCGAATGCAACTGCAATACCAGTACATCGGTCAAGCAACATTTAAAAACAAATCTGTTTTTAAAAATACTCTACAGAATGTACCAGATAAAAACCAAGAAACTTCAGGGACCGATTTTGCACCTTAAGAGCAACAAAACAGTATATAAAAACATGGTACAATCCCACACAAAAAAGTATGATAATAATTAATTCTTTCTTTTTTGTTGAATAGGAAGCGATCTTTCCAAGATAATTAAGTTCCAATTGTACCATCGTAAACAAGAAAAATTCTCTTTAAAATACGTGATTTGCCTTATCTAAAACCATTATAAGAGGACTTTCGGATGAACCAATAGCAAACGTTTAATTTAATTTTTAAAATTAAACATTACTTGTGAATGTTTTTCTTAGCCTCTACAGATAGAGACTACAGATACCCCACCTTTAGGAAAACTTTTTCTTTTATTAATCTTTAAATTCGTATAATTGAAGTTGAGGTTTCTATTTGAATTGTGTTGTACTTATATACCTCAATGGGAAGTACTGACACCAGGAAGCATAAATAGGCCATGAATAAATATCCCGAGACTCCATTCATTCCATTCTACTCAAGCAATTCAAACAGAGTGGAATGAACCTCAAAAAATAAAATATGAGACATACCATAGGGTGACATGGACACCTATTTGCCAAAAGTGTGGTGTAGAATTAGGTTTCTCAGACAAATAAGCGTTTTGAGAATGATATTTATTACATTCACGTGGTTTCTAATAAATAAAATAACACTGAAATATAGAATAAAAAACTTTTTGCGAACTAAAATAAAACTAAGCAAAAAAAAAAAAAAAAAGCCGGTAGACAAACCACAAGAATTCTGAGATTAAATATGAAATTGAACTGTCCCTAAAAATAAAATTTGACAAATTAAAATGAATAATACTTAAATATTTAAAAGGAGAAAATTATTTTACCACAGCACTAATAAAAAAAATTATTAAAATAGAAATATCACGAGAAAGAGAAAAAAAAATAGCGACAGGAGCGTGTAGAGTCATCTCTGGTCTTTTTGAAAATTTATTTCAACAAGGATATTTTTATTTTAAATATATATATATATATATATATATATATATATATTTTACTATTAGTGCTATAGTAAAATTATGGTTTTCTTTTAAATACTTGAGCATTGTTCATTCTAATTTATTAATGTTTATTTTATTTTTATTTTCAGGGACAGTTTCATTTCATATTTAATTTCTGGATTGTTTTGATTAATCTATAGATTTCTTTTGTAGTTTTGTTTTATTTTATCTGTTTTTCCTTTTTTTTTCGTGTTATTTTATTGACTAGAAACAATGTGAATTTAATAGATCTCAATAACAAAGCACTTGTGAAACCATTTTTTTAATTGTTCTTGAGAATTTTCCAAGAAATATAAATATGTACAAGAATATTTTTTAATTATAATTTTCAATTAATATTGCTAATTTAATTATGAATCGAATTGTTAATAATGTTCAGTTAAATAAAAATTACTATTATAAGAAGGGAAAATACGTTGAGAACATATTTAAAAGAAAATAATTAAAAAACAAAAATCAAATTTTTTAAAATAATATGAATTATCTTATATAGTTCAATTATATTAGAATAATGCATTTTTAATATAATTTAACTAAAATGAATCCTCCTATAATTAGCAAACACCTAAAAAAAAAATTGACACTGACTTATATGTCAGTTTTTCCTTGGCGGCCAAGGCCAAGGATAAACATGATAACGTTAGTTTTCCCATTTAGCTTGCATCTAGGTTCCCGGAAAATCACTGTAGGTCAAACATTCATTACTCGTGATTAATGCTCAACTGAAAATTAACCACAATTTTTTATGGAATGTAAAATTAGATAAAAACAAAAAAAGTTGGCACTTTAGTTTCTTTTTGAATCCTACGACAGTTGCACATTTCTAGAATTTTCATAAACTGAAGTTGGATGAGGTTCCAATGGCCCTCTCCATCCTGAATAGAAAAAATATTACAAGAAGTCATTAGTGTTTTGTAGAGAGCAAGAAATGCTCCATGAAATGAACTAATCACTCGTAATCATCCTATGAGAAAAAAGAAATGTTTCAGGACTAAATCTAACTATTCTCAATATAGTTTTAACTTCGTCAAGGGCTTTCAGCTGTAAAAAATTTGGGATTAACCGACAGTGATATTCATATTTTTCTTATCAGTAATCACGTGACATTCAATGAGGCCCATTGTTCCTCTACACAATTCATTTTAAAGTTAAAAATTTTTCAAGTTACCGTATTTCTCTGAACAACTATTTAAAATCTTGTTCGTTGGATCCTTTTCTTAAAATTTTCTTTAAGGAACGAATATACTTAATTTAGAATAAAGTATAAAATATATTTTATTGATCTATAAATAAATATATAAAATATATTTTATTAATCTATAAATAAATATATAAAATATATACATAAATATATTTCCCTCCCGCTACATTTGGACATTTCTAGAGCCCTCTTCGGATGAAATGGGCAGAAAAGTGGTACACATGGTTTTTTTCTAGGCAGAACGATACCATAGAAGTGGGAGCAAATTTCAGTTAAATTTCGACATGTCCAAATGGTTTTTCGCGGTTTTTAAGATTTGACAAATCTCTACGGTCCCTCGAAATTGAAGTTGAAATTTTGTATGTGAATTGAATTGGTGTAGTTTTTCTCCCACCCCAGCAATTTTGATATTTCCAATTTTTCTATTCTTAAATATAGTAGACGAAAATACGGCCTTAGTGACGCTGTTTTTTTTTTAAACGTGTTTGACAATTAATGAAGCATAAAAATCGTAAATAAATTAAATTAAAAAACTATTTGTTTTACAATAATTTTAATTTATTTAATTTGTACTGTAATTTATTCCATTATAAATGTATTATTAGTATATATATATTCAGTTGTTATGAAAGCCATTTTTATCAAACAGAATACCGTAGGCAATTTTATTGAAATATTAGTTATTTGAATTCGAAAATATGATAAAAAAATAAAATTGTAAATAAATAATTACCAAAATAGGTTATGAACAAAAAAAATTAATAAATGAATAAGTATTATAAACTTTATAAGCACATCTACCGAGAAGGACAAGCTAGCCTTCCAAGAGGTTACCAAACTGTTCAAGCTAGAGTCGGAAGGTCCAGATGGGTTCACGACGTCAAAAAAGTCAACTATTTATTTTATTGGTACGGGTTTAATTCACTTAATTTAATTTACATAAAGAAATGAGGTATTGAGAAAGTATCGAAAAATTGACGAACAATAAAATCAAAGTTATGATAATGAAGATAATATTCAGATTACCAAACTATTCTGAAACTTACGAGGTAGGTATTTTATAAACTATAATTAACAAGATTTTTGTAAAATAGCCAGGATAACGTTAAATATATCATAGCCAGGATAACGTTAAATATATCATATCTAATCCAGATATTTTCAGCTCACGAAAAATGAAAACACATTCACAGTTAAGTTCATAAGCTGTTGTATTTTAATTTACCACCATAATTTATTTTTTAATTATAGTGTATATATTTACCGATAGATTTGTTTTTAAATAACTGAAGCAAGGATGAACATGATCAATTTGGACTGTTGTTAGATGAGACAATATGGTGAGGTTAATCAGTCAATTTAAGCTTGATGAAGGGGTGCGGAGATTACGGGATCGGTAAATTAGAAAATAAGTAAGGGAAGTGATGAGACAAGGGATGAGACAAAATTGATGCCACGCGTCATTATTTTATGCCCAAAACATAAAGATAACGAATTATTTAGGTAAGTTGATTTTAGTTGTTTTGTCAGGAACAGGAATAACATAATAGCGACAATCAAAACCAATAAACGGGAATGGAAAAATAAAATATGTAGGAATATACGTGTTAATGCGGTAATCTAAAAGTTCCGGGTTCTACTTAACATAAAACTTAGATGTTAATTCAATATTCTCTTTATTCCATTTCGTCTAATTTAAGTTTGCTGGATACCTCTAGCAGTTCTACAGGTTCCTCAAACAGCCAAGAGTTTTGTAACATTCAGGATTTTTTTTATAGAGGAAGAGTAACGTGAAAGTAAATAATAGCCTAAGTTTCTCTATTAATGCACTCTCTTTCAGTGGTCCATCCATCATCTTTAAGCCCAGAGGTGTTCTTACGTGAAGGATGAACAGGGTCTAGAGTATCCTGCAGGACTAAAAGATTATCGCTACCTTCATCTTTATTGACAGCTTGTATATAAAAAGCACTCTCCGACCTTTCCAAATCTTCCTCCATTGCAAACAAAAACCAAAAAATTAAAGAAAGGTAAGGGAAAACAAAATTGGAAAAAAATTTTAAAGGAAAAAAGTTACAAAAATTAAAATATGAACTTATCAGGAGTTATAAATGACAACAGAAGAGATGATTTTTCGATAAAACTTCGATTTTATAATAAAACGGATTAATAATGATTAGATTATAATCTATGCATTAATAATGCGAATAATTATTCCCACGAATCTAAAACCGTTGGACCTGTCTGTTTTGAAGAGGTGATACATACCGAGTCGTCTATTTCCAAATGAACCCAAATCATCAATTACAAATTTTCGGGTACTTTTTTAATCAATAGTTTAAAAAAAAATACTTAAAAAAAAACGGTTCCTCACAAAAAATTACCCTGTGAATGAAATATTTATTATAACAGAGTAATTTGATATTGAGATAGTTTTGCATTAGTCCCAGCAGAAACTATAAACATTCATAAAATGGTAATAATTCTTCTTCAGCCAAAACATTCCAATATGCTGGCTTCATTTATTTGGAATCTGAATGTGAAAGCCCAATTCATTCGTATATTTGAGAATTATATTAACCTTTAACTACTACCATGGGTCTAAAGTGACCCATCCAAAACTAATTTTTATGTTTTGTGAGATTTACAAAATACAGCACAACTATATCTTAGGTATTCTCCAACTACTAAGTGAAGCATCAGTTGGCCTTAAAACTGTAATTGAGATTATTCTGTATCTGTGTTTACCAGTGATTTTGGGTCATTTCCGACCCATGGTAGTAGATGCGTCACAAAAACGGTGACTGCACTTTTTTTTAATCATGACAGAAAATGGCTCCTACATCGAAGGAAAGGACTATAAATACTGGGCAGAGTTTTTGAAGGATGGTAATTATAGCGATAATGATCTAGAAGATGCCAATGATGAAAATGTCGACATACTAAGTGATAACAATGATGGTGAGTAAATTTTTACAGAACATGACACTGATTCAGAAATTTATGAAAACGATTTAGAATGAGCAGTCAATGAACGATGATGCAGCCAGTAAAAAACATCGTTATATTTTTTATTACGGCAGAAAAAAGAAAAACGCTTATAAATGGTATAAGACGCCCCCCGCCACATCTAAAAACGAGGTCCTGCGATCTTGTGTTGCATCTTCCAGGGGTAAAGGGAATAGCAAAAGAAAAAAATCCAGCAACTGCAGATGAAACATGGTAAATTTTAATAGACTATAATCATATCATTGAAAAAAATGTGAATTACACGAACGAAAAAATTACAGATGTTTCCATGAACTATAAAAAGGTGTTTATGTGCTCTAAATCAGACCCATTCCACTTTCCGTGACGAATTTTCAAAAACTATTTGTAAGAAACATTCTGAGAGTAAGCTAGCATTCAACAACTGTCAAAGGTGAGTCAGTTCTAATTCCAAATTTTATGGAAGGGTAAAATAAGCCTCAGGCAACTCATTTGTAGTCAGCTGTACTGATTTCTTAAAATTTTTAGGATAAAGGGGAACATGAAAAATAAAATAAAGTATATAAATTAATTTTTTTTGTTGTAACTTTTTTATTGTAGTTAAATTTTTTATTTGACATTTTTAAATTATCTATTTACTGTCTATTTGTTTTCTTAAGAGACTTTCATTGTATATGGAACCTTCCAATCCTATCATAACAATTAATTTATGTTCATCTTTCTATTAATAATTATTTTCGCACTAAAAAAAATAAATAAAACTGCAAATTATTACACAATGGTTTATTATTTCCAAATAGTAATATTTCAAAAATATCTGTTCTGTCTATTCACAGGACTTTCCGTATTGTTTTGGTTTACAGATCAGATCATTAGTTTATCTTTCAAATAAGCATTTAGAGTGTTTCGGGAAAGGAACATGCGTAGAAAATTTTGCGGACGGATTTTTTTTTAAATTCGATATTTGGATTCTACATATCTTGGAACGTAAAACCTCAAATTTTGAGGGGAGGAGTTACAAATTTGTTTTCTTACTCGATTACAAAGGTCTATTATTGAAAATAATAAACCAATAAGGTCAAAATATCTGCTTGTTGGAATATTCGGGTCTTCACTCGACTGGCTTTTGAACCAAGCCATATTCTAGCTTTAAAGAATGCATGATCGCAGACCGTCCCTTTGAAGTTTGAGAACAAAAGCCCTTTCTTTCATATTAACTTGCGCCGTCATTACTGGTATTCGATGGAGGTCATGTAACCAAGTGTTCAACCTCAAACCGATAAGATACAGTTTCAATCATTATTTCTTTTATGTTATATTTTTTTTTATTACCTACAGGGACGATATTTTATATTTACTTGAAACATTTAGGTCGTAAAATAGTATTAAAATAGAGGGCGATTCTTTTGCCGTGAGTGGAACCTACAAAATACATTGTGATTTACATGTCTCTTTGACATTTTTCTATTTTTTAAGCCCTTGTCCGCAATCACCCTGCAAAACATGATATCAGAATAATCCTCCGGAAACCGAAATATTTTTCACTTGCCTCAAAACCGTTCTTTCTTACTAAAATAATGAGTTTTCCAAATACCTAAGGCAGGGTCAAGCGCATACTAAGTACTATTCAATTAAATTATCAATATCATAAAAATGGACGTGGTTGAAACGTAGGCTTTAATCTAATATTTAAACATAATCCTCTAAGCAACATTTAAAAAAAAAAAGAAGGAAAAATTTAGCTTAAAAAAAAAATCAGTCCTATGAAGTCAAACTTAGTAAAATTTAGTGCGCACTTGCCCCACACCACCCTATATTATTAGGTGGATTATTTGGAGATAGAGGTTATGAAAATGAATTTAATTAATGAAAATAGACCCACCCAGCTATATCTAGCGACGTCATAGATTGGTACTAACTTGCATTTCCTCTGTTCACTACCTCTTCCGTCCGTCTTATCTCCTAAATCCGATAACAGCTATCGATATCACATTACACGTCATAGCACGTAGATCACTAACAACCATTAGCAGCTAGATGTTTAATAATATCTTCAAATCGATATTAACCACAAAATAGATATTTTTCGAAATCAACACCAGTGTAAGGAGATATACATAGTTATATATATCGCTTTCCTACAACAATGTCGCTACCCGAAAATCATGATTTTTTTTTTAGTTAAAACCACAGAGAAAATTGCAATGATGTGTACTTTTAACAAGTAGAGTGTCATTTTTGAGCTTTCGAGGCAAATCGTACCATTTTTTTTTTATTATTATAGTTTCACAGTTTTTAAACTATAGTTTAAAATAGTTAACTATATATTATATTATTATTTATTTAACTATAATTTATTATAGTTTTAAAGTTCAAATGCATTACCTGAAAAATCGTGATATCGAGTTTTTGCACCAAATGAGCAACATGTCTTTATTAATAACTCTCCCTTCCTAATCCCAAAGTCCAGCGTTTCATTTTCAATGCTGCTGCTAATGTTCTCCAGGAAAACTTTTCATTGCAATGCTGTTGGCATTTTAGATTGACCAGTTAAGTAAGCATTCTGGGAGATAGTAGATTCCTTAATTACGATTTTTTCTTTATTCATCAAGAAATTTTAAAATCAGGCAGATTTTCATTTACAATCTAATTAAAGTTTGCCAAACACTATAAATCATCTAGATAAAGCTTATCAAGGCATCAAGAGAAAAAAATTCGTATTAACTCTCATCAGCTGAGCCTGATTTATATACAGATCAGAAGACTAAATTTTTTTCAACAGGAGATTTGTTGCTAAATATTTATAAGATAATTCAGCCAGATTTATATTCATTTAACAGGAATTAACTATTTTAAAAAAAGACCAATACTATGCAATTTTTCATGGCCAACTATGGCCAAAAATATCAAAACCCAAATTACAGAAATTTCAAGTATCAAGAAATTATAAAAACAATGTAATTTATTGATGGTAGCTAATTTTTATTTGATTTAGGATGAAGTGCGGTTAAGTCGAAAGGATGAACAACAGGACATCTTAATTTGAGATTTCTAGAGATTTTTCGGGAATTCAGCACTCTTGAAATTGAAAAGAAAGCTCTATTTACGCTTGTTATACGCTGGTCTATCTCTGTATGCTGGTCATTGACTGAGGTTATTGTGGAGCCGAGGTATTTAAAGCTGTCTACTTTCGGGAATGTTCTGCCATCCACGCAGATACTATTATTGGGGTGGATTTTTCGGCTAACTATCATGTATTTTGTTTTATCTTCATTTACTTGCAAGCCGATTTACTCTGCTTCTCTTAACAAATTCTTAGCGAGTCTCTCGATGTTCTCTTCATTGCTTCCAAGGACAGTTATGTCGTCCGCGTACGCTAGGATTTTGTGTCTCATTCCGACGTCCACACCTCCATTTTCGCGTGATGTTCTTCTAATCACTTTCTCAAGGACTAAGTTAAACAGCATCGGCGAGAGTCCATCTTCCTGCCTCATACCTGTTTTAACTTCAAAGGCTTCAGACATACCTCCTTGTATCAGGACTCTGCATTTAGGGACGTTTACACGCGCCTTCGTCAGTCTCACCAATTTCCCGGGAACACCCAGCTCAATCATGATTTTCCATAGGTAGTTTCTGTCCACGGAATCATAGGCTGCTTTGCAATCGACAAATAAGGTGTCCATATCCTGCTCTACTACCCATCGTTTTTCGAGTACCTGTTTTAGAATAAATATCTGGTCTAGCCTGCTCCTTTCTCTTCTGAATCCTGCTTGGTGGTCGCCTATTAAATTTTCATAATGGGGATATATCCGGTTTAGTAGGATATTGGTCATTATCTTATAGGCAACCGGAAGGAGTGCTATACCTCTATACTTACCACATTCATGGACCCCTTCTTTAGAATAGGGCATATTAGGCCTATGTTCCAAGCCTCCGGTATTATTTCCTCCTACCATATTTTCTGAATTAGTTCTAAAAGCTTGGCTCTTAGAGTTTCGCCTCCATCTTTAAACAGCTCTGATGGTATGCTGTCCAACACTGGGGCCTTCCTTCTTTTAAGCCTTTCGATAGCTACTTCATCCAAAATGTCGAGGTCTTCCGCGTGGTCCATGTCTTCTTCGTTTGTGGGGTTCCCTTGGTTGAGAAGCTGCTGGAAATGTTCTTTCCAAATGCTTAATACCTTTTCTTTTGATGCCGCCAGTTTGCCACCTTTTTCTCACATTTGCGTGTTTCTCGCTTTATGTTTATGTTTCGCCCTTTCTTTCCTGATGTCTGCGTAAAATTCGCATAAATTTCCGGCCTGCCAGTTGTCCTCAATAGTTTGTAGTCTTTCATTGAGGAATTTTCATTATGCTTTTCTTATTATCCTGTTTGTCTTTGCCCTATATGTCTTTCTCGCTTATTTTTCTAACGTAGCTTGATCAGCTTTGGTTTGGTAGAGAACTTTCATTTTCTTCTTTCCTCCACTGCCTTTTCACATGCTTCTGTGAACCAATTCTTGGCTTTTCGTTCCTCCAGAATGCCTATTACTTCCTTCGCTGTTTCTTATAGCCCGGTCTCTAATGCCTCCCAGTGTTGATCAACCGTGAGGCTCTCTGAGTCCAAGAGTTCAGCTCAATTTGGAATTTAGCTCAGGGTTTTTCAGATTACGGACTTCGTATCTCCTTCTTTCCACTTGGTCCCCTACTTTGAGGATTCGCTTCAGTCTCTGGCAGAATTTGATCCTAATCAAAGTGTGGTCCGCGGTAGCTTCTTCTTCTTATGTTTTGGATGGAGCTCTGATGTCTCTTATTTATCAGATCGTGGTCAATTAGGCTTTTCGCACCTTTAGGGCTTACCCAGGTGTACTTTTATGTGTATATATATATATATATATATATATATATATATATATATATATATATATATATATATATATGTATATAAATTCAGACAGCGTATGTTTGTGATCGCAAAGCTCGAAAAGTAGTCAGTCGATTTTTATGCGGTTTTCACTATCAT
Organism: Rhaphigaster nebulosa; assembly: GCA_948150685.1. Lineage (NCBI taxonomy): Eukaryota > Metazoa > Arthropoda > Insecta > Hemiptera > Pentatomidae > Rhaphigaster > Rhaphigaster nebulosa. Next base: position 79,918,883 of record OX411310.1, read on the forward strand.
TTAGAGAAGGTTTATATGCATTAAATTTTCGAAATACTTCCCGTAATGGTAGAAATAATGAAAAATATTTAAAAAATAGGTGATTTTCATCATCATGCCAACTTCATACACGTGGCAGTAAGTTCACTACAAAACATTTTAACAAGGGTGAAATTATTTTGTGAAAGCGTCATTTGTTAATAAAATCGGAGATTAAGGAAAAAAAAGTATAAAAACGTGAAGCTTTATTGCCGATTTTACAAATTTATTATCATTTTATGTTCCTAGAAAACATCTAAATCAAATACAACGAATTATAAACAATGCGAATACCGATAAAAAGTTTCACCACTTTGGCCTTGGAATATTTATATTTCATTTAAGAATCTTTTTACTGTTGGTTTTTTAAAATTAATGAAAAAATAAAACATATTTCGAGTTCATCCAGTAGTCTTATTTTTAAAAAAATCCAACTAATTTCCATAGTACATCATAACCTAAATTTATAATTCTATAAAAAACGAATCAAACAATAATACACGTTAGTATATTATAATTTTAATTATAATTAATATTTTATATAAAATAATCATAACATTGTGTCATTAACGTTTCGGCTTCAGTGCCATCTTCACGATATTTTACATATCTGTCCTTATTAATTATATATTATTTTAATATATGTTATTAATCCTATTTGCTCCTTTATCCCTATTATTATGCGGTTATTTTATTTATAACAATTATATGATTCTTAGGTAGTATTGTCTATCTCTTAACAATTTCATTGTCAAACTTTATAATGCACTGATCTAATTGACGAAATAGAGGAAAATTGACGAGCGACCACATAGGTCAGTTTTATAGACCGGTGAGTTTTTCAATCGGCCAGGCTTCAGAAAGCCGGACTGGTTAACTGATCGTGTCTGGTCCGCTTTTTATGTTTTTTCGAGTGAACACACTAGTGAGATGTAAAAATAGGTTTTTAACTAATGCAAGTATTTTTACGTTTATTAATTTCTGGTATACTTTGCTAAAACACCAATATCCCTGATAAATTAAATTACCTACGGTCCACAGACGAGTAAAACAACAAAACTTTGAATAAAACGACTTAAATTAATGTATCTATTAATCAAACAATCCAAATTAAAATTGATGTCAGAAAAAATGGTACTTACTCCAACGCAAACCCGTATTGATCAACGGTCAAAGCATAAAAGACATATGTAAACAATTTAGACTATTAAATCATTAACTTATTGCTCAAGCTCTTTCATACGATAGCGACACAACGTTAAGTACGGACTAAAATATGCCTACAGTAAATATATTCAGACTCAATACTAATGACTTCATCACAAATAACAAGAACACTGCAGTTCACTCATAGAAACAATTGCCCACTACCTGTGTGCCTTAAATACAAAAAGATTGAAAAGGACTTGGCTGAGAGATCTTATCTCGTAAATTGTTGAAGTAGATCAATACTAGCGAGAATTACTGTAGGTTTTTTTTATTTTTATTCCTCATGCCAGCCACGCCATTTTCGTTCTATTTTTTCTCCTAGTTGATTATTGTGGATGACAATTCGACAATTGTCAATTATACTTTGACAGATGTGGATGAATAAATAGATTTTTTAAAAACAAACATTTAAATTATTATTTATATTCGCATAAATAAATTATTATCTTTATTTTCTTATTATTGTTTTTGCGTTTTGATAAGAATTTACTATCAGTTCTAAGCTCGTTGGTTACCTCCAACTTATTACATTACACAATATATAATTGAGAATATGATCGAACTCCAATAAGGACGAAGATGGGCAGTTAAAACTCAATCAGAAACCAGACATTGATCATGCAACACAAATTAAACCAGGCCTGACCAACAGGCGGCCCGTCGGGCGATTTTATAATTCTATTGAAACTCTTATTTCTCATTGTATGCACCTAAACAAAAATATTAAATAGATGAAAATTTGCTTGTGCCAATGTTAAAATGCGTAAGTGCAACTACGAACTTGATATACGTATTTTGTATCCAAGAAATGTTACTGAAAGGGAAAAATTAAGTGAAAGAAAGGATAAACAAATATCTCATTAATTAAGATTCTATAATAATATTATATTAAATCGTAGTATAACAATAAAGGTTTTTTTTTATTATAGTATTATTTTGTTTATATAGAGTGCGGCCCCCTGTAACGTTGAGCGCCATCCAATTGGCCTGTGAAACAATAAGGGTTAGCAAGGTCTGAATTAAAGCATGTGGTATGCAACCAAGATTATTATATTGTTTAAATACTACAGGTTAGTAGAATTAGTGGAGTAAGGTCCAGGAAATAAGATGTGGAGAAAGATTTTAAAGAATCAAAGAGAGAGAATCGGAGAACATGAATTGAAGAACAAAGATTCCAGGACAAGACGCTGATAAAGTGAAAAGTGATATTTAAGATGAAGATTTAATTATTGTTAATTTTTTCGCTATAATGATTTCATTTTTGAGTAGAATCTGATCTTATGATTAGATGAAAATAATAAAAAAATAAGAAGAAATTGAAGCAAGGAAAATTTTCCTCTGTAGTTATATTTTAAGTTCATAATTTTCTGTTTCATTTTATTACTTATTCATCAAATCAAAGTTTAGACATAATTTAAGTTTATAAGTTTTCTGGGATTGAATCTTAAACTTAAAATCGAGTTCCGACAAAAGTAATTTTCTTCGGATAGCTAGGAAAGAGTAAATAAGAAAATTTCTTAAATAAGCGTTCGTCAGTATCTGTGCGAGGCGGTGGGTTTTGTGATGCTAAGGTGAATACAGTATTCAAATCAATCAACCTGGCCTTTACCTCAGGGGTCCCTTGCAACTATGTCAATATCAACCATCAACAACCTACTTCATTCAACATCACTAATACTTTTCTCTAAAAGAAAATCCTAAAAAAAAACGAAAAACTTACTTAAGTAATACGATAAACTTATAAAATGCTATAATATTGTCGATTAAGGAAATATTACAGGAAATCTTAGAATTCACACCCAAAGTATATTCTCATTCAGGCTTGTTAATGTGTCAGAACAATCACTTCAATGCACATAGTCCGGTATCCTGCACATAATTTTCCAAACATAGAAAAATCTGGAAAAAATATATTATATGTAGAATTTCCTCAAAAATCCGGTAAAATAGTCTTGTCTAGATCAGATGACAGAATTTATAAAATGTAATATAATTGTTATATATAAATATATATATATATATATATATATATATATATATATATATATATATATATATATATATATATGTGTGTGTGTGTGTGTGTGTGTGTGTGTGTGTGTGTGTGTGTGTGTGTGTGTGTGTGTGTGTGTGTGTGTGTGTGTGTGTGTGTGTGTGTGTGTGTGTGTGTGTGTGTGTGTGTGTGTATGTGTGTGTGTGTGTATTTATATATACACAAATAAAATATCAAGTATGTGCATATATTGATCCAGAGATCAAAAACTCAGATTTTGCCAGCCTCGTGCTCAGTGTTATATATATATATTCGGTAGAGTATTAAGAGAAAGCAGAAAAATTATCGGAATTTAATTTAATCATGATGAAACTATTATCATCATATTTAATAGTTTCATCATGATTAAATTAGTGCATTTTATTCTACAGCACTATAAAATTTGGAATCAAGAACATGACTTTTTTGCAATTTATTTCTTATAAATAAATAAATTACACTTAAAAATATTTTATATTTATCAAATATTTCATTAGAGACCTCAATAAGGAAAGGGAGGTTGAAATGTTACGGCCACATGAAGAGGATGGACCTAGAATAGAGTAAACAATCAGATCTTTGACAGGGTGATGAAACTTAAAAACATCAAAGGATGCCACGAGCAGATAAAGGAAGAAATAGAGAAACTGGGGATCACAGATGTGGACTACTAGAACAGAGAGAACTTAAGAAGGATAATTAGATGGAAAGAAGGCCCTTGCGGTGGAGAAGAGGGGAAGGAAAGAGATGGACAGTGGAGCATAGAAGGGAAATATGGGGAAAAGATGAAGAGGTTGTGGGCTGAAAGAAAAATGAAAGCCAAGAAGTGATATACGCGTGGTCCTTTTCTGCCCTTTATCGCGATAAATAAATAATACATAACAAAATATTTCATGTTGTAGCTTATTCCATACTCAAACAATTTAACGTTTTTTTATTAGTTCACTCAGATTCCTAGAAGTGAAGATATACGCAAAATACTTAATTAAAAAATAATTTTTAATTTAAATCGTTAAATAAATAAAAAAAATCCGTCATCTGATCTAGACAAGACTATTTTCTCGGATTCTTGAGGAAATTCTGCATATCATAATTTTTTTCTAGATTTTTCCAACTTTGTCTGGAAAATGTTTATGAGCCTTGGATACCGGACTATCATCCGAAAACCATTTACTAATCATAACTTCCTATAGAAAATTTAATTTAGCACATAAAAATGCCATTAGAACTGTTATAGAAAAAGGTTTAACTCTGGGTGAGAAAATGCCAGTGCTTGGGTATGCTGATGATTTTGTATTGTTAGATGAAGAAATTATTTAATTAAATACATCAACCATGAGAACAACTGATAAACAGATGGGTCTCAAAATAAATGCGGAAAAAAACAAAATATTTGGTTAGTGGTAGAACCGCCGATGGTACTGGGTATATAGATATAACAGGAAATTTAACGTTGAGACGTTGAGAAATTTAAGTATCTGGATTCTATATTAACTAGAAAAAACGAAATTCAAGAGGAAATAAATGCGAGCAATGTTTGTTATTTAGCAGTTGCAAAATTTACAAAACTATATTACAGTTTTTTACAGTTCAACCTGGTCCCATACATTTGGAAATAAAGTTTTGTGTAGAATATTTGGATCAAAGAATCATTAAGAGTTGACTAGAGAATTTAGGCGACTTCACAATGCTAAATTGTACCCAGTAATTATAGCGACGTACTTAGGAGTATTTGGGCCTTAGAACCGGACAACATTATTTGATTTTTTTTTTATTTTCATACAGCAGAACATAAAGCATTTGAATGTTAAAACAGGACAGAAGTCCGATTCAGGGAGTTTAAGAAAAACTCCATGGAACCCATAATATCATTCTTCAAGCTTGATAACCTATATTCATACCTCCGAATTTTTCAGGATGTAAAATAATATAATTCATATATTTATATATCCATATAATTCTCTCCTGGTGTATTCTGGACGGTTTCAATAGATTATTGGAGAAAATTACCAAACAAAATTTACTATGTTTAAATGATTATATTTTTTTTCACTCAGAGAAATAAAAAACAAAATATCGGAAGAGGACGTAATATTTTTTTTTTTTTTTTATAATATAGTTAATATTGGCCTAAATTTTATATTTATAATCAATATTCAAGCCAAAAAGACCCGAAACACAAACAAAAACACCTTTAGCCGATAACATTAAGCAAACAAAAATAATTATCCAAACATTCTTCATAAACATGGTTCGAAAAAGAGCAATGCAAACGGTAAACCAATTAAAAGATAATTTTAAAATAAATTGCATAAATAAACACACTATTTAGAATGGGAAACAACTTCCACGGATGAAACAACTGAAAGTAATGAGACTTGAAATTCTGACAATGTCTGAATTCCGATTGACTTTACAAGTAGCAAGAGTGAGGGAAATTTATTCCATTACAGTTTTGTGAGCCAGTTATTAACATTGAAGATTAATAGGTTTAATGGAGTTTTTTTTAAAAACATTCTGATTTGGACTTTTGTCCAATTACGGCTCAAATACTCCTAGTGGCGAACGAATTATTAAAACTAGCAATGGTCCAGCGGATAAACGTCCGAGAGGTAGACCGAGGCGTCAAATTGGTCGTATCGATATCGAACCATCGCGTTCACTAATGATTTATTTGTTTATTTAATCAAAAACTTTTCGTTCGCTTATCATATTTCCCTAATGAGCGGATTTTGCACATGGATGCCCTTAAATAGATATGGAAATATGGAAAAATTATAGAAGCGGTAATTAAAAAAAAATGAATAAATAAACTTCATATTTTTATCTCAAAAACTTTAAGGCTAGTCACTAGTTCACTCTGGTATGTCAGTAATAAAACATTCCATACAGACTTACACATACCCATGGTACAAGGTCACATTCTGACTTCATATATAAAATTGCATGACAAACTTCATGGACATACCAACCAAATTTTACAAAACATGGCCACGAAACAATATTAACACATTAACAAAGCTGAAAATGAGTTGACTGAGGGATCTCCTGGGGTAAATTATTTTTTTATAAAGTTCGTCAGGAAATGCAACAGAGAACCTGAAGCACCAGCCCATGTGCTGGGAAAATGCCCCAACAACTCATACTCATAACACGCCGTCACCACAGAGTGAAGTATGAATAGATGACCAGGCAAGTAGGGTAGATAGAGAAAATAAAGAAATTTATGATACGTATATCCCATTAGAGAAAAGTTCCGCCAGAGCTTTGGAGAAAGAGACTTCAAAGTGAGAGGCCTTTGGTTTGGAGCCTACGGTACTGTACAGGGTACAACAAGGAGCTTTATGGAGGATCTTGATGTTGATATTAAGGATGTAGCAAGACTGGCCGAAAATATAGTTCTTGATTCCCGGGGAATCATCCACCACCACATGAATGAAATCCAAAGAAGAGCAAAGCTCAAGAAAAGTTGAATGGTTGGACATGTATATATGTTTTTGTGTATTTGTAAATATTTATTAAATGTTAAATTTTAATTATATTTTATTAATGTGCGAAATTTTATCCATTTATTATAAGCATCCTTTTTTTTTTTATAAATTAGTGAGTTTTTATATTATATTTATTACTAAATTATATATATATATATATATATATATATATATATATATATATATATATATATATATATATATATATATATATATATATATATATTGAAGATGAAGAGGTTTATAAGGGTTAATGTTTATAAGAAAATTTATATTTATATTTATGTTTATATATATATATATATATATATATATATATATATATATATATATATACTTTTATTATATATTATGAATATTTTAATTATGCTATATATTTATAAGTTTTAAAAATTGTCAGTCTGATGTTATAGCAACCCAATACTCCCCATCTGTATATAATAATAAAGTGTTTCTCTCTCTCTAACATCACATCCGCTTATTGTCAGGGATTGAGCGACAGGTGGATATAAAAATAAAAAATACAAATATACAACAGAGAGCCTGAAATACCAGTCCATATGCTGGGAAAATACTCCAACAACTCCCAGAATAGATAGATAGAATAGAATAGAAAGAGAAGTTTATTTTGGGACAAAGCCCACTAAGAACAACTATGTTGTACAAACAAAAAATAACAATTCTGGCTTACATATTGAAATAAACCAAATAAGAGTCATAAATAATATAAAAATAATAAAAGAATTCTTGTCAAGCAATATAAACGAGTGCTAATAAAAAAGAGAAAAGAAAATTATATTCATCCGTTTGACAAAACTTTATCGTTAAAATAATTATTTAAATCTCCTAGTGAGAAATAAAAAAATTGTGATAAGATAAAGAAAGAAAAAGAAAATAAGAAAAGCACATAGAAAAATAAATTAAGAGAATCAATATCTAAAAACATTTATACAAAATTAACAACATATTTGAACTTCTTAACAATCAAGTTGTGAATGTCATTGTAGAGAAAATAATTCATAAATAAAAAGAAAAGAACCCTTGAGATTTATAAATTAAACAACGAAGTAGGTACATGAACAATGAAACGGATTGTACATAAAACATACGTTGTGAAAACTGATGTATTACAGTATAATGCTATGGTTAGCCGGCGTCCGACGGGGTTGAGAGCTGGAATTGGAAAAGGAGCGTTTCAAAAGTTACATGTCGGATTTTAGGAGGGAGAGAATTCCAGAAAGTAACGGAACGGTCAATTAAGTACTGTAGGAACGATGCAGATCTATGGATAGGCGTATAGAGGTCAGAAGGCCGAGAATGGACTGGGAGTGGATAGCCGACTTGAATTAAAGGAGATTGTAGACATAGGAAGGGAACTGGTTGGTAATTACTGTAATAAGATATACTGTCTACGGAAGGAGGGAAGAGCCCTCTTAACTGGGCGTAGTGGTGTGAAACGGGGGAACGCCTCGGAGTACCTTCAACAAACCTGACAAAACTATTCATGATTCTCTTCAGTCTGTCCCCGATACTTCTCGTGATACATTTATATATATATGGGGTCGGGGTGACACAGCGGGTTAAAGCGATTGCAAAAGTGCACCTACTCACAAACCCAAAGGCTGTGAGTTCGAATCCCGGTGCCGACATTACTTTCATTTAATTAATTAATAATTCAAGCAATTTATCACCCCTCCCTCCGGGTATGTGAGGCCCGTCAGCCTACTGGCGGCAACTCACAAAGGCCGGACGTAGGAATGATGACCCTACCCTGTGTACCTAAATTGCGAATCGCGGTGTGGTTTTTCAGGACGTAAAATAGCCGCCCGGAAGTTTGGTCGGTTTGGTCCCATGGACGGTTTGCTTCGGGGAAAGAAATATAGGTCCTCGTGCGCTGACTCCGAACAGCCAAAATCCGTGGGTCTTGACCGATTTGTCACTGTCCTTGAACCCGAAAGGGTCGGTGGGAAGGACACTGCCGAATTGGTCCCAAAGGCACCGGTTATGGAGCTATGGATAGCCACCATGGAAATCATGGTTCGTAGCAACGTGAGGTTGGGTGACCCCCTCCAGACTGTCTGTTCTCCCGCAAGCAATACATCTCTCTATGAATACCACATCGCGCGGCCAAAGAGCGTCCAAAAGTCTATAGTGGCAATCGAAAAAAAAACTACTGAACCGAATTTTTCTTAAGATAAAAATATAGGTAATTTCAGGTGACTTCTTTAGAGAGTCTGATGTTCAGCGATATTGCATTAGTCTTGTACCTTCATGGCGAGATATAAAGAAGGTAGGGCTAAGCAGGAAGGGATATATAAGGAAGGTATACAATACCGTTGCGTTTGGGCGAAAAATCGAAATGAAAATAACATACCTTCCAGGAAACAAAAATCAGAATAACTGATATGAAAATCTAGGATAAAACTAAAAAAAACACAAATTCAATAATAATTTTAAAATAAAAAAATTTATTTAATTAAAGTAATTGAACGAAATAATATAAATATTGTTGTTTTTTTGTTTTTTTAATTATATATTTTTGTTTAAAGCAGGAAATTTTTATGAAAAAAAATCCTTTTGTTTATGTATTCATTTCATATATATTTACCAAATATACAATTTAAATAATATAGAAGAAAGTAATTCAAGCATATGATTTTATAACTTACAAGCTTAACATTTAAGATTTAAATTAAACAAAGAATATTACAACTTAAGGGGAAAAAAAGAGATAATTAAAATATATTACCATTGGAGATAACAAGTAATTGAGAGGTCTTTTTATTTCCTCATCGGCATTCCTTAAATTAAGCGATGTTTAAAGACATTAATAAAAACAGCTAAAATGAAATCAGGCTAGTGTTTATCAGAGCAATATCGGTGGCTAATGAATATGAGGACCAAGGCTAATGACACGGCTGTAGTTTAGTCACGAACTTTGGGTTATTTCTCGTTTGAGAACTGCTAATCTATTTCGATTTTTTATGTCAATATATTTTCGGAATTGAGAAGCAATATTGTATAATTAAAGCATAAACCTTGAGAGCTTGGATACAATAAGCAGTGATAATTAAAGAAGAATGAGGGCTGATTGAGATCCCATTTTAATTAACGGAATCAATCTTTACTTCATAACGGGCTACAGTAAAATAGAACTAACAACATAGACGATAGAATCCTCTGACTGATTGTAAATTTACTTATTTACTTAAATTAATTTTTAGCCAGTAATAAAAATCAGATGTTTCGTTTTCTTAAGTCAATCTGACTAATTTCCTGACTATAACCCTATAATATAAACTACTAACTGTAACCGCATGGCTTTACCCTTCAAAAGAATTGCGAGTTAAATACCCTCCGAAATTTCAAGTTTTTGCTGTTAACTTTTAAAAGATAATGAGACTAACAGAAGACAGAATTATTTTTCTTATCGCTCCTTATCATCATTTTTAATCACACTGTAAAATTTGTACAAAACTTTTACAAACATCTACAAAAAAAAAGAAAAGATTTAAGTTTAACTTTGATTTTTATGTTATTTTTAACACATTAATTATATATTGCACATTTCATTATACTTTTTGGTATATGAAATGAATGGGAAAGTAAATAAAAGTATCATAGAGAAGATAAATTCACCAACTATGTGGAATGAAAGGAAAGTAAGAAAAAGGGTGTTTTTTATAAAAAAAGGTCAATTTTTTTATTGTAAAGTGTTATAAATGTGATTTTATTACTTATACAACCATAAGTTATCAGAAAAATAAATGTGATTTTGTTTTAATTAAGTCATATTTCTTTAATACTTTTCAAGTTGAAACTTGAATTCTGAAAGCATTTCCCAAAGGCCCTTAGACTCTTCTCTTTTTCATTTCTATGATTCAATTATTTGAACTGTTAGTGGGGCTGCCAGAACATTCAACGATACAACTGTTAACCAACGAAAATTATTACTGTAAATATTTCTATGCCAAAGGGATGAACGTTTTTCTCGGTAACCCACTGCATTGTTTAGAATTCGTCTCATTTCATTTCGACGTTTTCTAGGAACAGGACCAAAATGGTACTAAATTTGTCAAAACGGCTTAATCTTGATTTTTTTTTTAAATAATGCTTAAACACAATAATTTCACTCTTGTTAAAATGTTTTTTTTAGTGAACTTGTTTCCACATGCATGAAGTTGTCATGGCATCGATTACAAAATAATCTATATTTTTATATAACCTATATTTTAGCATTTCTAAAAATTTAATGCATATAAATCTTTCGGAACGAATTCTCTAAATGATAGTGAAAACCGCTACAAAATCTATTTCTAGACTACTTTTCGAGTTTTTAGAACACAAACATAGGCAGGCTGAATTTAAATATAGCGTATATAGATTACTTTACACGTTTATTTTAATTTTATTTTTTTAACATCACATATAGTCATTATTCTTTGTAATTAAGAATGCAGATTGTCTAATGATGGACTGATTCAAAATCACTTTCATTACTTGAAAGAATTGCCTTGCATTCGTACAAAGTTTTCTCGTTTCCATTCTGGAATTTTAGAATCTCTATCAAAAATATTGAACCTAAGAAAATGGTTTTTCAAATTAACACAAAGCTATGTATTGAATATTTTCGATAATGTAATTTTTATTAAAGCAGTAAAAAGATCTCAGAAAGAAAGAAAAAAAAAATACCGCACAATTCAGATTTTGATAAGATTGTTTTTTTTCTCGAATGTTTTCTTTTACGCCATTCAATTATGAAAAAAAAATTAACAAACAAAAATAAAGAATAAAACTGGATGTATGGGCACATCACGCCTTCACCACTTAATCCCCAAGGAGACAACCGGGAATGGTTGAGCGTCTTGCAGGCTGACGATTCCCTGGCAGTCAGGGGATGAGACCGATAGATCTACCAAGCTTCATGTTTTATATAAAATGAATATTTAAAAAAAAAAATATGCCAACTTGATACACGTTTTTCCTTAAAATTCTTTGTTGCTTATTGGTATTTGCCATTGACCTCCTAAAAACAACGTATCGTAAAGCTGCCGTAACTTTAAGTGAATCAGGATTTCAAATTTGAATTATTTAAGCAGACTCATTGTTTCGTTTATTTTTTTATTTTAGTCAGTATCAAAAGGCGCAAACAATGAGCCTACTTAAAAATTGTAAATTCCAATTGACTTAAAGTTACTCAGGTCGGTCTTAAAGTTATCTTAGTTTACGATATTGGTAAATCCCCCAACTAAAAGGGAAAAAGGAGTGTTTACACGAGTTCCGAACTGATGAAATTGATGAAAGTTGGAATGGCATGTCTAGTATTAACCCTTCTTAGCTCAAATTGCCTCTTAGCGCATCTCTTTTTCCTTCATTTAATATTACATATAAGGATGCGAAAATCGAAAAAAATATGAATATATATATATATATATATATATATATATATATATATATATATATATATATATATATATATATATATATCATATCGATAGCGATATCGATGAAATTTCTAATGTATCGAAATAGTAGTTCGATACATCGAAAAAGTATAACGATATTTCGATATATTTTAATTTTTTTAACCGTTTAGATATGGATGTTGGGGCTTTAGGGATGTAGGGAAAAAAGAAATTGAAATATCGATATTTTAAAAGGAATGTACAAATATTTTGTCCGATGGTTTTAGCTCGATATATCGTAATATCGATATTAAAACTTGAGTATAAGAAAGATATATTTTTTCCAAAAAAGACATAAATAAATAAAAAAAATTCTTCAAGTTTGATAAGTTTCAGCCATCATTAGTTCAATTATGATTTTCTTCCTTCTTTTTTTTTTATTTTTTTTTTTGTTAAGCAATTTAATAAATTTTTCTGTAGTTCTTAGTAATGAATCTTTTTAATACTTAGTAATACGTTCAATACTGATTTTTTCTTTTTTTTAGGTTCAAGCAATTAATTAATGTTTTCTCTAGTTCCTATTATGTGATATATATTCTTTTACTGACAAATATTAATAAATCAATACTTTTTATGTTTTTGTGATAAGCTACTAAGTACTAAGCTATGAATATTAAATTGTTGCTATTAAAGCTATTACAAATCTAAGACTTGTTAATTTATATTAACAATAATAAACCCTGTCCTTCAAGTCAGTGAAAAAACCTCCTTTTACTTTTAAATATTAAAAAGATCGAGGACGATATATTTAAATATCAATATTTTTCATTGATATATTGAAGTACTATTTGAATATATTTGAAAACTCTCGATAAAGATATATATATTTTTTTTTCTGTTCGATATTAACATCCCTATATTATTTTAAAAAAAAATTAACGATTGTCTGTTTTAAACGAAAATTCAATTTTTGAGTTGTGTTTAAATCTAGGTACGCTAAAAAGAAACCAGTTGCTATAACTTATAACATATTGTTGCATTATCAAACAAGCGTTAAAAAATATTTACACAATTAGCGGATTCTCATCCATTTTTACACGAACGTCTTAACTAATATATTTGTTTACTCGTCCATAATTAATTCATTGCTAATAACCTTAGTTTAAATGTTAGCGATGTATAAACTTAATTATTTATAATAAATGTTATGGAGAGATATTTAGTAGATTTGTTCTATTCTGCGTAAAGCCAAGTAAGAAAGGACATGTTTTTATAAGTATTTTAATTATATGAATTTAAAGAATGAAATACATTCTCTTGCTTTAAGTAAATGAAGAATCAAGGGAAACGGACGCTTGTCAATATCAAGGCTATCAGATGTACGCATGGCAGGCTGAACAAAGATAGTAGTAACCTTAAGTTTTAACCAAGAAAATTTGGTAGCATTACATTTTCAAAAGGAAATATTTTTGATTTTTATACTAGATGAAATAAATAACAGTGTATGTATGAAACCGAATAATAGTTGACAAATCAGATTATTTGAATTTCATATTCAGCAATACGTTATAATAGCTATCAGCTCTGATGAAAATTAAAAAATAAATTACGCTCGAACTAGTGACATGAAGATGAAGCAAATCGTTGAACTGTCAAAAAAAAAAAAATTGATGATCCTTTTAAATCTCAATTAATTTATTTATTATATCTTACACCTCCGACATTTCATCCCTTCAAGCCATTATGAAGTCAACGCCTTTTTCAACAACTACTTTTTAAAAGAAAAATATCAACTAATTAATTAAAAATTTGAATTTAATAATTAATCTACGTTAATATCTTTAATATAACAATTTCCTGTCAATATTCATAAAATTTATTAAAGGCTAATATGACAGTCATAAAACCATATAAAAGCCGACCTCCAGAAGGTTACGCGAACTTTATAATTTAGTGTCTAAACATTAACAGTTATATTTACAATTAAAATAACCAATTTATATATTTTTTTAATTATTACTTAATCAACCTAATTTAATTTTTCACAACATAATTACACATTCTTAAATATAATCAATAAAAATTATGTAATAGCCATTTTAATACTCAAAATATTCAACATAAACCATTCTATAATTTGTTATTACCATATTTAATATAATTAATCACTAATATAAATTCTATACATTCTAATATACTATGAATATTGATAGGACATTGCAATATTGGAAATTTGTAATTTTGGAATATTGATAGGACATTGTAATATTAAAGTTTTTAATGTAGGCTAATTGTAAAATACAAATTGCTAATTAATTATTTTATATTTTCTAAGGTCTTGGTAATGCCTAAAAGGGCCGACGTTGGAGGAGTAACTTAAAATAAAAAAAAATAGTCGTGATTTAAATGGATCATTTTTTAATAATAAATAATTATTAACCATTTATCATAATCATTTATCATATTATAGTATGATAAATGATAATGATAATTAATAAATGAATAAAGATTAATTTTAACAGCATATTTTTATGTTTCGTAATCTCCATTTAATCGTTATATATTTATCTGTATTTATAATGGCATTAGTTATAAATCATAGGAAGACGTGACCTTATGGTATATAAATTAATGTTGACTAAGTTCCAGACTTAAGCTCATGGAACCGTAAAGCAATTAGAGGTCCATTGACTTAAATACTAATCAATGCTGCAGAGGGTATTTGGGCATGGTTATTATATATAATAATACAAAAAGATCCCACATTAATATAAAATATATAAATCCAAAATTAATGTAATAAATAAAAATCTATATTAATATATTTTAATAATAAATAGAGAAAAACGTTGGTATGTGTTATGTTATTAGTTTATTTGGTGGTTTATACACACATACATATTAAAACATTAATATAAAATTTTTCGCTTTTTAAAAAAGCATGGTGCTAACTTTACAATTACTCACAATCGTAGCATGTAGTGATGACAAGACTTAAACAAAAAAAAGGTCATATTTTTTTAAATAATATTTTGGCGATGGATCAACTAAAAACCACTCAATTATAAGTTTTATTTATGTAATAGAAAAAAATGGTTTGTCTTCTGCATCTCTCTTATTAAAACAACTTAAAAGAATATCACTCGCAAGGTCTCTGTATCCCATGTTGATTTAAAGGTTCATCCACACTGAATCCAAACAAAAAAGAATTCCTGATTTTTTTTCTGTCTCAGCGAAGAGGGAAACGAAAACCACCGAAATTTTTACGATTCATCAACATACAAAAACAAACAAAACGGCAGAATTTGGTTTAGATCAGTTGATATTTATCTCAATTTTTGTTATATGGACTTCTATTGCGACTACCCATATCTTCCTAAGATTTTGAACTAAACACAACAACCCCCAAAGTTTCGTAAAAGAAGGTAAAATCATTTAAGAGAACCAGGAGTCCTTAAGAAAAGTAAAAAAAAAAAATAATAAATAATAATAATTATTTGGCCAAATCAAATACATAAAAACATCTATGTATTTTGTTAAAAGTTAATTGTTAATTGATGGCTTATATTTGCTTGAAATAAAAGTAAACGTCATTAATTGATTATTTATTTTCAATTAAAATTTTAAAATAAATAACATTTATTTCACAAATAACTATTATTTCTGGGGGATGTTTTTTTTAATCAAAATAAAACACAACACTAAGTTATTTTTCATTCAAATTTTTTCACTCAACAATGTTTATTATTGAGTAATTTTTAATCTTTTGTTAAATAAATCATAATTATTTCTTTACAAAAATCAAAAAATTATTTTTATATTACAAAAATAAAAAAAATCTAGTCACGATTTGATGTTTTTCCTAAAAAAAAATTCTCAATTTCAATCCTTGAATTAAAGAAGTATTATTTATTATTCATCATAAAATACGGTTTAATAATTATTACTTATGATCAATCAAAAGTAGTTTAAAGAAAAAACTATGCATAGAAAAATGCATCATACATAACATAAGTTTAACATTCGTTGAAAAACTATTAATAAGAAAAATTAGCATAAAACGATTAGTTTTTCTGGCTTAGGGGTCCACACTGACTTTCATAAAATCAATAATATTTTTTTTAATTATTTACATTAAACAGTTACTTCCAATTTTAAACTGCTGCTAGCTGAAAGTTATTAATTTTGGAATTTTTTATTGATACAAGAAGCAACAAAGCGAAAATGATGATATGACATTATATATTGATACTACAACAGGTCGATATTAATAATAAGGGTAAGAATATTTCGATATTGACATGATGGGGCCTGACATCCATGTAACTTTCTAAGAGCCGATTACTGGGCCAGGAGTTTGTCTTAATTCTAGACTAAGCCGATCCTAACCTATATATTAGTTTCAGAAGAAAAATCTATCAGTTCGGTAGATCATATCAAATAGAGACATGATCTAAAGTAGATTAGGCTAAATCGAACATTACTTTAACTCTTGACTAAGTGTCCGCCATTAAATGTTTAATCTTGCAAAGATTGGTGGCAGCATAAAATTTTTACAAAACTAAAATTAACGAAATACACTTTTACTTAGAAAAATAATTAACTATTATCAGAAATGCGGTATGTTGGAGATAATTCACGATTTTTACGCTACGCTCATCAGATGTAAATTCGAAGAAACGAAAAAACATTCATAAGTATCATTAAAAGATTACAACAAGTATGAAAATAAATCGATAAAAAAATATTAACGCCATTTCTGGATAAAAAGAGCAAGGGATGGTTAAAGCAAATAGCGATTTGATTAAAATGTTGAAAACAACTTGAAAGCATTTTTCAGAAAATATATTAGATTAATTTTGGAGTAAATATAAATAAAGCATTTTCATGTAAAATAATGTTCATCATTCGGATTAAAATACAGTGTTTACTTAGGACGCGAAATACATCTCACTGTGAGCAAGCTGTTATTCATATAACCTCACAATAACTAAAATTCATACTATTTTGATAAAATGAACTCGGTCTACAAAATAAGAGTATATGCAAAATGTGGACTATGGAGCTGGATCCTGATGTCAATATAACCTCACAATAGTGGCATCTTCAACGGGCGATGTGGACCATTTGCAATCATAAAACATATTTTTGCCTAGATTTTTCGAAATCTATTTGGACGTTTAACTAATCTAGTTACGATTATAGTCGATTTTGAACTAATCGAACTAGGTACAACCAGCTATATTCATAGTTATTATGATGCGAAGTAATTTGCATATATTTATCTCAACCTATGGTGAAATCAAATCAATCAAACTTAAATTAATAGAATCAATGAAGGTACTCACCCGAAAGACAGGGGTGGTCCTGAAGCATCTGGTGCCTGAGGTACTTGAGCTTGGTGATGAGCTTCATCTCCAGCGGTGACTCGATGGAGGAGAAGACGATGGCGCCGAAGACGAGGTAGAGGAAGCAGCAGACGAAATAGACGAGGAGGCGGCCCCCCGCTCGCATCCTGGCGGTGGCAGTACTGTCGTGCAGTTGGCTGTGCGCCGCCCCCACCACCACCGCCGCCTCCGAGGGTAACCTACTCACCGAAAGCATCATGCATCTCTCTGTCCGACCATGTCGCTCCTCTCCTCCTCACTGGCCCCACTACTCCGTCTATCCAAGGCCGCCTCACGTGTAACCAACATCCTCTATCATTGGCCGAGTGCAACTATAAAGCCTCCTTTCCACGTATTGTATCAATCTCTGTTGATAATGTTAAAAACCAAACGAACAAGAATAAGACGCTAATTTTAATCATTATTTTATGTAACCTCTATTGAATCTTTTGTCTTAAATACTGCAATGAATTAAAAAAAGTGATAAGCATATCTCTGCCATATGTTAAAAGAGGTATTGGTTGAATTATTCAATTTTTAAAAATCTATTTTTATTTTTCACTATCCATAACCTTCTTAAGCTAAATAATAATTCGACTGTTTGTGCGTTGGGCAGATTTCGACACGAAATTCTCATTAGTAGGCTGTAAACAGATTAAGTACGTTTTTTATCATTATATTAAAACCATAAAAACTATTAAAGCTATTAACTTAAAATATCTTTATGGAAGCAAACTTATAAATATTACTCACGTAATATCCTCACCAAAATTTAAATACAAAGACAAGCCTGTCATCAAATAAAAATTGACACAATCATACAAAACTGCAGTGAGATTAGTAGTGCGTAATAGTCTCGTTAAATCCAAACCTTGAACTGGTGAGAGCTATCCTTTACGGAGCATGAACTCTAACACTGATGTATCACAAAGCAGCTTAGAGAGCTCGCTAAGGTGAAGTATAATGAATAGAGATATCAGTTGCAACGTGTTGATTAGGTTGAATCTTTTAAGTTCTGCTGTAGAGCTGTATTGATGTTTAACCACCACCAGTTAAATAGTTGTTCACTTCCATTTGTGGTCACTACATGATCCTCGGAAGTTGTACTTTAATTGAGGGTCATAATAGATTTTCATAAAAAATTATTTTAAAATATAATGCAAAACTTCTCAAATTTTGTATATTAGACTTAAATATAAATAACATACTGCATTTTGATTAAAATTGGAAAACCGGAAGAGGTATTTTATTTGAAGGTCACAATAGACATTCATCATAAATTTATTAAATGCAAAAATTCTCAAATTTAGTCTAAGACTTTTATGTCAATATGAATAACATGCAAGATTTTTGTTAAAATTAGATAAGCGGAAGTGGAACTTTACTAGAAGTTCCTAATAGACTTTTTTAATTTTCATGATTGATTTTTTAAATGGTTCTCCATCAATTTTAAGAATAAATGCGTCAAATAAAAGTTTTAGAAAATAAAATTCTGAGTCTAACACATCCAGAATTACGACTCAGGGAACCGTCACAAGTTACCGAAGCACATAGACATCGCGAGGCTGTGTCGTTTTTGAGACACTACTATCTTCGGAATCTCATCAGGGAAATTTCCAACTGAGCAAGCAATCAGGCAGGGCTGCAGTCTTAGCCCTCTCTTGTTCATCCTGGTGCTGGATTCCGCCCTTCAGCGAGAAAAACAGAAAATGAGGCCATACCATCTGGGATACAGAAACCTCCAGAGCGCCCAGTAACGGTACTTGAATTTGCCGACGACATGGTGATGTTCGGAAACGACTGTCGCAACATACAGTTTAACTTGAAGACCCTCCAAGATGAGCTCAAGATCATAAATATGGAAATCAACATCTCCAAAAAACATTACATGAGGATTGGAAGAAGGAGAGACCATAAGGACCGAATCGTTAGGCTCAACGGAATCCGCCTAGAGCAGGTAACGGATTTCAAATACCTGGGCGCTCACCTCAACGAGTATGGATGGATCGATGTAGACATCAAGGATGATCAAGACAGCGGGAAGATGTTTCCACTCCTTCAAGGCAGGCTTCCTGGGCAACTAAGAAGGTTGTCTTCAAAAACACTTTTCTCCCTATTCTGACCTATGCAAGCGAGTCTTGGACCTTCACTACCTAGCACAAGAGCAAAATCCCATGGCTTGGATGCGCAACTTAAGAAAAGTGGAGGGGAAAACAAGATGGGATCGTATGAAGAACGCTATTATAAGAACTTTAAGAATAGCAAGCCTGGACCTGAGGTCTGCAGAGGGAGTAATTGAAGAGAACCAAATCAGGTGGTTTGGACATGTCTCACGAATACAGAATTGCCAGGGTTACTCACAAGGTAAGAGTAGAGGAGAAGCGGCCACAGGGAAGACCAAGGAAGACCTGGGAAGGAGGAATTAAAGAAGCCTTTAACAGGAGTGAAATGGACTGGCGAAGGAGAAGGCAGCTGGCACAGAACAGAGATTCTTGGACCAGGCTCTATATGCAGGCTCGTCTAACTGCTCTGCGGTAAAACAGGACTCGATCAAATAAGTAAGTACTATCTTTGGAATCTAGTAACCAAATTGTGATTCAGGATCAGTTTTTGAGCAACCGATACACAGTTTAATAGGTGTACAAGGAAGTCATGTGGTTTCCACATTTCTTACAAAAGTTGGCTTAAAATCTTGGCTTAAATCTTAAAATCTTCATTTTTTTAACTTTTTTAATGACGATGTGAAAATTTATAATTAAAAATTTAAAAATATATAATTAAATGATATTATTAATAATGAAGTTTTATTATAACGTCCTAATCTATCCCAACTAGGGCAGGATTTGACTAATAGATTAATATCGGACATGAAATTTATACAGGAGTATAACACACAATAGAGGGTTTATTTGTAAAATATTCAGATTTTTAAAGTCTGTTCCAACAGAGACCCAAGGTGTCAAAATTTGGATATTTTTTTTTTTTAATTTTCATTAATTCAGGTCCTAAAAACTTGACTTATAGATAAATATCAAGCATGAAATTTATAGAACCGTATAAAACATGATTGTCTGTAAAAAGGTTTTTTAGTTTGTCCCAAAACAGATACAAGGCGTCAAAATTTGTTTTTCTAATTTTCAATTTTTAAAAAATCGTTACTTGAAAAAACCATATATGTGTGTATATGTAACCAATATTATATGTGTTCATTTGTGTATTATTTTTACCAGTGCAGTGGGCCTGTTAGAGATCGATTCTGGATCAATAGTATCAAGAGATTCTTATTAGAGAGTGAGCAGTCATACTAATAGAGAAATCAGTAAAAGAAGTTCTCAATGTTAAGTCCGAATGACGAAGCTTGTTTTGAAAGTAGTTCTGTTGTGAAACTGATTTGTGAAAATTAATTCAACCTCAAGACAATTATTTAGAAATCCAAGCCAAAATAAAAATGTGAGCAAATAGATGCAAACAAGCTATAAATATATTTAATTATTGTATTCTTTATTACTGTATTATTTATGTACTATCGACTTTATTTTAATTTGACTTGGTGAAAGATAATCAATGAAGGTAAGATAATCAAAGCTTTTTTTTTTTTAAAGATATTGTTATATATATATATATAAAAGTTTTACCTTTATAACTTCTCAATAAATTATTGTTATCATACAAAATAAAAATTAAAAATATTATTTTAATGAACTAATAAAGATTATTAACTAAATTAATTTAAACTAAAAATTAATATTATTTAATATTTAATATTTTTAAATATATTATTTAATATTTCTTAAGGTCTAAGAAATATTAAATAATTGTTTTTGTTAACATGGTTCGTGGAGGTATTAAAGGATTAACTATCCGCAGAAATTCACAGGAGTAATTTTTTTTTCTAAAAGAACGAGATAAATAGCTTGTGGAATGAAGAGGGTCTTGTTTAAGTCCAATAGAACCAACTAGAGGTAAGTAATAATAAAGACCCCGTCATTATCCCATGATTGTATTGGTACTAGCAATTAGGTCGTAAGCCTCAGACGTTATAGTATAAAAGGCTCTTTAACTATTAGCATTTACTTATTCATATTTAGGAAGTTCTGTGATTAGTTCAGGATTTTTTTTTCACTACAGGAATTAATTTATAAATGAACGTAACATTTCATTATCATAGGAAAAAGTGATTTTTTTTTTAAATTAAAGAACTGTACGTTTTATGAATAAAAAAAAATGTTTAATATACATTTACTAAAATTACTTACCTTTGAAATAATTTTGTCATTTACACAAGCTCTTGTTTATGGAGGTCTCATTCCGTTATTATATGTCGTTTCCCTTCAGTAGGTAACTAGTTTCCAAGAGATTTCTTTTTGTTCCGTGACAAAATTAAAACTGTCAATATCACTGGATAAAGCATTGGAAATCGACGGTTTTAACATTTTAAGCGGAAGAAACCGCGTACCACATATCTCATTCTCCTATTGCAGAATTGTTCAGCTCACAAATGGGGAGGGAAAAAAGTATTTTACACTCAATTTTAACACTCAAAACAAGTAATAAAATTGTTCAATTAGAGTGGAAAAAAAATCGCGTTTATAACCTTTATCACCGAAGCATATGATCTCTGTAATAAATATCGATATATCTTTTGATGTAAGTTTCTTATGACCTTCAAGTAAAGTACCTCATTCGGATCTTCAATTTCAACCAAAATCTATTATATTATTTATACTGATATAAAAGTCTAATTTACCAAATTTGAGATGTAAAGTAAAATACCACTTCCGGTTTGCCAATGTTTACCAAAATTTATTATGTTGTTTATATTAGTATGCGAGTCTTAAATACCGAATTTGAGAAGCTTTTCATTATATTTTAATATAATTTTTGATGAAAATCAATAATGACCTTGAAGTAAACTTCCGGTAATCATGCAGTGACCAAAAAGGGAGGTTCACAACTAGATTTTACATTAATCCTAAATACAAAGTTTTAAATATCTATGGCTAATCGTTTTTGGGTTATGCGAGGTACGAACGTACGTACAGACATCACAACGAAACTAGTCAAAATTGATTCAGCTATGGTCAAAATGGACATTTCCGTTGAAATCTAAAAATTTTCGCGATTACAATACTTCGTTTACTGCGTACAAGGAATACAAATTAATTTAAACGCTTTAAAAATACAATTAAAGTAGCAGCAAATTAAAACTGCTGTTCAAAGAATTTTTCGCATTGTAATATTCTCTTGCGAAAATCTATACAGTTCCGTTGCATGTTCAACTGTAGTTAGCTCAACTTGATAGTTGAACACGAAACCACGAGAAGTGGAGAAGTAATTTCCTGCAACTCATTACCTGTTGGGGAAACGATATCTTTAATAACGCAATCGTGGAGGAAATTCCTCTAGGAAAGTTTGGATTTGTTTGACGCTAATCTGTTCTTATAATCCACTGACAATGAGATCGACTTTTGAATAGGACAAGCTCCCGGATTTTAGATTATACCCGCATAGCTGCTGTGTCTAGATGGCCAACGGCCATCCAGATTTTATTCCTGAATGAAACCTACGTCCCACAGTGGATAAAATTGAGAATTTAGTGGGCAAAATTCTATAACTCTTGATTAAAAGGCTATAAACAAATATTCTTTTTTAATTTTTCGAGGATGGAATGTCATTTATTAGTGAGAGTGAAAAAGGTAAATACAGGGTTTTTCCAAGCCTTTGAAATTAAATTTTTTCATCGCTTTATATTAAATAAAACAGTAGGACCAAATAGGTACAGGGCCTTCAAAAGGGGAAGAAATGAACTAATATGCTTCTCTATAGAGCTTTCCACAAATATAATTGCCTTTCTCATGTATTTACTACGTTTACAAGATTTATAAATAATTATTATTTGAAGAAAAAAAAATTAAGTTAATAATATACATTTTTTTAATTTTTTTGAAATTTATCGTGTGACCAAAAATTATAAATGACAAATAAAATAACTTGAAGCATATTTTAGGCTTATGCCTAAGTTAATGGCCTAAAAATATATGTAATGTTTAAAAATAGGGCTTCAGATCTACAAAACTATATAACACTGATTGATCGCATTTGATCGATCAAATTGTATCATGGTATTTTAGCACCATACGCCATCTACTACTGTGAAAAAAATTAAAGCTATACGTTTCCACCTAAATTTTTTTTTTTTATTTTAATAACTAATATATTCAAATCGTCGAAATTATATCGCAATTGTTATTTAATATTTTTACAGACATTTCCACATTTTTAAAATGTAGTAGATGTAATAAAAGTAAAACTAAAATAAAATAAAAAATTGTAGATGTAACATGCGGTTTTAATTTTTTTTCACAGCAGTAGATGGTGGTGTATGGTACTAAAATACCAAGATACAATGATCGATCAGACGCGATCAATCAGTGTCATATAGTTTTGAAGATCTGAAGCCTGTTCCTTCCAATCCTCTCCGAAACTCCCTCAGTCACTCCTAGCCTGCCTCTAATCTCCTCATAGGGTAATCCTCAGGCATCTCATCCAGAAATCCATGTATCCAGAGTCCTGGGTTAAGTGTCCGGGTCTGTGCGGCGTAGCTGAGGGAGGGCTCAACAATACGAGTACTTCTAGAAATCCGCCTTTTGTTGTCAGTTGAGATGGCCGAGTTCCAATGAACTAGTTGCAACATTCTAGTCATCCTTCTTGCCAGGCCAACACCCTTCAACTCAACCAACGGAGAGGGCTGGAATGAACAGGCTGCGATGGTATGGGCACTGCCAGCGGATGCCAGAACTTAGATGACTGAAGAGATTTCTGGTATGGGAACAGCCAGGGAGACGGAGGAGAGGAAGACCCCGAACCCGGTGGAAGGACTGCGTGAAGGAGGAGATGGCCTGCAGGGGACTTGAGGAAGAGGACTGGTGGGATATAGAGAAGTGGAGGAACGCTCTGACTTAGCCAGGCAGCCCATTGAGGGACAAGATCTGCAAAAGTAAAAGGTCCTATTTTTAAACTTTACATATATTTTAAGGCCATTAACTTAGGAATAAGCCAAAATTATGCTTCAAGATATCTTATTTATCATTTATGATTTTTGTACAGACGATAAACATCGAAAAAATAAAAAAATAAAATTTCTTCAAATAATACTTATTTATAAATCTTGTAAACGTAGTAAATACTTCAAAAAAATATTATATTCGTAGATAGCTCTATAGAGAAGGATATTAGTTCATTTCTTCTCACTTCGATGATCCTGTACCAAATAAACTGTTTTATTTAAAATAAAGTGATGAAATAATTAAGAAAAAAATTAATTTCAAAGTCCTGTAGTAATTAATGTATATAATTTTTCACTCTCACAAACAAAGGACATTCCAGGCTCATAAATGAAAAAAGAATTTTTTGTTCTCTCAATCGTCTTTCGACCAAGAGTTATAGAATTTTGGCCACTAAATCGACAACTTTTCCCAGTATGTGCCGGAAAATACGATAGCAGAGTAGGTATACAATTTACTAAGTATTGTAAATAATAAATATCCCTATGAAAGAGACGTATACGGCTTCACTGATAGCGGATAATATAAAAATAATACGCCCTTTGTTTGGAACCTACTCTTTAATACCAGTATCCGGAATGGAATTCCTTCACTATTCATTTAATTCGCAAGATCACATGCTGATTGTACATGTTTCGTTCTGTGCAATCTCAGCTTAAAAGGTTTTGTCTCGTTCTCATCAATGGTTTCCCTCTAATTATTCTAACGGGAATATGAAAAGTACCAAGTTCTAAAGGTAGCAACATCGAGCGGATCGAAAATTGTGGAGCGTTTAAAAGATCACATTAAATAATTAAGCAATTTACAGGTTGGAATCGAATGTTTTTATTTGTTAGCTCAGCCATAGAATACTTTTTCTTCTCAAGAGGAGGATTTTAGAAGTTTCTGTTATCTGCTAACGTATTAAGCAGATGATGAATTCTCTAGAAGCAGGTGAAAATGACTTCTGAAACTGTATAGATGTTCTGATTCAGAAACTATTTGCTTTTTTACAAATCAGTCTCAATTGGTCCTAAATAAAACCCAAAATTGGATTCGTTAATTGTTACATAAACAGTTTAGTGTGGAATTAATGTTTTTAGTAATAACACGGATCTATAACAAATGATTAAAAACATTTAATTGATTTCTTATAATTCCATTCATTACATCTATTGCTACTTCCTCCGGCACTTTAATCAGAATAATAATAGTATTGGATATTTATTTTTTTCTGGACCAATTAAAATACCCATTTCAGAGTCCAAGTCCAAAAAGTAGCTCCAGTAAAAAGTAATTTTAAATAATGTCATTCAGTGAACAAATTTATTTTTGTTTTCTTCTGCTTTGTAAATGAAACACAAAAAAATTGGTGATTGTCACAATCAATCGCACTCAATCAATCCCTTTGTTTATGAGAAACAAGTCCAAACAATTTTTTCCATGAAATCAGAGATCACAAATTTTTGTTGAGCCATATTTCATAAGTTTTTTTATACTTAGCCCTGATGAAGGCCTACAACTTAGACCGAAACGCTGAGACACATTAAAAAAAATAAGTTCCACTTAATCACTATTAAGTTATTAAAAACACACTTGTTTTTCTTCATTAACCGCAATCCCCGACATCTCCTTATTTTAAACTTTTTAATAAGTATGAAATTATTGTGCGAAGACATTATTTATTAATAAAATGGGAGGATAAGGGAAAAAAATAGTGTGAAACCGTGAAACTTCTTTATGGCCAATGTTAATAAAAATATATTGTGGTTTTATCCTGTTCCTTGAAAATTTCTGCATCAAATGAGACTGAACAATTAATTATAGGTTATGATTGAAAGGTTATATTGTAATTTAAGATTCAATCCAAATTTAACGCGGGTGAAACCGTGGGACACAGCTAATTAAATATAAATTATTTTTCAATGCTAAAGCCTCGTTTACACAGTTATAGTTTTCTATCGTGGCATTACTGTCCCGACAATGAGATAGTGTGGGAGTGTGGCAATGTCCTTCTCCAGACGCTAACAGTAAACCTTTTGACAGCTAAAAAAATGGTGGATAAACTCTAGCAATTTCATGGGTGGTCATAAAAACTAAATTACATTTATAGTTTTTACTCCTCCTCAAAGAATTACATAGTTCCAAAAACGTTGGATACAATCGATTTCAAGTTCATAAATAATCGAAACACACATTTGATAAGTAGTAGAAGGCTGATAAGTCACTTTCACATGTACAGCAAACTATTATGTTAGGCCTTATAGTGCAACAGTATCACCAAGACCTTAAATATTGTCATGGCGGCGAGTGTTGCCGTGCAACTGGGTCTCAAGTTTAGATTTTATTAAAATTTTCACATGATAATTACATATGGCAATGGTATTCAATCTAACCATTTATACAGCAATATTAATCAAGTCATGAGGTATATTGTAGTATCAGTCAACACTCCTTTTAATCTAGAAATGTTGACTTAATAAATTCAAGAAGTAGATATTAAAATTTTATAGTTCTACACTCATATTAACAACACATCAGGTTTATAAGAATTAAGTTTATAGGAATGAAAACTCCATAGCAGGACATTTACTATAAACAATTACGAAATATAAAATACAATGGCTAAATAAACCTTTAAACCGTTTAATTAAACTTTGAACAGAACCGGCAACTCCAAAAGACGAAGTTTATGAAATGAATTCAATTAAATATATAATATCATAAATATATTCCTCGGAGATAAGAGGAGGGGGGCGAAAGCCTCTGCAATGAATAGATTGAGTGTATGCTTGTGATACAGTTCAGAGAGACTCACAACTGAGCTATATTTTATCCTCAGATAACATACAATACAGAAAAAGGATCTAACTTGAATTATATTTACTTTTACGATAATATAAGTTACCATTCAGTTTTTATTCTGTTGGAGACAGCCATTGATAAATTAACTCCAAGGCAAAACAAAAAAAAGTGGCTATTCACCCCGATACATTAAACGTAATGATTGGATTCGCCATCATTGAGGTTTTTGCATTCGTAATACGATGAATCCAAATATCGAATAAAAAAAAATCCGTCCGTCCATTTTTTTTTTTTTTTAGGACGGCAATTAAGTCACAGTCATTCCAGGATGATCTTCCGAATTTGGCATTACCATCTGCCGTTTCATATCAAAATGGCGGCCGATTGAAAATTTCGTATGCCTATATCTCGGACATTTATGAAGATACAGTAAAAATATAAAGTGTATCAGAATCATTATAAAACATTTAAAAAAAAAATAATAAGTAAATTTTAATTCTTTTTTTTAGACATATAACTATTTGGAAATAATAAACTATACTGTAATAATTGACGGTATTTTTAAAAATATATTATTCTTATTGCGAATGACTTAGAGCTGAAGTGAACTAAAACGAGACCTAATTTAAATAAATTCCTAAATGAATCTTCAAATGGAAATTATCGATAAAATTTAAAGCAATTTTCAGTTGGTTTTAATAGAGTAGTTTTAGAGAGAGTTTTAATAGACCCATACCTATAAACGTATTATAGGTATAACAGAATGTAAGCATTTACAATACCAGATTGCAACATATCTTAATTATAATTATGAGTAAACAAAAATAAATTTCAATCATTTTAAAAGTATCTATCTAAAATCAACCTTAAATAAAAATATTGTAATAATATTTAAAATTAAACTAAAGTATTTTTAGGGTAACACCATAATACTATAATGGGAAAAGAAATAATTCTAATGAGCAAACTTTGGAAAAATTTTAAACATTGATATGTTTATTAAACCACTTATTTATGGTACATCATGAGTTCATTGATGATTTAAAACATATAACAGAAAGTAAGACAATTTGACAATTGTTCTTTGACTAAGCCATAGTTCTGTTAATATTGTAAAATGTTTTCTATTTTACCTTTCTCTTTTTTTCCAACCATATCTTTGATTTTTTTTTTTCTGTTTTAATTTGAAATTGGAGTTATTTAATTTTGAGCAATAACCATCCCACCTAGTCGATTATAGTTGAATACGTTAAAATAAAAGTAATTTTTTTGCTAATCCCTTACATATTGTTAATTGAAAAAAAAAACGATCTAAAGATTGAAATACTAAGATAACATTATTAAACTAAAAATACATAGTCTATTATTATATTATTTAAGTAATTTATATTACTTATTTACTAATAAGAACAAGAATGCCGCAGTCTCTCCTTTAGATGCTCAAGAGTTGCGTTTGTCAATTTACTAAATTAATTTAATATGAAAGATTTCCTCAGTGTACAAAGTAACATATGAACTTAAGTCTAATTCTGACAAATTAAATGTTCTGTAAAATTAAATCTGACAAAATTTCCTTTATATTCACAATGCACACACAGTAAAGAAAATGAGATAAAAGCAGCTAGTTGATTTGCAAAATATTGTTCTTAGTATTTACTTCTTGAACATAAACAATACATCTAATAAATTTCGATTATTTTCGTTTTATCCTTTATAATACCTTTTTTACGCTATAGAGTATTTCAATTTAATGAAACTTGTATTTATTTATGCCCTTTCTTGTCTTACAAATTTAATGAAACAATAATTAATAATAATAAGGCTTAGCGCAGCCGATGATTCGTTTCCAAAGCCAACATCAGCCGTTGCCTTAATTCCGCGCAACCCTATCAAAACCCAGATCCACAAAATCAGGCCGAACAGAGTCTCGGATTCAAACCATCCATCCAAAAATTAAGATTAAGCCAATGGTCACACATTTTTATGATTGATCATTTTCATTGGTTCCATTTTCCGTCCTTAGTTACCTTGTAAAATTTTATTTGTATTTCTTTAAGCAATTTTCATCATATCATAATGATTTTTTCACAAAATTTTTGAGAACAGCCTTCAGAATGAGTCAAAAATGCATTTAGCAAAATGTCTATTAAATGGTGTAGTCATAATGAGTTCAAACCGAGATTTCATAGATATTTTTAAGAAAAAAGATAAAATTTTAAAACAAGATTAAATATAAAAGGCATTGCTGTAACTGAAGTATGATTTTATTTAAATAATCCTTGAAGTATGGACTAATAGGGTCTGGAATAACATTGACGGTTTAAAGACTGTATACTTAATTTAGTAAAAAAACTACTTACCAATTTCGTACAGAAACATGGACTTAATATTGCTTATAAAAAGGAAATTTATGACTTATTACATAACATTTTCGACTTAGTCTGAAGGTTGTTCTGAACGTTTTTGTGAGAAAATCAATGCCATATGATGAAAATTGCCAAAGGTATGTATTTTTTACTTAAACTATATCACTAATAATATATTCAACGGAAACAAAAAAACATGTTTTTTTCATACATTTTTGAAATTAATATCTCAAATAGCATTTAAGATATCAAAATCAAATAGTACATATTACATTAAACAGCATATATTAAATAGCACTCCTTTGATGAGTTTGATGACAAAGGAGTGCTATAGTTTAACAAAAAATATAAATTAAAATAGTTTTTAATTGAAATTTAATATTGTGAAATGTGGAATAATTATATATCCTTGTAAATATATCAATTTAAATTCTGAAGACGGGGATCAATGTCCCGAAACGTTAACTAATGTATTAAATTTGGAACATAAAAGTTACCAAATAAATCATTAAATACAAATATAATCGATCATATCGTGAATGCATTTTTAAGGAACAATTAGACCAGTTATCTACTTGAGGAGGAGAAAAACAGGCCCTACCAGGAACCAGGAATTTTTGAACCAATTTAAGTAAATCGTAGTAGTAAAACTTAATAGCACAGCCTAAAAAAAAAAAAAAAAAAAAAAAAAAAAAATCAATTTGGTAGATAAAACAATTTAATTTTGAGTAAAAATGGGAACATAACGATCCCTAAGGATTTAAACTTTCAGAATTAGCCACCCTCATCTTTATTCATATATGCACTGTATAAAAATTACATATTAAAATAATGGCTTATCTCTTTAAATAAGCATATTCTACGACATCAGCTTATGTAATTTAAAAGACCAGCGGAAAAAATTGTGAAATTTAGACGAACTAAAAGATCACTGGAAGACTTAAGTCAAATTATATTCTGGCATTTAAATTAATTTATTAATATTATTTTATTCCAGGTGGGCGAGAATTAAAGAGGTAAATAATTTATGGCTACAGATATTTATGTAATAACATAGCAACAGTCCATAAAAGACCTCAGGAGCAGACAATGGTGTGAGAGTCTGATTCTCAACCTAAGGTATTTTCAGAAAACTGCGTGGTCATCACTGTGCACTTGCATTCACTTATCTTACATATTTTAAATAACATATGATTTTTATATTATCAAAAATATGAAATGTAACTACATAAAAATAAAAATAAAATATAAAAAAACACAAGGCTTACCCTAAAAGCTATGTCTTTTGCTGGCATCTCATTTCCGAAGCTCAGTATGGTTCTGGTATGCAAGTTTCGTATTCATCCTTCCTATGCAGGGACCTTCCACTGCGTCTTGCATCTAGAAAAAAATCATCAATTGAACGGGTGATTGTTAAAAAGGACCTAAGTCAATTCATACTTTTGATACCACATTAACATGCTATTGAAGTTTCAAAACCTTTTATCAGCTTTATTCACTAAAACAAAATAAATAACTTTACCGACTTATGTCCCTTTTAACACTCAACGAAGTTTAAGTTCAAGATTTGGTCGGAGATAATGCAAAATTAAACAGTATTATATTTAAAATATTGTTTTAAAAGTCATGCAATGCAGAAGAACCACAATTCAAAGTAGTAAAAATTATGGAAACTGAACATGGTTGTTTCAATTATCATTCTCCGTATAGTGTCAGTTGTTGGCAATTCGATGATTTCATTAAACAATTCCACGTGTTCCTCCAAATCATATGGCACCATTATTTTAGATCCCCAATTTTTTTTTCTTTTTGATTGCTATTTTCCAAAGAGTGTGTTTATTGATGCAGAATTTACGGTCGTATGGGTTATAAGAGTGGCCAATGCGTGGGAAAAAGTATTTTGTTGTTTTAAACTTGTCTATGTCAGTTAAAGAAAGACAAACTCTGGACAATTTGTGATTTTTATTTTGTCCTGGACAATTGCCTGGAAACAGATCCAACTTCTTCACAGTTTCTGGGAAGATATTGTTATAGTCCGTTTGGCAGGAGAAAATTTCATCATAGCTTTTGTGAGCTTGGCCTTCGTGGAGTACTGAGTTTAATCTGTTACTGAATCTGTTTTAATACTATAATTACAACTCTCACATACATATCGAGATTTTGCTTCCTCTTTCTAAATTTCTCATTTACATCACTTTTTTTTTTCAATATATTATTTAACTATTATACACAATTTACTATCTACGATCAAAACAATAATAAACTCCGTTTACTGCAGCAGAGCAAAACAACAAAAAAAAAACCATACAATAAGGAAACTTACAGTAGGGTTGCCAATAGTTCAGAATTAAAAGGTACTAGGTCACCGACTCAGTTCCCATTTGACTCTCACTAAAAATTACTAGTTATTATAATAATTTGGAGATGATGCTTTATTTATCAATGTAAACAATCTATATATTAGATATCTATATTTATTATTTTATTTATCATTTGTGCTGCGGCCTCGGCCGACGGTTTTCCAAAGCCGATTTTGTATTTTATATTTGTATTCTTTTGAATGTACTTAAATTAAATAAATAAAATTAAAAAATTGAGCAGTTTTTAATGCTTAATAATTCGTTTGAAACTAAATATGTTATTTAACCTAAATTTGTCCATTCCCCTAAAATTACCGTGGCTGTAAATCCGATACTGCTAACATCATAGTTGTCTTAATATTAGAAAATACTGAACTGTTGTTGAAGGGCTTAAGATAACTGAATATTTGCAATTAAGATGTATAAATACAAGAAAATTGTCGGTCGTATCCGTTGAAATGCATGGCTGATTGGAATGAATTAGAAGTTGTTGTTTTTATCAAATAAAAAATTTATTTATTGATTTGGTCATTCAGATTTATTCATTTGGGTCTTAAATATCTTTACATAGTCGATTACAAATTTAATTTCACATGTTATAAAAAATGAAATATTTTATTTGAAACAAATTAGATATAAGAGATAGAAAAAATAAAAAGAAGTAATGATAATTCTTGACCCTTGACAAGAGAAGCCATCTGCTAACAACAGGTTGCTACACTTGGATGGTCAACAGTATTTTACTGGAGTGTGCCTCCTTGACTCAAGAGCTACTGGTAGATGGGGAGGGGAGTGTCTTATTTATTATTTATGATTCTAAGTGATCTACAATTGCTATTAAAAAAGAATTACTTCTGTTTGCTTTTTGTTTTTTTAATAATTAGTGTTAATGTACTTACACCAAGATTAATTTGTATAATCAGTGAAATCGTTGATAGAACAAAAGAAGATAACAACAAAGATCTTACAATAATAATTATCCCAATAAAACTCATAAAAAAAAAAAAAAAAAGACAAGCAGGCCAGTGGGAAAAACGCGAATGAAAAGGAGTGAAACGCATGTCATTTAACCGCAGTAATTTATTCCAGTAAAATTTCCTTCAAAAAAATATTTTTTTAATAAACAATCTACCTCTTATTATTTTATTTTCAATGATTCTTCTTAATTTAATCGAGAATTGCAGAAACATCACATGTCCAATTTTTTTTTTTATAATTATTTTTTAATTTTAACATAATTGTTTGTCTTTACATTTAACAGATACAGAAACTTTTAATAGATTCAGAGCTTTAAACTTTTAATAGATTCAGAGCTTTAAACTTTTAATAGATTCAGTGCTTTTAACTTTTAATAGATATAGAAACCATAGATATCCCTTGAAAAAGAAGGTAGTAATAAGAGTTATAAGTTTATGTTTATTTCAGAAACCACACATATTCTGGACTTGTGGGTTTTTCTGCAATTCATGCATGCTAGTTGGTGAAATGGCCAGTAGGTGTCTTTCAGAAGTTTCCATTTTGTTTGGAAGTTAACAAGATTATAGCTGTATTCTGTTTTGATTATTTTCTAATTAATGTAATTAAATGGGAGGAGAAAACAAATATCGCTGCTTTGCAGTTTTTAAAATATTTATTGCTAAAGGTCGCTGCGATACGATAATGCGTTTTTCCCCCAACAGAGGCCATCCTTATCTCCTTTCTGGTCGAGATTTTCCAGGGCATTTAAATATTTTTTAAAACAAACCACGGTTTAAAACAAATTTAGTTAATGTAATCACATAGTTCTTGGCTAATCGTTAAAGAAAAGAAAAAACAGCCCTCCAAATCAAACAGTGCTGATGATAATATGATTTTTGTAGCTCCTGATAATTTAGAAATGGACTAGTGATTTTTCTGCAATTCAATAAATGATAACATATCATCTTTCCCATACTAAACTAAGGAATATGAAAATCACTACTTTTCAGGAGAGCAAAAAAACCTTTTATCCCTCATTATATGTATAAAAGGCCCTTTCGATAACTTTATTTTTTTCTGTTGGCAAATGCAGAAAAAATTAAAACTATCGAAGGTGCCCATTAACACAGAGGCATACACGATTTTTTTTTGCTCTCCTGAAAAGCAGTGATTTTCATATTCACAGGTTTACCATGTGAACGACGATATGTTAAAAACTATTGTAGTTTTTTTTCATTCCACATTAACTATTAAATAAAATAATTTCCAGGCTTGGCTCGGTTTCTTGGTAATAATTACTTCTTTTAATTGAAAAAAATAAAGAGAAGCGAAGCATTTTATATCACTTATTCTATTTTGTCTATTTACAATCCGTAAAAACTTAGTTTGCCTTTTTTTTTACTTTTTTTTTGTTATAATAAACACATGTTACCATAAACTTTATTCAGTAATACTTCTTAACAGGTAATATGCTAAATAATTCGCTGGTTTTCCAAGACAAAAATTAATGCGACAGGTTTAAAGAGTAGTAATGTCGCACATAATTTCCTCCCGTTTTTTTTCCAAATATAAATTAAAGACGACCTCTCGTCCAACTTTTTTTTAATTTTCAATAGCGAATCTTTGTAATTGACCAAGAAAAAAATAATTTTAAAGCCCTCAAAATTTGAGGTTTTACGTTTCATGATGTTCGCCGTCCGCGGCTTTTTCCCAAGACTACTGGAATGATTTTCTTGAGATTTGGCAACAAAGTCACAGGCCGCCTTAGAACGATCCTCGCAACTTTTAGTTCATCATTTCGTTTCAAAGCGATGGCCGATTAGCGATTTTATAAGCCCATAATTCGACCATTTTTAAAGATAGAGGAAAAGTGTAAAGTATTTTGGAATCAGTATACCAAGCTATAAAAAAAATCCGTTCATGACCCATGGCCTGCTGAGTTATCCTTTTCCATTTCTTCCTGTCCTGTGCCTCTATCTTCCTATCGCGGACCCCTAGTTTCCTCGCATCTATCTCCACTCCATCCTTCCTTGGATCCATCCTCCACTTCCACCAGTTTCTTGGTCTTTCCTTTTTCCTTTTCCCACTAAAGTGCGCCTCCAACATTTTCCTCTGTACCCATTCACCCTCTAGGCAATAGAGCGTTATCTATTGTGGCAATGATATTACAGATTATTAATAATTAGTTAATGTTAATTAATTTAGGACGAATATCCTGGAATGCTAATCCTTGCGTAATGATTGAGCACAATAACAGATGCTCGAACCAGATGGAACATGATTTAATTATATCAGGAGGGGCTGAAAAGAGGGGGAAAAAAGAAGACAAAAAAGAGGTCCTGGAAACAGGAGGGGTGTTGATGGGTCGATAGCGGGGCGCATGCGCCTGCAGCTCAGCCAACCCGGCACAGTGGCAGCAAACTCGAAGGGAACATCAGGTAACTTCTCTTCTCTTCTATTACATATTATTTGTAAAATCTATGTTGTAATCATGAAAGTTATAAGACCATATATTATAATATATGAAACAATAATATTATATATCTGCATTGCTTTTATATTCGTAGTTACATCAAATACCACCTGGTATGACAATCCATAGGATAGTTCATTAGATTATGAATCCATAGATTTAAATCATATTTCTATTATATAATTATTTGTAGTCATTCTATCCAATTTAAGTATGTAAATGGACGATTCCATTAGACTGTCATAGTTTGAAGATGAGTTGAAAGTATAGAAATTAATTTTTTCCTGTTGGCATAAGGTCGCTCGCTCCCTAGAGTAAGGTCATTAAATGTTTAAAAATAAAGCATGTTCACTTTGGTGTTACATAAGGTTGTCACTAGTTTTTCTTAAAGTTGTTTCAAAATGCGCCCCATGACAGTGTTGTCATGAATTAATATTTACATTGTATTTGTTGGTGCTGATCCAAAAATGTAGGACTGATATACGTTTTATTATATTTTTTTATTTAAAGATAACTATTCTAAATGTTCGATGAAGAACGAGAAACGAAGAACACGTTTTTGAAAAAAATCATACTTCATAAATCATACAAGTTCAAGTTATCGGTAATTTCACATTTATTTAAGAATTTCACAATTTTCTGCAATTCTTAGGCAATGTCAACAAACGAAAATGGTCGAACTTAAATAGCGGCGTTTGCGCAGTTGTTGGGAGTGATTTATGCAGTGTTTGGTCAGAATCGATAATGCACAATCGTTTCTAAAAAGTGACATCCATCTTGATAGATATAATAGTTTTAAAAACACTGCTGCAACCAAAACTATTAATAAATATTGAATTATGTACAGTCACAGAACATTTCACCAATCAGTGATGCGTTGTATCATCCAATTTATGAACAAATAATTTTGAACAATGAAAAATGTTGAGATGCAAGTGAATATGGAAGAATTTATATTTGTTAGCCTGGCAACGCTGCAAGCTGTCACCAGCCCTCCCCCTTCCTGTAAGATATAAACCACACCATACAGTCGTGGGAATTTAAGTAAATTTGGTGATCGATTTATATTATCAATTCTTCTAAAGAACGATTGAAGCTATTTTCAATTATCGTACCTGTATTAATAAATCCTAAAGTATGGTATTACAAATATATAAACAAACTATTGTTTTGTGACTTATCGCATTTCTGTGTTATAAAAATATGAATATCAGTAGTGAAATGTTCGATATATAAAATGTCGGAAAATTGTGACGTCAACAACCCCTTCTATCCATGGAATTAACAACGCGCAATTTAAAATATAATAGGGCAATTTGATTCAGATAAATAATAAAGATGTATAAAAAAAAAACTTTTAAAATCTTATGATTGGTTTTCTCAACGGCAAAAAAAACAATTAATCTTAACATTTTTGATAACAATTGGTATATTAATGAAACAAACCACTATTATGTAATACTCCAATTCTTAATTTTATGTTACACTTCTAGTTCTTTATAACAAGGCATAGGAGTCATTTTCTATTAATTGGAATATCAGGAATAATTAAATAATAAAATTAAGGATTGATGATTCTCTGTAGAAATATGATTAATAATGGAAGTAATGTATGTATTTCGAGACATGTGGATTATTCAACTAATTTATTCTGTTATTAATTAAAGGTTATAAAACAAAATTTATAGTTTTTAAGATATTACTGGATGATTCCAATCCAAAGCCTTTAGTTTCTTAAATAGCAGTAAATAACTAACCAGTCCAAGTTTTTCCAATTAAGGCATCGCCAATTTTTTTCGTTTTTAATTGGTAAAATGTTATTTACTGCTATTAGCGAGACTTCTATTCTAAAATTCTCTGGAATCTTCTAATAACGCCCTAACAAT
The DNA here is from genome assembly GCA_948150685.1 of Rhaphigaster nebulosa. NCBI lineage: Eukaryota > Metazoa > Arthropoda > Insecta > Hemiptera > Pentatomidae > Rhaphigaster > Rhaphigaster nebulosa. The sequence continues at coordinate 79,956,315 of OX411310.1, forward strand.
TTTGTCTCATTTTTTGAGTGTTTTATCAGATTGATTAATTAATTTTTGTTATGTACACCAGATCATTAAAAATTTAAGCTAATTTTAAAATAAAAATAGTATGTTAAGATGACCTTGAAAATAAAATTACAAAAAATGGTGAGAATGATGCATGTCGCCGGTTGCCCCTGGACAAGTTAAATTAATAGAAAAAAAAATCGATTTTATTTTATTTTGAACAAGCACCCTTTAGTGTAAATACCATTGCATTATATATTATACATTGAAAGAATCAAGATGGATATCTTCCAACAATATAAATGTCATTCTATTTTTTACTATCCCGAAATGAAACAGAAAAAATTATAATCAAACATAAATTTTTAACTTCGGGCAAATTAAATAGTTATCAATTCAGATATGCCAGTGTATTTATTATCATTTACTTATTTATCGTATATTTTATACCCTAATGGTAAATATATAATATAATAAAACATTTATTACATGTAGTAATGATAGAAAGCCGAAAAACAATCAATTGGCACAGTGGTCCATCATCAGACATCCCTGGCCTACCTGTGGTACCGACCATTATACACACCTCTGCGACCACCCACCACGACCTAAAACACCCTCTAAAGGACCATGACATAATTATATACCTGATCTTCGCACATGAGCACCGGATTGTAATATAGGCACCTTTGTCTGCATCTCTACTTACAGCCAAGGAAAAAAATCAAAGGGATACGCAACAGAAAAAATGATAAAATAAGTCAATTTTTAAAACAAAAGTAACATTGAGAGTTCCTAAAAATGGGAATTATATCCTCACACAGATGCTGGAAACAATAGTTTCAAAAAATATCTCGGTAGAGCGTTAGGTTTCAACGAGATTTTAGATGGTTTTTGTCACCAACTACCATCAAAACTGCACATTACAACTTAAATGGTCATCTGAGTCAAGATTTAGCTTTGAGAATTTTTTTTTTAGATCTTATTTTCTAAACATATGTTAAAACTGAAAAAGTTATGAAAGCTCGAAACTCTAAGTAATCAGGAATATAAGGTGTCTTATCTTCGGATCTGGCGTTGTTTCATTTATCTTCTAATTCACTGTTTCACTTGCATGCGTTTACTTCCAGAGTTTCATTACCTCGTAAACGCTGGCATACTAAACGATTATACTTTAACGTTATACAGTGATATTACTTTAATTGTAGTAATGATATGGCTTAGCGAACCAAAAGGCTCGATGCCGATACTACCAACAATCGCCGCCTAATCCCAAATCTACAAGGTCAGACCAAAAACTTCTTCCCACCTCCATTTCTCTCGAACGTTTACCCGTCGGTCCAGCGATGTATTTTTTATTTTAATACAAGGAATATTTTATGAATTAAAATTAAGAAGTCTATAATTTGAACTTGAAATTACAAAATATCCGTTATAATTTTATAGTAAATAAAAAATTAAAGAAATCAGGGAATGTCTCTACTAACCTAGCCTTAGGATATAGGAAACTCATCGAAATGCACTGACTTATAAATTTATTTATTTGAAATAAACAGCCACCACAAAAAAAAAGTTGGATTCAAAGGAAGCTAAACAATGTTGACCTTCAGAGGCGGATCTGGATCTTGCGGGACCCTGGGCCATACGATATTGCGATCTCCCCTCCCCCCTTTGTTAGGGGGTTTAGAGGGTACTGTTAATGATGGGGAAGGAAACGAGTTCAGCAAGTGAGCCTATAGAATATCTTTCGAGGGAAGATTTTTTGAAAGGGGGAATCCGGGAGCCCTACTCAGTAAAAATTATAAATTTTGAGGTAGAATGGCAACATTTTATACCATTTAAGCGTTTCAAATTTACTCTAAAAACTCATTTATTCAGCTTATAATTTTGCATTTTAGATACAATTTTGATGATTTTTGTATAGTTCAAATGTTATTTTGTAAAGCATGGTGCTCCGCGATCAGACAGGCTCTACCATGAAAACTAGACTCGTCTCTATTGTTCTATTCCATTATTTAAATTTTCTATGGCGCGGGGCCCTTGACGGTCATCCCTCTCGCCATCCCCTGGATCCGCTACTGTTTATCTAGTTCCATTCAGAACCTCACATTCATATGATGGCAATAAATAAAATAATTACAGTTTATAGTAAATATAAGGTAGGATTACAGTGGGAAATTTTTTTCTATATTTACTCTTCAAATAATCCTCTAGGTATTAACCTTCTTTAGGCGAAACTCTTGACAATACTGACGTGGGATGGTTTGTTGCTGATCGGGGTAGATGCAGGCACTGTTAGCCGAGATCTCGAGCTGGTTCTCGTCAACTACGGACTTTTGCGTGCATAATGAATGGATGATTTAATGAAAGGCTGGTTCACACTAAAGTCGGAAATCAGTAGCGGTAGGCAGTAGCAACCGGTAGCGTTCCAGCGAAAATATTTTTACATTTCATAGAATCATCCGATTTGCACAGTAGACGTTATACCGCGCGGTAGAGTAGTGCAATTAGTCTAGTAAAATTATTAGTTAGCCTAAAGGTAATTGTAATCTAATTTATATCTTTGGATTCTTATGTAAAAATGTCTGGAAAAACCATGGTGAAAGACTAAAGCTCCCAGTAGGTGCGCAGACATATGGCAGATTTTTAGGAGAGGTCATTTACGATATCAAGCTCCTCGTCATTATAAGTCAGCTGGAATTGTTCGGGCTCTCCTCTAGGAGCTCTAAAAGTAGGATCTTTCTTTTACTTATTTTAATATTCATGCCCTTCCTTCCGATTTCTGCTTCCCATTCTACAATGCTTGTTGGAAATTATGTGTAGAGCCAGCAATCAAAACTATCTCATCGGCACATACCGCACTTGACAGGTTTCAATGACCAATCACAGACGTTGCTGATCTTCTCTTACATATTTTTATTATTTCATCCATAAAGATGATGAAGAGTAGAAAATTCAGACTATCTCCCTGCTCAACTCTTTTTTCCATTGGGAAGCACTTTGATTCTAGGCCATTAATTCTCCTAATATTATTTGCTACATGGTACGGTGATTTTATTGCGAGTAACAGACCAGTCTCCACGTTCTTTGCTCTTAGGTCACTCCATATTTCTTCTCTTGAAACTCAACAAAAGGAGGATTTTATCCTTTTTTTCATCATCGGTTTATTTCCGATGCCTTCCCAATTATCATTCTTAAGGTAAAAATGCGATCGTGGGTTAAGCGTCCTGGGCGGAATGCAGCTTGCGCATCTTCCAGGCATTCTTCAACTAATGGCCTTAGCTTCTTTTGTAAAATCGAGGTTTATATTTTATATACGACTTTGGAGACATATTGGCCTGTAATTATCACACTCACTTGTGCTTTCTTTCTTGTGGATGGGTATGATAATGTTGTATTCCCAGTATTTTGGAATAGTCTCTGCAACGCCTCAATTATGTCCCATCCAGCGTACTTATTGAATTCTGGAGAGATGTTGTATCTTCCTGCTTTTTTCCCAACCTTGATTCTTCAGATAGCCATTTCAACTTCTTCTTCCCAAATTATGTCCGGAACTTGGTTACTTTCTTGTTCTTCACTTTTAGGGAGGCTTACTGTTATACCTGGATTCCTGTCTGGTCTGCAAATATTGGACCGTAGAGCATTTCCCACCTTTCTAAAATGTCAGTGGTATTGGTTACTCCAGTTATTAAACTATTGTAATATATTATTTATTTATACAGGATGTCCAATAAATCGGTTCAAATGCTTTTCACGACATTTTTTGATTATCTAACTAGAACATTCCAGAGGAAAAATTTATAGTTCTACTTCTATAGTTTCATTAGCCGCTTTTGCTTTTTAACTAAGGCTGACCCCTTGCGAATCTCAGGGTTTGCAGATAATACCTATATTTTAATGCTCCTATTTATAGTCATTAAAACGAAAAATAAAAAAGAGCCCGAAAATCATTTAATTTCATTCAAAATTGAAGGATTTATGCCATTTTAGAATCTTGTGTTCTTAACGTCATTATTATTTTCCAGGACCTCATAAACTGGAACTTTGGAGAAATGATCCATCATTTATATATATTTTTTCATTGTCTTTCTATTGCTAAGCCTGTAGTGAAGTATTTTTTTTGTTTTTTTTTGTTTGGGAGGAAAGTGCAAAAAAGGTAGGTTCTGAAATGATTTTTCCACACTTATGAAAGGTAAATTGATTTTATGAATTTAAAATGAAGTTAATTTAACATTACAAACATGATACGACCTATAATAAGAAACATAAATATGATACGGATATATTTAAATCAGTATAAGTATTAAGGAAAAATGCACAACGGAACAAACTGAGAAACTTTGGAAACCATAATAACTGAAATAAGAGAAAATGTTTCTATTGTTAAATTGATTTCATTTTTTAAATAGTATGACTAGCAAGCGATGTACTATCAATTACAAAAACCGTTTGGGACTTCCGCGATTTCACATGTTCCCGACGATATAATCTATTGAAGGTGAGCCTGGTCGATTTCATTCAGAGTTTCTTCCATGTCTTCCTAATAATGGTCATTAATATGTTACTGGAGCCTTAGTGAATAAATTGACCATACATCATCGTTCGTTGCTCCCTTTGGTTCTCCAGGTTTCCTGTGGACCCTTTTACACATGCAAACTATATCCTTATTTGTTATTTGCTGTTAGATGTCATTTGTCACTTAATTAGTCTTATGTGCGTCTATGATTGCTTGTTTCAATAGAAGAACTTCTTGAATGTTAGTTAGTATACGAAGATTAGGAGCGAATGTTGATTCTTTCGCGGAGTACGATTCTGATTCTGACTCCATTCTGATTTTTTAAATTACCAGGGTTCGCATCAGTACAGTCCACTATATGAAATAAGCTAACTCTTTCTCAAGACATATTGATAACCATTAGTGGAAATGAATCTTTCTTTCTGCTCATACAAAAACGATTATGCCATATTCATTATTTATTAGGAACCTAAAAATCTTAAAACCGAACCCCATATTGATTAAGTTTGACAAACAATTTCGAAGAAAATTGGTGATGTATTATCAATTAGTATCCTAGGTAACTTATTAAAGAAACATCTATTGAATGGAATCAGATCCACTGCATTGCGCTTTCTTGAGAAATAATTAGCCAATACATTTTTAATTAATACACTTGAAAACCTAATACTTGATCCACGTATTTATAAAACCTGTAGCACCCAAATCATCGTAATTCTTAAGGAGAAACGAAAATTAGATAGCAAAGTTGTAATATAGATTGCTCAGTATAGCTAACCAGACCCTGAATCTGTCTGTCATAAATTCTGTAATAAACTCCTCACCCAGTAATTAGTTTATTATAGGCTAACTGTTATTTACTAATTTATATTTTTCAAATCCTCATGACTAATCAGACCAATACCATTTCCCATTAACTATGGGAGGCTTATTGGTTAAAATACTATTTATCCATTAACAATTTTATCCACCTGTTTATTATAATTTCAGGAACTGGTGAATGAAACTAACATAGAAAATTTAATTCATTTTCTTCTTCAAACTTCTAATTAATCTAATCTTCTAGTCTATAGATATAACAATTATTTGGAAAACCAATAATTTTATTATCTAATTTTTTTAATAATTATTCATTCTTGTTCATTATCCCTTAAGTGAAAAGATATTGTCGTTGATTATTCTTTATATAAAATGGATTCTGTCCAAACCTATTTGCACCCAGAATGATAGGAGAGTTTAGAATTTTTTGTTCCTTTCTTACAACAACCTTCAGTATTGTAATATAATAATTTATGAAGTATATTTTAAAAAATAAATGTTTCTTAAATGCGATACAATCACTAAAAATCCCAATTCAAAGGATAATCCTACAGGCGTGAGCGCACAAACAACATTTTCCAGGGGCCAAACTACCATGGGTGTCCGGAGTATTCCAAACTCCTCCCCCCACCTCCTCCCCTCACTCCCTCCCAATCATAACGGGAGACCTCCACCGAGAAAATTTTGAAAAATTAGGAGACAAAAAGTGAAAAATCTAGGCAATGAATATGCAATATTTTTTTTAGAAATAAAAAGAAAATGATGCAATTATTATGCATTTATCTGATGAACGAATGTATAAAATAACATTAATAGCAATTAGATAATGCTGTGTTGGTGACAGATAACCACCTTTGGGTATAAACACCTTCTAGACTCTGATATTAAAATACTTACTTTTCCGAAAATGCAAACTAGATGTTTCTCTTATTTTCGAAAACATAAAAAGAACCTTATCTCTAAATTTTAACTTATTTGCTCTACTACATTTGTTATACATACTAGTCGTCCATAAACTTGAAAGACGTAGTTCTCCTATTGTGCTTCTCAGCCATGTCTTAACACGACAAAGAGTGCTGAATGATATTTCAACCGTGCACAGAACTAGGAGGATCGTTAAATAATAGATTTAATTTAGATGTAGAGCGGTGCTCGTCCGATGTACGAACGAACCTCCGGTGATCCATAGGAACACACGCGAATATTCAGTAGTCATTTGGCAGTGTAATTGTAAACAAGTTTCTGTCGTGCGAGGAAGATCGCGCGATTTAATGATGAGTGGTGCGGCATTGTTAATGGAATATTGGTGCAAAAAGAAAAAGAAACAACGATGGTGGATGAAAATGATCGTTGTGATGATGAACCAAAAAAGCGATTTGTTTCGATAAGCATCGATAAGTTTTATTATAATTTCTTCAGACCACTCCATAATTACTGCTGAAAAAGCAATCACAAAAAAACAATAATATATTATTGATACCTGAAAGAAGAATTGAAATATAATCTTAAAGACCAACCTTTCAATTATCTTGAAAAACAGTAATCACATGCGCACGAAAAACAACAAGCTTGTCACGCTCCCTTCCAAATCTGAACTGCGAACACTCACTGTTCGTTGAAAAACACGAAAGATGGATCGTCGCGCTTCGAGCGCAAGCAGCTCCAAAACCCCATACAAATCAAGAGAACATAATGCATGCGCGAGTGTTTACACACCGACATGGAGCGGATCATGGTAGCGAACGTTCGAGGTTGTTCAAGATAGCTCAAAACTGCGCGGTTCGCCATTTGTTTTGTTCGGCGCAACGAGTCCAGTGTGGACGCGGCTTAAGAACAACAAAAGAGGGCATCCACGTATAAATGAAAATTTTTGATCTTACCGGAACGTCGCTTTCCCAGTATCCAGCAGCTCGAGTCCTATTCTAAACTGAATATGATTTAAATTAGACACCTTATTTATTTTACAAATACAGATGTTGCCATTTAATTTGAAGACCCATACATTTTGCTTTAAATTAATAAATATATTCTAGAACTATTATGGGCCATTATCACGAGTCAGAAATATTTAAAAAATAAAATAAAAAATCATGGGTTAGGGTGGAACAATGGCCTACATCGTTCCCTACTCTGGGCGCTAATGGCAGGGTAACAGTTCTTACTCTCTTTCACACTGTTAAACATAAACGGAAACATTCCCAGTTTTTACTTTAAGCAGCTGCCATCATTATTAAATAATTTCATTGTCTCTTAATATTGGGTGATTATCAAATTATCATCAAATTTAGTGTTTTGCAGAACTATTTCAGAAGACTGAATGTTGGTAGACATTTTAATGCTTGATTCCATTTCCATCTATCAGATCTTGTTAGTAGGAATGCTATTATCTCTTAGGAAGTTATTCATTCCCAGTTGTGTTGCTGTGCCCAGTTAAGATAGCTTTTTGCTGCTTTATCAAAGTAACATTTGATACCTATTTGTGCCAATCCATAAGAACAAAATAAACCTCCTTATATTCTTGATCTGTTCAAACTGAACTCCTTGGTCCACCATTTAAATACAGTTTCCCAGCAAAACAATTTAAATACCCCTTCTCATAGAATTACTTCCATTGGCAAATCCTTTATTATTCTTAACCTAATGATTGAAATTGGATTCCAGATGATACAGCAGAACAACTTGAGATATGCCAGAAAACGTTTTACCTTTTTTTTTTTGTTTAAAAATAACTTCAACACTTTATAAAAACTGACTTTTTGTTGCTAGCGTTTCTCTTGCCTGTGAAGTATTTTTTGTAAGTTCTTTATGACTCTTTTCTTCTTCACCTATTACTTCATCTCCTATCTCTGTTCTTCAATTACTTTCTATTATCCTTTCTACCTTATTTATCCTTCTCCAGGATTGTCTCATTTTCCTGACTTTCTTTCACCTTTTCCCCTTCAGGATCTTCTTTCGTGATTGAATTCTTTCGTGCATCTAACCTATCATACATACATCATTGTCCTAACAGTTATATTCACATTTCTGTCAGGCTTACCATCTTTATGATCAAAGTTGCTTGGAGAATTAATTTTTAAAAAAACATCGTTTAATGTTATTATCTTTAGGACTGAGGCAGAACCTGTTAAAAACAATTACAAGTTCAGAACAACTTTATGTTTCTTATATTTTCAGTCAGTAATAGTAACTGTTGAAAAATGACAAAGGACATGTATATTAAAATGACAAAAATGGTAATGCGTATAAATTAATACGATATTGAAAACTGCTAATAATTCATAAATATAACAAAAGATTATTCTTTATAGGAGCTGATTAAGGGAGATGGAAGAGAACTGCACCGCTTGCCTGGAGCTGGGACCACCTCCTGATAGAATACTAACCCTTCCACCTCCTCCACTCCCAGCCTTTCTTCAACTTGCTGGGCCCAACTCCTCAGCACCCTGCAATGCTCTCTGTGACTCCCACCTACATGGAGTTCATTTTGTTGAACTACCTTCTCATGGTAATTATTCCACAATTTAAATGTAACAATTGACATAATTTTCATATTGAGTTTCTTACACCTTAAAATTTATTAGCCACACTCTTTATTTTTTTTTATCCCTTCCTTGTCTGTTGGCAACACTAAACCTAAATAACTATTTTTTATTTACATAATAAAGTGGCCTATTTGAATTACATAGTTCTAGCATTTAAGAAAACCTTCAAAGTATTTAAGATGTTTCTGGCCTTTTGTTTTTTTCATTTTCACGCCTCCATTCTGGGTAATAGAGGTTACATACCCACTTTTGGTAAGGAAAGGGAGACAAGTTATAAGAATAGATGACAATCGCCTAATTTTGAATCAAAAATTGAATAAACTCCTATCAATCTAGGCCTGATGGCACAAAGGTGTCTTAGTAACTAAATTAACTCAAAAACTACTAAATAGTACTAAATCTTATAAATTAGGAAATACTAAATAAAGAAACAAATTAAGCCAGAAGATAGGCACTAGACCTTTAAATTAAAAAAATAAAATAAGTATTACTATATGAGAGTTTCCTCAACCGTTAATTGAAGAACCGAGTAAGGAGGAAGTCGAAATAGCCATCGGAAAATTAAAATCTCATAAAGCAGCGGGAATCGACAACATTTCCAGTGAAATAATAAAAGCGTGCTGAAGCTGGAGTTTCTAAAATACATTTTTTGGTTAAAAAGATCTGGAAAAATGAAAAAATGCCCGAAGAATGGAAAGAATCTATACTTATTCCGATTCACAAAAAAGGTCCGAGGACGGAGTGTAATAACTATCGCGGAATATCACTCCTCCCGGTATGTTATAAAATATTCTCGTTGATCCTAACTAGTCGAATCACGGAATATGCCGAGGAAATTATCGGAGACTACCAATGTGGTTTTAGACGGAACCGATCAACTATCGATCAAATATTTTCCTTACGGCAAATATTAGAAAAAAAATTAGAATTCAACGGTGTAGTTCATCAGCTTTTTGTGGATTTCAAAAAGGCTTATGATTCCATTGATCGCCGGAGACTGTATAACATTTTGATTGAGCAGGGAATACCGAAGAAGTTAGTAAATCTAGTAGGGATGTGCACGACCGAAACATTCAATAAAGTTAGAATAGGTAATTATTTTTCGGAGAAATTTGAAGTTCGCTCGGGGTTAAAACAAGGCGATTCCCTTTCACCTGTCCTATTTAATTTAGCATTAGAGTATGTCATTAGAAAGGTAATGCTTACCGAAAGGGGTTTAGATCTGGGTGGTAGAAAATCCGTGCTGGGGTTTGCGGATGATTTGGTATTATTAAGTGAGGACGCGGAAACTATAAAACTGAATACAGCAACGTTGATGACAGCTGGGAAAGAGGTTGGCCTCAAAATAAATACGGATAAAACGAAATATATGGTTAGCAATAGAAACAGAGGCGATTTTGAGGATATAGATATAGGAGAAAATAGGTTTGAACACGTTGAGAAATTTAAGTATTTGGGGTCTGTGATTACTAGAAAAAACGAAATTCAAGAGAAAATAAAGGCGCGGTTAAAGGCGGGAAATGCTTGTTATTTTTCGGTGTCAACATTACTTAGGTCGCGCATTTTGTCCAGAAACTTAAAACTTAGAATATACAAAACAGTTCTGTATGGGTCTGAAACGTGGCCGCTAACCTTGAAGGACGAACAACGCCTTAAGGTATTCGAGAATAAGGTACTGCGTAAAATATTTGGTCCGAAAAAGGATGAGTCAACTGGAGAGTTTAGGAGATTACACAACGCGGAATTGCGGAGCATGCACCCTGTTAATATAATCGAAGTGATATCATCGCGACGGTTGAAATGGACTTGCAAAGTTGTTGGGCTCAGTAACGAACGAATTCCTAAAAAGTTAATAAACGCTGAGCTGACTGGTAAACGTCCGAGGGGTAGACCGAAACGTAGGTGGGAGGATAGTATTAAGAGTGATCTAATGAATTTGGGTTTGGAAGGTAGTCGGTGGACCGAGATTTGTAGACAGCGATTAGTGGTATCGGCATTGAACCTCCGGGTTCGCTAAGCCTTTTATTATTATTTTTCTGTTTTGGTTATTCATGCAATAAGGGTTCATTAATACAAAACATGGATCGAGGGTGAAGTACTTTATTATACTTGAGAATAGAACAAAGGTACATAACACAAACATCACAATCGCTACCCCAAGCTAGACTGTCGTCGGCTTCCCCACAAAAACCCAGTGTTGCCATCTTCTCGTAATAATAATAATAATAATAGAAGGTAGTCCACAACAATTATTATATGAGAGTTTCCATCTTTTAATGTGCAATCAATCTGACCTCTACTGAGATTCTCTCTGTCAGTGACTATCACAAAATCAGGCTCCCCAGGCAGTAAGTTGGAAAACTAAAATGTTCACGACCTTCACAAGGTTGATATAGTTCTCAGGAATATCAATGTGTCATAAAGGATCTTTTTATTACTTTTACTTTTTTTAAGAAGACTTTTAATTGTAAATTTGAGATTAAATAATAGTTCTTTGAGATTAGAAAAGAAAGATGACAAGAAAACAAATATTACCAACAAAAAGTAGTTACACCAACAAGGCATGAGAGTCTCTGAAAACCCGGTAAGGGAATCTTATTAAATAATTCATTGATCTCTAGATACCTCTTGAAATTACATCATTGTAGGTTTTAAATATTGTCAGCTGGAAGTGATTATGAGACAAAAATTGATTTCATATATTTCTATAGTTTCCATGAACGCAATTAATTTTCATAACTAAGTCTTTAACAGGTCTATTTCACAATGCCAACCAATTATTTTCTGTTTTAACAGCTCTTTCTGGTAATGGGGCAATCGATGATACCTGGTTACTGGTCCTGGTCACGTGCAGCGTTGGAGTTCTCCTCCTTGGCTTCCTTCTCGCTCTGCTATTGCTTAAATGCAGGGAGTAAGTGTCGCATTAAACCAATTTTTTTTGTTTATTTCTAAGACCATAATAAATAATTCAAAATTTGAAGAGAAATTCTGAAAAAAAAAAAGCATGTAATATTTCAGGACATCTATTAGATGACAGTTCTATGATTATCTTTTAAAATATTATATGGCTGTTAACCATTTTGGCATTTTTATTCAATATTCATGAATATCTCATACAGGACTGGAACTAAGATTTTTGCCAGAGAAGTAAGCTTAATTTTTCTGTCCCTTCTTTCAACTCTTGCTCTAATAAAAGTAAATAGTTTTAAAACAAATATTTTAGGTAATAAATATCATCAGTTCATAACATTAATTCATTTTATTGAATGATTTAAGCTTAAAACAATGAAAACGCAGAAATAAATATTTTTTACTTAACCTAAAAACTTCGCTCAAAATTTGTCACCCTCTCAATTCTGCTGTATGGGGCAAGTGTTCCCTTAGCTCTCTCCCTCCTCCATTAGTTTCTATCCCCTGATCTTATAGAATAAACCTTACATTATAAAGAAAATAAATTTATATTAAATTGCATTACGAAATGTTTTGAATAAGGTATTTAACGCCAATATGGCGAACTAATTTATTTCTAAAAACTATTTAGGGAGCGAGTTGGCAAGACAGTGCCACTGCGGATGGAGTCGACGAAAAAGAGCTGTGAAGCAGTTCTTTATCCTGGGGATTCTCGGGTCATTTGGGCAACATTGACACCAAGAGGCACACCACGAACTGAAGTCTTTGAGAATTCTGGGTTTGAAGACCTGAGACCCCGGGTATCGTCGCCTACCAGGATTGAACATCCTAATTTGCCACCATTGAACCTCCACCCGACTCTCAAACGGCACAACCTCATCTAGGCTCAGCTACACTCTCAGCCAGCCTTCACCCAAACATCAGGGCTTCCCTGCCTTGACTAGTATCGCTCAACTCTTCGAGCAGTCTACATTGATGGTCTCCTAAATATTATAGAACTTTAATGATTGGTTGGTACAACTTTTATGTCTTATATTTTGTTCTATAGTAAAAATAATTATATAGCAATGAAGATGAAAATTTTATTTCAAGATTGATAATTGAAGTCAGGCATTATTTACTTTGTATTATGGATTGTTTTTAATTTAGAATAAAACATTTCATTTTTCTATCCAATTGAGTAAAGCAATAATTCAGTTGCTTTGTTAACTTCAGGGAAATAAATTAAGAGCAAGAGGCCATTAAGACATGAATTGCTCAGAGTATAGCTGAAACATCCAGAATGAGAGCGATCGGGTGAAGATTCCTTGGGCAAGATATTGCTCATGTGGGGTCTGAGAGTGTATATCAAATATTTGAAAATGAAGAATACGGGTGGTAAGATTTTCGAGAATTTCTTTTTGGATAACTTCCTTTGAGGATCAATAAACAAATTGTAAATAGTCAAATTTTTAATGGAATAATTATCTTCAACAGTTATATTTCCATATTATGAACTTTTTTGCATTTTTCCTAACTTTCTCATGGAATAAAAATAACACAAACTTTAGCATACATTTATAAAATAGAAGTTATGAGTTCTTAGCCTTGGATAGATTACAATATGACTACTTAAACATTAATAATTAAATATCAAAATCATAATAAACCAGGAATCATACCAATATATTGTAATTTTTATTTTCATTCCAAATTCTTGAGCTTTAATAACAACAATGCAATGATCTTGAGTTTTAGTGATAGTGTCTCACTGATTAATGCTGCTTATACCACCGAACTGCTGTCGTTCAGTCATTTCCACCTTGCTAAAATAATGGATTAGGACTTAGTAAAATAAAAATTAAAGCAAAAACAAAAATTAAGCAACAAAGAATTTTTAAATTTATCAATACAATATAACTTTTTTATTATAAAGATGTGTTTTTCGTTAGTTGATATTTAAGAAGGCTAAATAGTCTTTGGCATTGTCACATACATCGATATAAAAATAAAATATAAAAATTAAAGTTTAGTACACTATCTCTCAACTCATTACTTAGATCATCTTAGGTAACGTTCCACATAAGGGTTCTCGGAAACATGTATATATTTTGATTTTTTCATGTTGTTTTTAGCATTATAAATGCCTAGAATCAGTTCTAGCAACAGCTAATCTCTTGACCGGTTCCGATATTCAAACTTGTTTTTGCATGTGTACATAAATGTCCATAATTACTATCTAGAAAGGCTATAAGCATTTAATATAGTAGTAAACATATTAAAAATATTAATTTCTGCATGATGTATAATTGGTATAAATTTATTGTGTCTTTATGTTGAATTTGCTACTCTAATTTGTGCACGTTTATTTAGCTATTGTGGCAATTCTAGGCAGTTCTTTGTGGCAATTCTAGGCTGTTATGCCTGGAATACTCGTACATAATTAATAACTATTACTAAGGTATGCAGTAGCTAACTGCGAATTATTGTCTACTAATATGTGTAAATATTGTAAAAGGCATGGAAATTATATTAATAATATTAATATAATAGTTTCTTATATAAATTAATACTTAATAATTAAATTTAAATTTAACATATATTTTTTATATTTCTATGCTTAACTTCTTTGTGCTGAATATCTTAATTTATTATTTATGTATAACAGTCAATGCATATTATACTTATCTACTTAGATTTTAAAAATATCCAATATATTAAATGAAAATATCATTTCTTAACAGTAATATTTCCAGTTTAGTAAAATTCACCAGATTCTACATTAAAACTCTATTACTCAGAACTCTTGTATATATGTTTTAATGTTAATCATTGACATCTAATATCACAATAACAGGAGCACATCTAATATGAATCATAGGAATAAAAACCAATTGTAGATATAAATGTTAGTTATTAAAATGCATGTTTTCATGGCTATAGATCTGATGACTCATTTAGAATCAATGTTCAATGAAATGAAAAGAATTAATGTTTGTGAGATGAAAAATACTCACCATTCAACTTTATTTTATTTTTCAATTTTCAATAGTTTATTATAGAAAACAAGAAAAAATCAAATAATCAATAATAAGTAATGAGTAACCATATGATCAGTTCTAATTAACTATAACAAATAATGTTTTATATATTTATTCTAATCTGAATTGCAATTCAGAGATAGCTTATTCGATAAGTGAGGCCAATAATTATTCGTACATTCAACTAAACAATAAGCATAGAACATAAAATATAAATAACAATTTTAATATACCTTTGAATTAATTTATTTAAAAATAAGGAAGCATAAATATATCTTAAAGAATCAAATATGAGTATGAACTAATCGAACTTAGTAGTGAAAATATAGGTTAAATGCAGTTTAAAATCCATTGCATTAGAGCAACGCACAAAGTAATCTTTAGCAAATAGAAATTATTCATTAAAATTATTGTACTTTTTCAGAAATATTGATAACCCATAATATTGATTAAATTCAACAAAAGCCATAATTCCCTAATAGTATGCTTATTACTATCAAGTCTTCCAAAGCTCCAGAGCATATTGTTATATGTCATAGACATATGACTTATTATTCAACAATATATATACTTTAAGAAGAAAATAGTATTAATAATAAGTTCTTTAGAAAATTAATGCCTTTAAGATTCAAATAAATATTACATAGATTATTTAAAAAGTCATTAACATCACAATTTGATTTGGGTTAACAACAATAATGGTATATGAATTCTTTTTTTTAATTTTTAAACTGAAATTTTCATATTCATTTTAGTAGTTTAACTGAAACATACAGTGATTACATCACTGAAAAAAGCGCTACTGTTAAGAGCCTTAATTTAATGTCACAAATAATTGTGAACAAAGTCATGAATGTACATAGATTAGATAAGGAGAAAATAATATGTAAGTAGTAATTTAAGCACATGTTTGCCTTTATGAATTTTTTTTTTTCATGAACTATAATTCCTTTATATATAAAGAGGCACTGGCATTTTTCTATTAATAAATTGATTGATATTAATGCATGGATGTATTTTTTTGTCTTTTAACTAATCAGTAAACAATATTCTTACACATGAATAAAAAGAGGAAGTTCATGCAGGATTTGAAAAAAATAAAATAATAATAATACCCAAAATAGCCATTGCTGATATTTAAAACAACCAAGTATTCAACAATAATTATAATTCATCAAATTAATAACATATTAATTTACTGTCCACATAACTCTCCTATTACAATATTTCTTGTCCTTTATATTCATACTGACAATATCTTTTTGACAGTTTGAAATTAAAACATCTACTTTAGAGATTAATTGCTTATAGGTCTATTCATAGGGATCAACAAGTACCTCATTTAAATATTAATTGTTTTGAGTCCGAGTTCATTGGTGAATGTGTGATTTATTATGTTTTAGAATTTTGAACATATGTGTAATATTTATAACATATATACCAAACATATTTGTGTATTTTATAAGATCAAGAAAAGTACAATATATTGTATAAGAACATGATTAATAGGCATTGAATGATTTAAAAGCTAATTAAATATAGAAATTTTGTACTTAAATGCTTGGTTTCTTGATAAAAAAATATTTTTGGGACCCTCCTCTGACCATTGACTGCCGGATCCTTAAAATATAAAATATTATGATTTTTTTGAAAAAGCAAAAAAACATTTTCTTGAACTCTGATGGAAACTCATGGACACTGTGCATTGAGTATACATAATTCTATATATTTAAATATAATATTTTTGTGAGCATGTAATTCATCTGTTCATTAGTTACAGAAATCAGGGACGGAACTAAGGGAAAAGGGCAAAAGGGGCACTTGTCCGAGGCAGCAGAATTTAAAGGGCGGAAAATTTCGAGCAAAATTTTATTTTTAGTTTAAGTAAAAGATATTTGATTGTTTTGGTCTTCATTCAGTAAATAAAATTAATTAATGTTAGAGATGATGATATTTATATCAAAACAATATTACTGAAAATATACTTATAAACCTATTGACTTTTATTAGGAGGAGGAGGGGTGAAAGAAAGAGCAGAAAAATTAAGCTAGCCTCTCTGGCAAAAATCCTGACAGGAATTATTATCTAAAATCATCTGATAAATAAATATACCAATTAAAATGTTTTATACGATTTACTTTTGAGAAAATTATAAATAGAATTAGTGGCTACTAGGCGGAAAATTTAGAATTTCTCAGAAATAGGTATAATAAAGAAGCAAAAAAATAAGTATAAGCTGGAAGAAATTTCAAAACATCAAATCAAAGAATTACTTGGATTAAGATAACAATTAACCTAATAAGTCAATCAGTAGAAAAAAAAATTAGGAGGATAACATCTGAAATCTAAAGAAAACAATATAGGGTCTATAACAACCAGAATGTCTTTTTCTTTTTTAATCATAAACATTGAAGTTATGATTCAAGAAGATGATAAATATCTCTCCAATATAAAATAAAACTTAAACTGAAAAATGTCAAGAAATTATCACTTTAATTTTATAGTTAGTTAAAGTATCATTCTTATTAAGTACCTATTAATTGTCATGAAAATAATATAATATGTCTATCCCCAGACTGACACTAACTCAGTGACAATGTTTTCTCGCGAATTAGTTAGAAACGGTGCCTTATCAACACTCTCATATTAAGTTATCATTAAAGTAGATAAAGCGAACGATATTGTGTCATTTCCAAGAACTATGGAATTGCTAGGGTATTCATGAGTAGAGTCATAATTAATGAAATAATCAATCTGGTAAAACAAGTCAGAATAGATTATACCTAATAAAAGTAGGATTATTTGGTATGTTAAACCTCAAAATATTTTAGATATCTTGGAAATGTAAGGAAGAGAAAAATGGCTCTAACCACATCACTCCCATCAGAGCTCTCTAGGTCATACATAATTCTTTTGCCACAAATGAACCAATAAGAATAAAGATAAGCATTAAGCCCATTTCAATTATAATCAAAGAAATGATTGTATTGTTTCTTGTTCATTAGGGTAAGGATATTCTCAGGGATAGATAGGAAATCCACTATAGAGTTATTGGTCCAAAGAGGATCGAGACGGAATGAAAAATCACTATTTTAGCTAAATTAGAGATTTCTGATCTCGACTGATTCTTTAGAGACTCTGAATATTTTGAAAATCTAATCGGAATTCTATGAGTTGACATTGACATCCACCAAATATAAATTTCTAATTCCATACAACGAAAAAACAAAGATAAAATAATATTCATTGATGTACAAAAAATATGAATTATTCAGAAATATCTTACAGAAAGTTTTCATTTGGCCATCTTATATACAGATACATTGCTTTCTTAGGGCACAAGGAAATACAGAATGACTTTTAAATTTGGAACAAACATCTATTAAATTATAAAAATTTTGTTATATAATATTCAATCATTAAATGTAAACAATTCATTATTCAAACTATTTTCTTTTTCTTTTTACTGACAATATTGATTAAACCCAGCTTTATTTTGCACCTGTATTATTGAAAATGATATAATATTTCATAATGTAGCATTATTAAGTTTTAACATGAAAATTTTAAATTAGAAACTTTAGTTATAATTAAAGCTAACTAATAAAACTATTTTATTTCACTGCTTTAAAAACAAAATATAATCACAGTTAGTGAATAATATTGAATATTAGTATAGAATTTAGTCGATAAGAAATAGTAAAATTTAATCGGTTTCATATTTGGATATATTATAACAACTCAAGAGGCTGGATGATACACCATTCCACATAAGTGTAGTGCTGGAGGAGCACGGGGGAAGGGGAGAGGGCCATATACCCCCAACTTAACTTAAAATAAATTAAAAACTTAACTTAACTTAAAAACAATAATAGAAGTTCAGTTAAAATTGGAAAATTGTAGATAACTTTTAAAAAGGTGTTTTTCTGCTTTTTCAAAAAATCATATTTTATATTTTAAGGACCCCCCAGCAGTCAATGCTCAGAGAAGGGCCCTAACTGAATTCAATTTGTGCCTTCCCCTCCCCCAAAAGTCAGAAGCACACTATTCTTATGCCACCCCAAGACAAAAATAAAATTGCCAGTTATTATATTTTAACATGATATTTTTAGTGCTTAACTGGCTTCAATGGAATCATTAAATTTGCTTAAATGTGGCAGCAAAAGATTGAAAAAGAGCTAAAACAAATGCAAAATTTCTTTGTCTAGTGAACAAAACACCGTTTTTAATAATTATTCATTACAGATCAATCAACAGTATACGTATGTGTTATATTCATTTAAGGTTTGTAGATATCAGCTATTTCTCTTAATCTTTAAATTTATAAGTGAAGGCTACCTTTTTATGACTCAGATGGCTTACCTGATTCAAGAAAATGATATCTAATTTTTGTCATAAACCATATATATTGAAAGTTACTTATTGATTTATTATTATACGAATGTATATTCTAATGTACAATCAGATTTTCATAATATCGACCCTGATTTAAGTTGATAATAGTTTGATTAGCTATCAAATGCTGTATCTATGAAACACCTTCCTTGACGAATGCCGAATGATGAATAAAATTTGACAAGGGTTAAAGAAGTCCTTCTGGACAAGGAAAAACACGAATTTAAGCCCATGAAATATTTAAAAAAAATTTAATTTTTTAAAATTTAAAAAAAAACATTTTTCCATTCATCAAACAGGTTCACGGGAAGCCTATGAATATTTGTTGAACTTAAACAAAAAATAAAAATTAGTCTGCAAACAAATACAATAGATGAATCTTCAAGTTTATTAGTTCTGATAATGTTGGTATAAGTGCTATCTTATTAATGTTGAATACAGTATGGCCTTAAAGGCAAGGTAAGGATGAAAATAAAAATAAAATTATTGTCTTAATCCATGGTAATTCCTACTGAAAAATATTAAAATAGAATCACATTTTTTTTTTTTTTTTTTTGAGTATTGGAAGAAAAACTAAGAATTTCAAAGAAAAAAGAGGAAAGTACAATACTGTTGGTGAAAAATATAACATTGAGAAAGCTGGCTACACAACAGGTTATACTGAACTTCGACAAAAGACTGATCAGATTAAGTAATAGTTCAGCCAATTAGACTTTGAACAGTCAAATCAAGCTTAAATATTAACAGTTTTAATAAACAATTAACACTGATATTACATAAATATTTAAATAAATAGAAATGGAAATAAATAATTTTATTTCCTAGTTTTTTTGTTTTATCTTCGGATCGGAAATATGATGATGATCTAACTGTGTGTGCAAAAATGAATTCCTTCGTTTTCTATAAATAATTTTGGGAAAACATTTTCTTATTACATAAAGCATAAAACTTCTTCACATATAAAAGAATGAAGGAGTATATTGCCAAATTGAAGGAATTAAATACCAATTTGCACTAACATTTAAATTAAAGTCACAAATTAAAATCTTTTAAGCAGAAAAACTCATTTTGTTTTTAGTTTAAAGTAGCTTACCTATTTTATTATGATTTTCAAATCATTACACAATGCCATTAAGATGAATGCTTTATGTAAATCTTCACTGAAAAATTAAATAAAGTGTAAATATATATATAATATAATTATGCATATAATTATTATATATATATATAATATAATATAATTATGTATATAATTATGAAAAATATAATGTAATAATAATTATGTATATAATTATGAAATATATAATATAATAATAATTATGTATATAATTATTGTGTGTGTGTGTGTGTGTGTGTGTGTGAATGTATATATATATATATATATATATATATATATATATATATATATATATATATATATATATATATATATATATTTGTATGTATACAAAAATAATCTGTGTGGGTTTAAAATTTCAAATCAATTAGTAAAATGAAATTGAAATTTCAGTAAAAAGTTGAAAGATGTGGAATCAAAAATAATGAATAATGTAGGGTTTATTAGAAACATAAATGAACATGCAAAAATGGATGATGCCCATTTGTTTATTTAGGCATCATTTGGAACTATAAATTACATATCAAATTATAAATTATTAAGTATATAACATACATTATCTTAAATGGATTTGCTACGCATTTTAAATTAGTTTTATGATTTGGTAATCACGTAATAGTCAATGAAACCAAGCATAGTTCTATCATTCAAATCACTCAAAGCCTATTTCTATTAATATTTAAAAAAACAGCACAAATGTACCTAACATTTAGTAAAATAATGTACGTACTAAATAATATTTTATGAATATGAATATATTTAAAAGTAATATAATAGTATTAATGTTTTCCTTATGATTTATTTTTAAACTTTAGGACATTAATTCAATTTTAAAGATAGAATCCATAAACATCAAGTCTTCACTAAACAAAATTTAGATTCAGTAGGTCTCTTTCAATCTTATATATCTCATGTGATAATGGTTTATCTTATAATTGAAGGGTCAAGTGAATAATGGGGATTATAAACATCTTTGAAATGTTATCAATTGCCCCATGTGTCTTCCTTATTGCAGTAAGTATTATAGGGCAGCCATGTGATGTTATTTGGCATTATTATGAACAAGCCAACTATATATTTTATGAGAAGGAGGAGTGCAGGATAATTTACTAGGCAAGGTACAGAACTCCTAACACCTGTACCCAGATCTGACATCGACTGTGGTAGAAAATTTATTCTCTGTTCGATCAGCCGTGGATCGACTCGGGTTGATAGGCCTTCTTGGGGCTTGCCCATCCTCTATTAAGCAGGTACCAGTACCTACAATGAGTAAAGGAAAAACCTGGTGTTCTGAGTGTTGTGAAAAACCTGATGTTCTGAGTGTTGTGAAAAACCTAGCCAGAGTTCATCTTACAAAACTATTGGTCAAGAAACAGTACTTGCTGATCAAATACTGAAACACAAGACCCTTCATGGATTGTACTAATATAGATCAGGTTCAGAAATGGATGAAGACAATATTAAAAATTATCTCCAATAATCTTTAAATCTTTATTCTAAATAATAATTTAACTAAGTTAAAAATGTGGCATCATGTTTTAATTATCTTTCCTAATCCCTTAGAGTAACACTGAATAGTGGAATGGGTGTTGATAAAATAAGTTAAACATTAAAAGATAATATAAGATAAGTAACATGTGTAATGTAAGAAAAATTATAAGAGACACAGGACATCAAATTCATAAGCTTCACTTAGGCTGAAGAGCCTTCCTAAGGTAGTCGAAGGATAGGTCTATGTGGAGCACACCTAGAATGTAAGTATTTTTTAATCAATTGTTTAATATCTACAATATATATGTATGTCTATTAAAATGTACTTAAGCTCTTGAAAAGTAGTGTGGATTGCTTAGAATATTACAACATATTAATAAGTGCTCCTGTATCTTGTGTAAAATTATAATAAAATAAAATAATTCAACTTTTAGGCTAGAAAAAAAAATTTAGCTTATGTTATGATGTCTAGACCAGTGGTTGCCACCTAGGAGTGGTTCACAAAATATCTGAATATTAATGAGTTAAGAAGTTTTTAATAATTTAGTAATGCATCAACAACAGTTGAAGATTTTGTAATAATGAAATAATCATTTATTATTTTATTGCCATTTATACTACTAATTAGACATTTCAACCACTGGGATTCATTTTCTCTCTGTATTAAAAACTATTTTTTTTTTATAAATTATAAAAAAAAAAAATTCAAGAATCAAAGTTATGACAAATAAAGTCAGATATTATAATAACCATACATAATTACAAAAATTAAAAAAAAAAAAAAAATATAAGCAATTCAGAAATATGAAAATCATGATGAACTATTTATTCTTATTCAAGCACTAAAGGGTCATGTTCATCTTTATAATGTGATAGTGATTTATAAACAATAAAGATATTGTTTATATTTAAGGAAATTTTTATATTAATAAAATTTATCAATAAAATCATATTTGGTGACATTAGGTAGGCAACTGCTGGACTGGACTTTGCTTTTAATCTTGGTTGGCAATTATCTCTTATAGTTAGATGTAGATTAACTATAAGTGAATATTTTATTGTTAAAAGTGCATGCTTTTCTTAGTCATATTTCTTAAAATATATTTCAAGAAACATGAACAAAAATATGCTAAAATTAAGATATATTATTTATTTTCTTTGTAACGTGGCAAATGTCTCCTTATTGAACATTGCAGGCCTTCATTCTTAATGAGGATTT
This sequence comes from Rhaphigaster nebulosa, assembly GCA_948150685.1. Lineage (NCBI taxonomy): Eukaryota > Metazoa > Arthropoda > Insecta > Hemiptera > Pentatomidae > Rhaphigaster > Rhaphigaster nebulosa. Next base: position 79,979,341 of record OX411310.1, read on the forward strand.
AGACCACCATTGGTAGCCACATTTCCCATAAAATGGAAGTAGTGAGAAAATAATGTGTATTAGCTCAGTGAAATCTAACATAGTACTATGGCCAACAGATTAAAGTACTGACAAAATGAAAAGACATACTTACAATTATAAAATCATTACCTTGATGAGATTAAAACCTCGATTACATTTTTGACTTTTATAAATGGCATTGAGTAATTCTGGAGAAAAAAAAACATGATCCTGGTAAATTTACACTTATATATACACATAGGTAAATTTAATTATCTATATTTTATAAGAATATTCAAGTGGCTCTTCAATTAATATCTGTGTTTAGATGTAACTATTGTAGATATGTGTCACCTAACTAATGTCCAGCATGCAAATAATTGTAAAAAAATATTGCTTGATTAGCTTAACATTTCTTTTGAAAAATTCACCCTATCCCAATTTATGAGCAACAAGCTGGAATTTTTCCATTTTTTTATTCTTAATAAAACTTTTTGGATTCATAGGAGATGAGATAAAAGTTCCTAAAAAATAGCACACATCTTGATTGATTAGTATAGTACTCAATATTTAAAACTATTATTAAGTATGATAATGAAATCATTAATTATTTAAATAAGAATATTGATTAGTAAGGGCTATAAGCATTACATAAATGTAATTTATATACAGTGAAACATTAAACTATTTAAATTATTTAAATTATTTAAACTAATTAAATTATTTAAATAAGAATATTGATTTGTAAGGGCTATAAGCATTACATAAATGTAATTTATATACAGTGAAACATTAAACTATTTATATTAGGCTGATAGTATTTAGAATAAAAAAATATACATATATATCTTAGTTAATTTAATGAAAAGTCTTCTATTTTTAAATTGAAGGCAGTGGTGAACTTATAACTTCTTTTATTATATATTTATTATTTGTAAATGATTGCATATTGCATTTCTTTAAAAAAATATATATATATCTTATTAACGTTTTGGGATTTTTTCCCATCAAAATAATTCTTAGATTTTATGTACATTTTTTACTTCTCCTCATCATATGATCCATATTAATTTGGTCAAATATTAAATAAGTTAGTTGAGAAAATTAAACACTAAAAAATATTTGAATAGTATTCTCTTCTTTCCAATTTTTGTCATGTCTGACATGACAAATATTGGAAAGAGGGTACAAGAAGTATATAAGCCAATAAAAAAACAATAAGCCCAAGAGTTGTTAGAAATAATACCTATCAGGTAAATAGAAGTATAGTCAGGCACAGTCCAAGGCACATAGTGAAATAGAGAGGAATGCAATAATAACTGATTGGTAAAGTTACTCGTTGATCGAGGTACTTCAGTAAATCAAAAATCCACTATAGGACGTGGAGATGGGAAATTCGATTCTATTAACTGAACCGATTCCAAACGGTTCACTCCTTGTGGTGAATTGATTCATTTGAATGATTCTTTTACCTCATTCCTGTTTTGTTTTTTATTAAAAAAGAACTTTTTATTGAAAAAAATCCTAAACAAACCTTAAGGTTTTAGGAAAAACTTTTTTTTTCTTTTTTTTAAGGAAAACAAAAAATAAACAATTTTGAAAATTATTTTTTTTTAAATTTTAATAAATAAAGCACTACAGATATTAGATAACTTGTTTCAATCCTTATAGAGGTTCTTTGTCAATTTTCCAAAAGTAAAATAAAACTCCTAAAGCATTTATGTTTCATGAAGAAAAAAAAAAAAAAAATTCTGGCTTTAACTGTGTTCAATATTCTTCTTCCTTCTATGCTTTCTATTGTAATAAAGTAATTAATTTTTTTTATTTTTTATAAATTGAGTTAAAATAAAAATCAAACAACTTAGTGCTGAGTAGTATTCCTAAATAAAACAAAATAATGTGGATGTAAATTTGAAATAAAAAATAAATTACAAATTATATTAGGTATTACATTCTATATCTAAATTAAACATTACTGATTTAAATTGTGATTCTTTCGTGAGAATCTCTTGAGAGTAGGTACAATTCTTTCAGAGGAGTCGACCCTTTGATTTGATACCCTATTCACTTGCCCATCAATAGCAGAACACATTACCTATTGATATGTTAATGATAAGGGAAGCACAAAGCTGTAGCTGATTATTTGAAATTAAAAGACAGAATTTAATGATATCAACCTCGAAACATTAACAAAATGCAATGTAGTCATATACAATTAAAAAATATATAATAATGGAATTATTATCATACTTGAACGTACGATTCTTTCAAATGAGTCGACTCTTTGCTTTGATCCTCGATTCACCTGCCCATCTCTAGTATGACCCATGGGCTATGGATTTGATAAGGGAGACAAAGATGTAGCTGATTATTTAAAATTAAAAGGGAGAATTCAGCGATATTGATCTCGAAACATTAACGAAATGCAATTTGTAGTCATTTACTAATAAAAAATATATAATAATGGATGTATAAGTTCAAGATTGCCTTCAGTTTAAAATTTTTAAAAACCGTTGGGCAGATATATTCCTGTCAATTAGATATCTTGAGATTAAGAATGTTTACAAATTTATAATAAAAAGATGAACAAAGTTAACCTCCTCCTCTATGAATCCATTTAAAGGCTATAATTTATTTTAGTTTAATTACAAAGTTTTATAAATATAAACTATATTTCAATGGTGCTTTGTTATCTCTATAATAATTTGGGTTGAAGGAAGGAAGGGCTGTGCAGTGGCTATTATTTTTATCAATATATTTTATGATATTCAAATGGAATGTTTCTTGGAAATAAAAAATGAATCCTATCTGTTTAAAATTATATAATACAGATATATTTAAATTAAAGAAAGAATAAAAAGTGTTTTGATTTAGTAAAAGAACTCAATGCTTCTAAAGCTCCAATCATGTCTGCAATAAAATAATCATTACACACACACATATATATTTCTGAAGGTGAAAAAGGTTCAATATTATTATACTTATATAACTTATGGACTTCAGATTGTTTTTAAAATAAATCCTTAGGGATAGTGCAGAAAACATAGCAGAAATAAATTTGCCACTGCTAAGTTTTCACCCTAGCCTCTTATTGAGGTAAACATCTAACAAGTGGCTGGTACGATTCGAATTAATATTAATCATATAGAATTTACCCAAGTCATGAAATATATATATATATATATATATATATATATATATATATATATATATATATACACACATATGTATATATATTCAAGATGGATGTTTAAGGTGCTATTCAGCAAGCTTAGGAATGTGGGAAAGCTGATAATTTCTCACTGGTGAACCTGAATCACAGCTTTTCATCCTCCACTTTTGAAACTTCTCTTTCATGCTTTGAGAGGAGGCGGTCTTTAATTAATTATCAAAATGAATCTTTAAAACAAATTAATTTAGATTAAATATTGAATTTTAGTAAATAATGCAAATGTTTTAAAATCCAATTTTTTTTTATCTCCCCCTTATGACATGTTAGTAAAATATTTGTGGGTAGAATGCAATGTAAAGTGATCAAGCCAAAAGTGAATTATGAAGAAAACTTTTTGAAATAGATGCTAAAACAAATAAAATATTAATACATTTGGTATTATGCAAAACTTTAATTTTAAAGGATTGTTGATCATTATTCTCGAATTCTATAGGTATTTTATTCCTATAAAATATATCCATAAGTTTTTGCACCCAAATTAAAATAAGAGAGAAACAAGTGAATAATAAAACACTTTTAATTGCAATTTTACTAAAACTTTTTTGTATGTTTCTAACTTTGTTAATATTTGTCCAAAATATGACTATCACCTAGCCAGCCAAAAAGAATAATATAACAAACAAAATATGTAGAAAATATGCAGTGGTTTTGAAAAGCACTAAAATATTAATTAATCAATGATTAGGAAAGGTATTAGACACCTCCTCACATTATCCAATAGTTAAACAAAGCGGGACCTAATAGAAAAATGGTATAATATATTATAATTTTAATGATTGTGGACCATGACTATTTTCAAAATTTTAGATAACAATTAAACATTATTGAATAAACACATGATTTAAACTCTGGAGGAGTTGCCATTAAATTTAAGAATTATATTGTTTCATTGATGGGACCGCAGTTAAGATAAACATTTAAATTAAATATTTTAAATTATCTCGTTTGAGATACCGCTGGTGAGGACCATCTTGATTCAGAAAGTTTTGGGTTTTCAAAATTTTTGAAAGTATTTTGGAGGTTAAAAGTTTAAAGGTTATGTGTGGTTGATGAGTATTGTTTATATTTTATCTGAGTATAAATGTAGCTTCCCCCATATTAACTATTTAAATTATCAAATGTTGGTATTATCTTAATAGAAATTATTAGTAAGTGTCTTGTATATACAGTGTAATATTGCATTCCTTCCCTACTTGCTTTTGATGTTATATTTGAATATATTGTTGTTCATAAATGTGTATCTTTAAATAATTAAAGTAGGGGGTGGGGTAGCAGGCAAAGTTTGTGTTCCTTTTAAAAAAGGATTTCTTTCTTTTTCTTTTCTTTTTTTAATTGTCAAACTCAGGTTTTTAATTGTAAGATAAGGTCAGAAAAATAAAAAAAATCAATTAAAAGCAAGGACATATTATAGTTATTATTTACTAATGAATGATTCAAAAACAAAAAAATCCATCAATGGTTTGTGTGATTAAGTAAACTTAAAACTACTTATTCTGAAAGCCATACATAGTTTGTGTTATTTCGCTAAATTACAGGGCTAAAAATATTTTAGAATAAGATGTATCATTTTAAATATTTGAAAAAATGTTAATTTCATAAAATACACTCACATATATACTAACGAACAAGTACTGCATGTACAAACATCCACTTATTACAAATAACCTATCATTTTGATTTTAATCATATTGTTATTTTATCCATTTATGTGTAAAGAAAATGCCTTATATGATGAATCTAAGAATAAAATATATTTTATTTTTTATGATGGTTTTCTGTTTCTTATTATTCTGATATCAACAGCTACCAAATGATTTCGGTACGAAGTTGAACTTCAGTGTTATACATAGTTTTTCAGCCTCCATATCTAAAGTTTATATTTTTGTAAAAATGTATTATATTTTTAATATAGGTATAGAAAAACTAAAAAATACAACAGACTGATTAGGATAACAGTAATTGTTACATACTGTTCTATAATTTTAACTAAACCTATTGTTAAGTTTGCAAATTATTGATGATTATTAATAAATTATTAATAATTATTAATTAATAAATTATTAAATTTGAAGTTATTTGATGTTAAGAACTTTGAGGGTAATACATTTATTATTCCTATGTGATATGAAATAATTTATTTATAATTAGTTTTATAAGATTAAGAAAGAATGAAATCGAAACATTTTAGTCATATTCCTTTTGAAAATTATTTGGTAGCTGTTTAATCTCTGCAAGCATTGCATTACCTTGATAATATAAGTTTCTTGTATATCAGAAAGCTTTGGATTTCAAACTTTATCTGAAACAGGTAATGCCTATTGACTGAAGTAATATTATATTTTGAGCTTATGGAGAAAGCAGTTTACTATACGGATTTTTTAAAATCCCTGTTATAAATGTGCTGCATTTATTTTTAGCATCATGCATACATCAATAACTTTTCAAAAGGAAAAAAGAAAAAAAAAAGAGCGAAAGTGTACTGTAGTTATCAGGGCAAGACCCCACCACTTGGCAAAGAGGAAAACCTTCCAGTGAACAGGTGGTGTAATGTTACCTTTATGCCTACTTTGTTTCCTCAATGTATTAATGAAATGTAATTGTGTCTGTATTTCATCTAAAATATGTCCTTCCTCTTTTGGTGGGATATCATGTAATAAATATTGATGTATCAACAATGTTTTAAATTTCTATTCTCCCGGCAGTATTTTTCTATAACTCCATATTTTCCCTCCTTATATCCTTTCAATATCTATCATCTTATAATTATGGGAATTAAAAAATAAATTAATTAAAACTTGTTGTTTTTTTTTAAATAATATTAGCAAGCAATAATAAAATAAATAGTAAATGAAAAGCAAAGAGAGACTTCTCTACATATGATATCGGGTGGCAGGAGAATGTCCGCCACAAGATTAATTATCAAAGATTATTAAAAGGTAATAATTAAGTAATTATCAAAGATTAGACCTTTTAAAATATGAGCCATTGATCTAAACCATAATCTGATGGTGCAATATCGGGCTATTGACAGGATGAGGCCAAACGTTTACTCTTTAAAGTTTGGATAATTTTTCCTAGGTCAAACGAGAACGAGACAAAACTAGTTGAATAGTCTTAAAAATATAGTAAGAACAGGAGAAGTTAAATTTAGAGTTTTAGCAGGTTAATCTTGAATATAATCATGTAAAATTTTGATCCAATTCTCTATATGGTATTAGAATAAGAAAGTAATTTATTAAAAATATCACAAAACATGGAAATAAGAATAAGTTTATCAAGTAATATATAATAGCTTTTGTGCTGACGGTAATTATTAAGGTATAGAGAAGATAATTATCAATTTTTGGCAAATGAGTTGGAAAAAGACAGATGCTTAAGAGTGGTAATCTAACATTAAAGTGGAACCTAAATCCTACAGTGTGTCCACACTTCATTTTTAAAAATTACATCTACGTTATGATATTTTAAGGGTTCACAATTTCACCATAAAAGTAAACAACCATCACCTCTCTTATTCATTGTTTTAATATTCAATCAAAATACATAGAAATGATTTCACTAATGGAACTTGATAAAGTTTTTGTGTGATAGCACAAAAAGACAAGTGAAAGAACTATGAAGAAGAGAACAAATAGCAGCACAATCTAAGATGGCCACTGTGTTAATTCAGTATTGTATGGTCTCTACTAAACAATATTATAAAAATGTCCTGGACCAACCAGCAACGTGTGCTTTATGATATAAACCTCATTCTGCCAAATACTCACATTGTCCATTACATAGAGAGCTTCTGAAAAGAAAATCCTACAACATTTGAAATATTTTAATCAGGAACCAACCGCTTATCTCTTCACTTGTCTTATTGCTTCCTGTTAGTATTGTTGAATTAAAATATAATCAATTGAAGTTTGTATTCGATTAATTTTTCATCTGACTAACGAATGAAGAATATATCTTTATCCGTTATTCGTTAGTTGTTTATAATTGATTTATTCGTTATTTAACAGATAATCTGAATCATCGGTTATCTAATTGTAACTTAGATGAATGGCTCCGTAGAAGAAGGGCGAATCTCCCTTGTCACCATATTTTCTTTTTTAATATAAAGACTGGCGTAATATTATATTTGGTATTTCGGTATATATATATATATATATATATATATATATATATATATATATATATATATACACACACATATATATATATATATATATATACATGGTGTCCCAGGCGGACATGGATTATTCCCTGTAGATTCCAGAATATTTGGAATAACGAGATGAAACTTGGAAGGCTTTTGTTTTGAATTATGAAGTATCTTTTAAAGGCATTACCACCTCTTTAATCTTCCCTAGTTCTTCTACTGCGCACATAACTCTGAAATTTGAAATAGAAAGGGATAATTTTTTTTTTTTTTTTACGAATTCTAATATGAAATTAAATTTTATCACGAATTCATACCGAGCATTTTTCTGATCCAATGTGCCCCGAGGGCGATAATCGAAAAACGCTGCAAATTATTACACACTGGTTTACTATTTCCACTTAGTAGTATTTAAAAAATATCTATTCTGTCCAAGTAAAAAAAATTAAGCAGTAGGCACTAAAGGAAAATAAATTTGAAGCTTGTCACAAGATGATCGCCGTGAGAGTGCCTAACTGGGAATGTTAATTTAAAAAACTGTGTCAATGCAAGTAGGCTGTGATGTAATCAGAGGGTAAAATGATACAGAGGAAATATTTGATGTGCACTTCAGTAGTAAAAAAAAGAAAAGGAAAGACTAAGGAAGCTAAATGAAGTGCAGAAATAATCCAAGGAAGGATAAAGCAGAGAGATACGAGGAAGTCAGAAGCCCAATAGATAAGTCAGGAGTCCTATAGTCCTTCAGATAGATGAATGGCTCCGTAGAAGGGCGAATCTCCCTTGTCACCATAGTTTCTTTTTTAGAAACTATTTCACAGAAGAAGTCAGAAGCCCAGTAGGTAGGAGGAGTACTAGATGGATAGATAGGAGGACTAGGGCCACGATGACCAGCCGCTCGGAGAATCAGTCTAGTTCATTACGCTATATCTCAGCTAATAATGGTCCGATTTAATTTTTTTTTTCGTTTTGTAGGGAATTGCATCAGCTTTCGTTTAAATACAATAAAAGCACTAAACAAAAAAAAAAAATTTTCGGACGGATTTTTTTTTTATTCGATATTTGGATTCTACGTATCTTGAAACGTAAAACCTCAAATTTTGAGGGGGGAGAGGGTACAAAATTTTTTGCTTAGTCGATTTCAAAGGTCTATAATTGAAAATAATAAACCAAATCATTTACAGATAGAGATTTTTTTATTTTTCATTTTTTTTTTTAATGCCTAGTTATGCTGATTCCAAAACACCATACATTTTTTTCGATGGAAATAATATTTATTTATTTTCCGTCCCCCTTGGAACGGTACCCCCCTCCTCAAAATTTGAGGTTTTACATTTCAAGATACGTAGAATCCAAATATCGAAAAAAAAAAAATCCGTCCGTCCGCCGTCCGTGGCTTTTCTCCGAGACTAATGGACCGATTTTCTTGAGATTCGGTACCAATGTCATAAGTCACCCCAGGATGATCCTCGGTTCTCAACATTACCATCCATCTGTTTGCTTCAAAATGGCTGCCGATTAGAGATCTCATAAGCCTATAACTCGGCCATTTATAAATATAGAGAGGAAATGTAAGGTGTTTTGGAATCAGCATAACAAGAAAAGAAAAAAAAAATGAAATAAAAAAATCTGTATAATTGCCGTTTAAAGATCTTATATGACTCGGCCATTTATAAAGATAGAGGGGAAATGCAAGGTGTATTGGAATCAGCATAACAAGAAATGAAAAAAAAAATGTAATAAAAAAATCTGTATAATTTAAAGATCTTTATGACTCGGCCATTTATAAAGATAGAGGGGAAATGCAAGGTGTATATCAACATAACAAGGCATTAAAAAAAAAAAAGTGAAAAATAAAAAATCTCTATCTGTAAATGCTTTTGGTTTATTATTTTCAATAATAGACCTTTGGAATCGACTAAGGAAAAAATGTTTGTAACTCCCTCTCAAAATTTGAGGTTTTACGTTTCAAAATACGTAGAATCCAAATATCGAATAAAAAAAAATCCGTCCGAAAATTTTTTTTTGTTTGGTGCTTTTATTGTATTTAAATGAAATCAGATGCAATTCCCTACAAAACGAAAAAAAAAAATTAAATCGGACCATTATTAGCTGAGATATAGCGTAATGGACTAGACTGATTCTCCGGGCGGCTGGTCATCGTGGCCCTAGTCCTCCTATCTATCCATCTAGTACTCCTCCTACCTACTGGGCTTCTGACTTCTTCTGTGAAATAGTTTCTAAAAAAGAAACTATGGTGACAAGGGAGATTCGCCCTTCTACGGAGCCATTCATCTATCTGAAGGACCTATGATGCCTTCATAAATTAAGAAAATAACAAAGATTTTAAGATAGTCAAAGCCACAATTATTTATAAACAAACAAAATATTATTAATCTGGCCTTATACAGAGAATAGTATAGATGGATCAGAAAGCGAGGTACTATATATAAGAATGCGGGAATTACATAGTTTTTATATCTTTTATAAAAGAAATAAACAGGCTGATAAATATACTTTTGATAATTTCAAAGGAAAAAATCATTCAAGTAAATTAAAAAAATAACTCAAATTGTTCTGTTTTTACTAAAAACGATTGTAATGCATTAAATTATATGTCTTAAACTAATGTTATCTTTCTTGACTGATGAGATGAATAGCTAAACATTAAAATTAAAGCCATGTTTGTCACTGAAATGTATTTTTAAAGGCTATTCCAGTATTGAGACCGAAATTAATGTTTTAGAGGGTTTTATCTTCCTGTGGAATGTTTGAATTTTAGTGATCTCTCATGAAAAATTGGAAAAGGTTCGGCTACACGTAATGTAGCTTGCTTAATATATATTAGGTAAGGTGTGGAGTTCGTTATTAAGAGACAAGGCATAGCTTACTGATATGCTGACCTAGGTACTATAAGTGACTGGGTAGAGAGCCTGTAGTAAAAGACGGTGTGGTAAAAAGCAAAAAAAAAAAAAAAATGTCTCTAATGATTGCCACAAGGAATAAGATTCGGCACAGATTTTCTTAAAGTCAAAGGGCCTGGGACCGTGGAGGCTTGTGATAGATAAGGAAGCTTCGAAAGAGAAATGGAGAGGATTAGGACCAAAGCCCGCTTTCCTAAAGAGATGGTCACCTTGCAAAACTTAGACCTTTACATAGTAGACTGGAAAGGTTTCTACACTAAAAACAAAAAAGAACAAGATTTTTTCATGACTACTATAAAATTTTGAGGAAAATAATGTTCAATGTATTAATTTTAAAGAAGGTCAATAAAGATCATATTTCATAAATTTCGTAATATATCTGGATACAGTTTTAGCATTAATTCTTCATAACTTAAAAATCGAATATATGTCAAATATTATTAATTTAGCCTAGAATGAAACATGCAGTAGAATTATAGACAAAAACCAAGGAAAATGTTAATAAGAGTGCTAAGTAGGTTGCTAGCTGTGTTAAGTATTTTGAAAGACGCTGCAAATTATTACACAATGGTTTATTATTTCCAAATAGTAATATTTCAAAAATATCTGGTCTGTTTAGAGGTCTTTCCGTATTGCTTTGGTTTACAGTTGAGATAATTAGATTATCTTTCAAATGAGCATTTGAAGTGTTTCGGGAAAGGAAGATGCGCAGAATACTTTATAAAAGATATCAACCAATAGGTATATACTCGTATATGTATGTATATATATGTTTTTGGCAAACTGCTTTTCTAAGGCAGATGAGGGTTCCAGTAAACGTATTTACTTAATTTACTTATTTAATATACTTTATATTCACATCGGTTTCAGAAGGGAACCGAACAATCGATCTGTATTTTAACTTAAAAGGCACCATCACATCATCACATCACAGATTACATCACCATCACAGATCCCCCTGCTATGGTCACTAGGTTGGGATATTGTAAATCCATTGGAGATCCTATCCAAAAGTGTCGCGTTTACCAACTAACTTAATTAAACTATATGATGGCATGCAGGGTAAATAGATAATAGATTTTGATAGAATATCTTACTTATTTAAGATATGTTATTAATTAAACTTGCTGGTTAATAATTCACAACCTGAATTAACTTCATTATAAAATAACCCTTGACTATAACATATGTATATGAGAATACTTACTTATTTAAAATATAACTCTGATGCCACATAATATTAGACAATAATGTACACATTGAATGAAGGGACTATGACCTATCTTATTGATGCCTTCGTCTTCTCGGTTACTGGCGGCTTAGCCGCTAGATGGTCTGGTCTTCTCTCCTCGCAGCGGCCTTCTGCTCTGCCTGCCAGACTCACTAACTGCGTCTCGGATGGGCTGCTCAGCTGGACCCTCTGCTTCTACTCTTAGAACCTCACTGTTTCACCTTCTAGCTATCTCTCCTCTCCTTCCGTGTCTCCTCTCCCGTTCTCTCTCTTTCCTCTTCTCCTTCTTAAGTCTATTTTTCATACACCGGGCGCCCACTCTTTCCGAATGGTGGTCCCTTTATGAATTTTCTTTGGGCGTCTCCCTTTCCGCGGCACCGAGTCCTTTGAAAATTTTTCTTATTGCCCCTTGCCCTTGGTGTCAGGTTTTATTGTACCTTGCCAGGAGAACCCCTGCCTTATTTTTATAGTGCTTTATGGTGGGTTTAGTCTTGGCTCTCTCAAGCCGATCTTCTCAGGTCTAGGCCTTAAAGAACCCGTGCCCGATATTTCTTTGTTCGAAAAGGGAACATATTTATGTTAATATTGACTAAACCACATTATTTTTTTTATATCTTTCCTTACATGTTAATCCCACATAAGGACCGTTTATTAGATATACATGTTCCATGCCTTACAGGTATATTACATGAATGATAATAATTGTTCATTGAAGTTTGACAAAGTTCAAGTATTAAATTGAAAATAATTAAGAAATAAATAAAAAACAAGTAAAAAAATATCTAACGAAAACAAAACTAAATAAAAAATAAAATAAAGCCAACAAGAAATTACCAACGCTGTCCATCTTTGGTCAGTGATTCGAAGTCTACATGTTTAATAAATTTAAGCAAATCTGTCATGAATTTAGAAAGTAAATTATGTTCTGTTTCAGGCCACTGTCCATTTTTGAGAATTGTACTTATAATCAAATGAAATCGTTGCCTGTCAAATATTTACAGTCTTAAAATAAATATCTAAAATAATAAGTAAATTTCAGTATAAACATCAGTGTTTTTGGTGATATGAGTGATACATTGTGGTATAGTCCATAAATTTCTTGCTGGGTGTAGCCAAAACACGCAGACAGTGATTCTGTCTATTTTGTCTAGTGTCATGTCTTACTTTTTCTAAAGTTAAATAAGATCGTGCGTTCTTCAATTATTTGTTAGATTGGCAAAAGTTCTGTCAATAGAATTGTGGCCTCACATGATAGCGTACAGAAGCCCTTACATATTTTAATTGAAATTAACCTTTGAGCCTACACAACTTCATCAAATTTTTATTACGTTGTACAGCTGGATGCCAAACATGTCCAGCGTCTTCATAAAAAAACTTTCAATTCTTCCAATCTGAGGCCCCTTTTTGCTCTAGCAGATATTGAAAGTACATTTGTGTCGTTATAAAGATTGTCCAAATGTCTGTTCCAATTTAGTTTTCTGTCAAATAGTAGACCTAAGTATTGTAATGTGTCACATTGAGTTATCATTACTGAATTGAGTCGTATATCTAGTTCCGGTAGTCTCCGTTTTCTGATAAAAATTATGCATTTAGTCTTCTCCGAATTAAATTTAAGTTTGTTGGGTCTAGTCCAATGTTAAAGCCTTGATGGTGTCATGGTTTTCTCTTGTCTGTAATTCGCCAAAATCTCGTCGTTTTATAAGTGATAACAAATCGTCAGCTTAGGCCACTTATGCAGTATTTTTCTGTAAGTCTGTCTCGAGAACTGTATTTATTAAAATTTTCCATAGTAAGGGTGATAATGCTGACCCTTGAGGAGTTTTCAAAGTCAGTTTCTTATCAGTTTTGTAAAAGTTTGTCTGAATGGTGAGTTTTCTATCAATAAAATAATTTTGAATGATTTGGTATAAGTTTTTAAGAAAATATAGATATCTATATAAGTATATAGGCATACTTAAAATACCAAAGACAACAAAAGATTGTTTTCCAAACTTTTTTTCATATGTTTTCCAATAAAATACTATTCGTATATCATAATAAACGTGAATATATATATATATATATATATATATATATATATAATTTTTTTTTTTAATTCTAAAGGCATTCTATTTTAGCGACGATAGGTTGATGAAGATCTAGTGGTAGTGTGGTGGGGGACGTTCGAGCTGCAGTCGGAATGCGGCAACGAGATGAAGTACACGCCGTCATCCTCCCTCGTACCAACCACCCGAACATCTTTAGTGAGTTAGGCTAGGGTAGTTGATAGTCCCAGCCAATATTAACAAATATATGGTAGTATTAATTAAACAAGACTATTGTATATAAACTTTGTTTATGATAACATGTTTTTAAGAGTTTTAGCTCAATGTCTGTACCATTTAACATATAATTATTTATTTTTATATTATGAGGGAGAGTATTTATTCAAGAAAGTTTATTTCTAATAAAACCTAGTGCGTACAGTTTCAATTTTATATATATATATATATATATATATATATATATATATATATATATATATATATATATATAAATATATTAATGAAATTTTCGTAACACCATACAATTTGATTAAAAAAGAAAATCGATTCTAAAACGAAAAAAAAATATGGTTCACTAAAAAAATGTAAATAGTCGGCTAATTAAAAATAGAGTGCAATACCCATATACGTCAATGTAAAACAAATTAACAATGATAGGCGTTATTTAGAACGTTGTTCACTGCAATATTTTTATATTTCAGCTGAATTATCTGTGTAAATATATGGAAATGTATATATTTCAGTAAACTAAATATATTTTTTTTAAGATAATAATAAAATTATATTTACTTGGAAAATAATAATTATACAAAATTCAAAGACATTTAAAAACGTAATTCTATAATTAACTTGAAAACACTTGTAATATAACGATTTCATAAAAATTATTATTAATTTTAATGTCGTCAATTCTATAAAAATTATTAACGTATTCCTTCAAGAAATATTTTTGGAGAAAGGTAAAATGCAGTTAGTATGAAGAAAATAAAATGGTAGTTAAAAATTATTTTTTTTACTATAGGATTTGACAAAAAAATCTCGAGACTTGAGAATTTTTGAAAAAAAAATCTTTCTGTTTTTAAATTTATTGAACTTTAAGAGAATATTTTTATTGTTTTAATAGCATTAAAAAAAAATAACAATATGAAAGCTTAATTGATTACAGTTGTAGGAATTATTATTCTCTATATTTGTGAGGCTGGATTTCATTCTTTATTGTTCTTGCAGGTGGAAAAATGGGGTTAAAAATTTAATAAATAATAATATTTATATAAAGATGATGGTTGAAATAAAAGATAAGTTCTTTTTATTTCAACCAACATCTATAAATACAGCTTAAATAGGTGAAATCAGAATATTTTTGTACTTTCTTTTTATCGAAACAAACGTATACAAAAAGTAAACAACTAGTTAAACAAAATTTATTTCTAGCTGTGGTTCGAATTTGAGGTCGGAAGACACCCTGAGGCACGCTTAGTCTCTATAAAGTTACACTCATCCTTTACTGGATCAGGAGAAAAACCTACCGGATGAGCGTGAATACTGGCGACTGACATATTTTTCTTTCTCTTACTGTTCCTTCGGTGAAACTAAGAAAGCGTGCCTCAATGGTATTGCTGGCTGAGTATGTAATGACTCCTTTAGGTTCAGATTATAGTCTGAAATATTTAATATTTCCATATCTATAGCTATTATTATTTTAATTAAAAAAGATTATTTAAAAAAATAAGTATTGAGGACCTGGTGAATTTAGAATGCTTAATTTTCCTATCAGGCTTTCCCATTTACAACCTGCTAAAGACAAATCGCACTGTTCGCAGTACTACAGTAAAGTCTTAAAACTGATTTTTGTAGATAATACTTAAGCATTGGTATGCAATATTCTTACATTGAATAAAAACTAAAATAAATATTTCAAATAATATATTTAATTGCTAATGTTATACTTGAATGACTATAATTTTCAAAGAAAATTAAAGTCAATCAACCGTTTTTCCTTTTACACTGAAAAAACATAACTGAAGATGTATCTAATATTCAGATTACTTGTTCTCAGTCGCCTTCTTAGATTTTTTTTTCTCCGCATTCATCTTAACATGCTGCTTCTGTTTTAACATTTCAGCTCATTTTTCTTTATACCTCTGCAACTTCCCTGCAGTATTACGCAGGTCAGTGTTCAATATGCCTGTATCGGTGTTTTAACGTTCAATGAATAAAGCATTATTTTTTTTTTAAATCGGTTAAGAGCAACAGACAATGCAATCAGATATTTATGGATAACTATCTTTTTTATGCAGTGATTGAAACCATAGTTGTTGAATCTTTAATTGTAATCAGATGGTCAAATGCTTGTTAGACATAATTGAGCTAAATTTATCTTAAATCTATTCTTCAATAGATATTTAAAATATTAACTCCTTTAATTTATTTATTTTTGTCATAGCTTCAATACCTCGTGGTTATTAGCGACGTTAAGATTATTGCATATATATTTTTTTAACTGTAATACTCACCATTATGGAGACTCAAATCCACTAAAATTAATTTACAATAAAAAAATTTCCTTGATAAAATTTAAAATGATCAATGACGAGGTTTGATCAAGAAGATTTGCTCTCTACACTCTTGATTTGCTTAAGCATTTTACATTGTTTTGGAATCATTTTTTATTTAATCTAATTTTGAAAATTTTTATCGTCATTCATTTTCCAATTTCCAAACCAATTTTGTGGTGTTTGGGTAAAGAGGTACAAGACTTCTTTTTTTTTCGAGAATTGGTTGTTATATTGATATGATATCGAATGATAACGAACTTTATCATTGAGAAAAAGGATATAAGTCATGGAAACCGTGTTCCATATTAATATATAAATACAATATATATTTTATATATATTTAATGAAAATGTAACTTAATCCAATTGTAGCTAAAAAAAGACTTGTACCACTTTACACAAACCCCACAGAATTCTTTTTGCAAGTCGTTAGCCAAATCCTCAACTGGAATCTGATTTAACGTAGTCATGTCTTGGCTATTATTTTTTTAGAAAAATACTATATTTAGATTATAATATATAATATATTGCTGCTAAATGTTATATGAATAACGAACGAAAAAATATATAATTTTAAAACTTGGAGTAAATTTTTATTGCCAACACCTTACCGCCTGCGTAATGCTGCAGGCACGTTGCAGAGGTGTAAAGAAAAATGGAGTGAAATATTAAAACAAAAGTAGCATGCTAAGATGCAAAGAAGAGAAAAAACAACAAGAACCTGTAAGAATAATTAATCCGAACATTTTTATATATTTTTTTTAAATAACTCGTTTTATATATATATTACAAATGCATGCATATGAAAGTATTAAAGCCTAAATACAGGTTTTAAACTTAGAAAATTTAACGCTTTAATATAAATAATAAATATTCTCAATATAGAAAAACACTTATGACCCGTGAAGAAACTATAATGTTTAAAAGTATGTGCCCATGTATTTGGCACGAATAGCAACAGCAATAACTCGTTAAAAAATGAAAAAAATAAACCCTAAGAAAAATTGTAAACGTACCAAAATCGTACAATATTAACATATTAAAAAAAAAAGTGGCAGGATTAGGAGAAAAAGCTAATACCTCCAAAAGGCACTTCTCTAACTCCAACTAAATACACATACAAATTTTCAACCATCAAAGTCAATTTGGAGGGGCTTTAGAGGTGCGCGGAACCTAAAAAAAGAAGCGAATGTTCAGGTAAACATATTTACCCCTACTTCTGTCCAGAAAACAACCCTGCATACCGAAATTTCAGCTCATTTTATCCAAATATAAGTATAAATATAAGGAAGTGCCCAAATATAACGGTAATAAAACCATATATATATATATATATATATATATATATATATATATATATATATATATATATATATATATATATATATATATCCTCGAAACTCCCATAATTGTTTTCTAGGAGTTACGAAATGGATATAAAATACACCCTTCCCCCTCTCCGATGACTTCCGATACAGTCCAAAGGATTAAAAGCAGTTTTCAAAGCACGGATATTGGATCAATAAAGGCAATTAAAGAAATCTAAATCATCAATTCACCAGTTTTAACTGGCACCACCGATTGTAGCTTATTTAGATGGTTTATTCAGATAATTTTAATGTTTCGTACTGTTAAAGTTGTAAACCTTAAAATTATGATTATTTCATTTTTACACAAATGTTATCATTTTTCAGATATTATGTTGATGGAAACTTCATATATTTTTCACAACTTTTGGATAGCGGACGTATTTTTATTTATCAGGCCAACCCATAAGTAATGTCGGTTTTTAAAAATCTGTCTGTTTATGTTGATATTACTAATCCCTCCTTTACAATTTAATTGTGTTTACATATTTTGTTTATTATAGCACTACGTACTGCTCTATTAATCATGTTTTTGTTGGAAAAAGTTAGTTAGTCTGCGCTGAAATTTGATTAAAATGGTTCTCCCACAAAAAAACTTACGCCATGTTATGCTTTGGGAATTTGATAAAGGAGAAAATGCTGCTTCAACTTATCGAAAACTTGCAGAAATATATGGAGAAAATTTCATTAGTGAACGGAAAGTGGACAGAGGTGGTTTGAAATGTTTAGAGAGGGAAACCTCAAACTTGAAGAGGAGCCTCGGACAGGTCGACCAATAGAGCTTGAGGACGAACTTCTCTTCTGCAGGCTACTGTTGAAAAACGTCCTGTTATAACAGTTGAAGAATTAGTAGAAAAACTTGGATCGACACATTCTACTGCCCACCGCCATCTACCATCTGATCCATTTTAATTGAAATTTCAGAACTTTCTCCAACAAAAACATGATAAATAGAAGAGTACATAATGCTGTAATAAACAAAATATTTAAACACAATTCAATTGTAAAGGGATGAGTAATATCAACATGATACTTTGCCACAAATCATAACGACGTCGTTTTTTGAAAAAGGCGTAAGCGCTATTTAGCAAACTATACAGGAAACACTGATTTTTCCCCAAATAACATTTTTTTTTTTATCGTATACAGTAGGAGTCTTTTAACCTGCCAAAGTCTTTCTAATTATATATTTTTAAGGCTGCTAGCACTAGCTTAGGCCAGAGTAACGACTGAGAGCCGTTAATATTTGGTTCTTACATCATCAATATTCGATTTTTAGACTATTTCCAATTTTTTTCTCGATATATCGTGAGCGGGAATCTATAGAGGTGGTGTTTAATTGCCATAATCAATTGAGAAACCTAAATTTCGAATGTTTGGCGCTTAAGCCTTTTTCAAAAAACTACGTCGAAATAATAAATATTAGAATGCGTCTCTAATTCGTTCTTGTTGTCTGACATAATGGCCATTGAAATTTTTAGGATTACTTCTTCCAAAACTAGCTATGATATGTCCAATCCCTCTGTGAAAGGAAACAGATGGACAGTTCTCATGAAAATGGTTCCGTTAGTTAACTTTTATTAAAAACGTGAACATTTATTTTAGACTTCCATTATTATAACTGTTAGTATATACCAATAATAGTATATATAATAGTATATATAAAATAAAATAATATATAAAATACTATATAAAATAGTATATATAATATACCAAATGGTTGCTTACCGGTCAATGGACCATTTACAATATTTCAGAGTAGTTGGGGGGAGGATAATTGAGTAGCTCCTTGAACAAAGAAAGAGCGGTCATACCTAAAAAACTGAAGCTTCATAAACTGCTTGTGGATAATCACGAATTTAAGCTCGACTTGTCCCTTTCATTCTAAGCTATTTTTAAAGAATATTTCTTCATTACTAGACCTTTACGTATTACTAGACCCTTACGTATTATTAGACCTTTTCAGAGTCTTAATTAATAAATTTAGTAAAACTTGGAGAAGGAGATATATCATTTCAACCTGATGGATTCTCTAGACTATAATTCGATCTCGATGAACAAGTCAATGAGATAAGAATGAGAGAACAATCATAGCACCTAATAGGCCTGTAGCCGCGTGATGTAGGGCCGTTCCCCGACGTGAAGAGGTAAATTGGGGGAAGAAAGCTACTCTGGACTGTCACTCCTACAATGGCCTGTAAGATAAGATAGGGCAGGACGGTCGGTGATAGACATTCAGGGCTTGGCGTGTTTGACATCACTTAATGTGATTCATAGTTTATTGCCCCATTCCAACCAACTTGTCCAACTTTAAGACATTATCTCAACATTGTAACATTTTAGGTATGATGAGTAAACTCATCGTCGGGAAAAATACTAACATCTGAACCAAGCTTTAACTGAAGAGCCAATCTCGCTCAGTAATATTGTATTGCAAGTAAATATAGAAATTTCAACTGACGATTCGTCTGGTCTCATCACTTCCTCAAGCGTAGGCAGACCTTCGAAGGAGTTTTCAGAGTGTATTCCTAAAGCGAAATGGAGGAAGGTACATTCGCTACTTCAAGACCTGCCTCTCAGCGAACTTGCTGTGCAACAGAACAAAAATTGAGGAAGTCAGGAAAGAAAGATACTGCTTTAACATTGAAAAATTTATTATCATTTTAAAAAAGATTAAGATTGTGAAGAAACCCAGTAAATATTCTCCTGACGAAGCTTTGGCTTTAATGATAAATTTGGTTCAAGAACCGTTTCGTTCTTCCGAAATAATTAATACCATCCACAAATTACAAACTTCTTGCCCACACTGAACCACTGTTCGTAATCATTCATCCCAAAATATTCCCGATAATCCTCCGAAGCGTCTGAAAAGAAGATGGGTGCGGGACTTCCTAATATAGAATAGTCATCGAAGTGCTACCAATATGTAGTTCTTTCTCAACCTAATTTCAGTCTTATGTCATTACTAACACATTCACTCGTTGTATATTCTATAGAATTATAAATTTTATAAATAAAATTTATAAATAAAATAGAATAAATTATCAGTTTAAAACTTAATAGTATATTATCACACTATGATATAAAAGGACAATACGTTTGTAACGTTTGTAAGCGATAACCGCAAAAACTACAGAACCAATCTTTACCAAATTCATCTTATTTATTAATTACACCCTACCTTGCCTTTCAGCAACACGGGTTTTGGTGGTAGAAGTAATTATATCAAAGTGTTGTAACTAAATCATCTTCATGGTTCCTAGATGGTTTTGCAATAATGAAACCTACCGATATCGATATTGCGGCTGCCCGAAAGTGGAAAAACCACTTCTACTCTAGAGTATAGCACAAAAACGGCTCATAAGATTTTAATGAAACTTGCCTTAAGTCTTTTTCATAAAGCCCTTTAACTATCCATACAAATATACATGCTCATTTTAAAGATAATGAAATTCTCTACAAAACAAGCAAAAATTATCGTAATCGGACCATTATTAGCAGAGATACTTTTATTTTGCTACCGCTGCAGGAATCATATGTTTTAGATTTTTACTTTCCTACCACTACTACGTAAGAAAAGTATTGTAATCGGGTCAGATTTTTGATGTGAAGTTTTCAACGTTTCTAAGCGTTGCAGAGTAAAATAAAACGTATTTTAGGCCATTGGTCTGTCTGTATCACGGTTGTCTCACGAATGGGTGAACTATTTTACGATTATTAACGATTATATTTTGAACTTTAATTAATTCGATTTTTTAATACTACATTTATGCATACAATAATTTTTATCAAGCTTTCAAATGTTCATTTATCTAGTCGTATAATCAAACCAAGGAATAGCGAAGCATTTTCGGGTCAGCTAGTATTTTATGTTTATTAAATATTAGAAGTTGCCTGAAAAAATATTCGAACTTATTATAAACATATTTAAGTTCTACTACAAAATCAATTTATTTTTGAAACGTGTTCAATAAAATTTGAAAACAATCAAAATTAATTTTAAATAAAAGTCTGTAAGAAAAATACAATAGGTGAAATTTTCATTAAATAATGTTTAATTTTCTTAATTATAATAAATTATTTGTAATTTTTCATATAAATGCCACAATTGGTTTAAGTCCAACTAGATTGCTAAGATATAGGCCCTCTATGCGTAGTTTCGTTTCTATTATAAAATAGCCCAATACTTTCTCTCCTCTTTTCTTCTTCCAATCCGCACTCGCAAACTCCATGCTTCCAGGCTTATTGTCCTTCACCTCGAATATGGCTAACTCATTTAAGATAGAATCTTTAGTGAGCTAGAAGCAGTATTAAATTTGTTTAACCTATCGATCATTTCATTTAATTTATCGGTAAGTTAAAACATGATGACTGTTTTGGAATTTTATCTCCGATTATTTCCACTTTTTCAATATCTTGCAC
Organism: Rhaphigaster nebulosa; assembly: GCA_948150685.1. Classification (NCBI taxonomy): domain Eukaryota; kingdom Metazoa; phylum Arthropoda; class Insecta; order Hemiptera; family Pentatomidae; genus Rhaphigaster; species Rhaphigaster nebulosa. The sequence continues at coordinate 80,001,260 of OX411310.1, forward strand.
CGAGATAAGATTAGAATTGCTACTCCACCTACAAACTCTAAAAGTACGAATCTTAATCAACTAATTTACAAGCTGGTATATTGTAAAATTTTCCAATAAGAAGTGTGAAAAAAAAAATCGACAGTTTAGGAAACCTTTTTTTGTGTCGGGCTTAACGCCAAGTGAGAAAAGACGGTCAGCAACTGCAACAATTGTTATTGCCAGATCTTGTATGTAAGCTAAAACTCTAGGGTCTGACTAATATTTCTTTTAAACATATATTAAAACGTCACAATACACTTTTAAAAAAGGTAATGCATTTTAGGTTGAGACTGAATATAGTTAGTATGTGGCCAAGCTTTAATTTATTTACAATTTAAGGAGACCCACTCCTTAAAGGCCCTTAAGTTTCTTCCTAAAACGATATCTTCCCTAATACTCTCGTATCTTTTGATGGATTTTCTCTTAAAGAGATTAGCTCAGTCAAATCTAAAGTAATTATTTTAGCCGAAGATTATGAATTCTCAATATTTCTATGAAGTTTAAGACGTGTGCAATTCCATTCTCAATAAACTTTTCGAAGGAGAAAATTAAGCCCTTATTAGATTTGAAATATATAAGAGGCTGGAGTGAATCCACAAATTTTGGAAGAGGCATGAGAGCTAAAGGAAAAAATCGACTTAGTCTAGACTAAGGTTCTCTCAGTTGATCACCTCTGGGAAGCAATAAATAACAGGTCAGGAAATTATGGGACTTCAGAAAAACCGAAAAGCTAAAAAGAGATTCACAAAGTGTGCGAGGAAGGTATAAGAAAGAAAAGAAAACTCATGATTTTTTGAGGCAGCCTTAAGGAGGTCCCCCAACCTCGTGATGCTACAAACCATGGTTTCCATGGTGCAGAGACAGGCTATTCATACCCGTTCCCTTTTGGGCCAATACAGCAATGTCCGTCCATCCGACTCACTCGGCTTCAAGGCGAGAGTGACAAACTGGTCAAGATACACGGATTATAGCCGGGTATATAGATTATAGATTATAGCTCGGGGTCAGCAGGCTTTTCCCGAAGCAGACTGTCCATGGACCAAACCTCCGGACGGCTAATTTATGTTCTGGAAAACCACGATTCACAATTTAGGTTCACGGAGTAGGGTCATCAATCCTACGCCTACATGCATACATACATACATACATATATATATATATATATATATATATATATATATATATATATATATATATATATATTATATATATACATACAGGGTGTCCTTTTTAGATGGCCTAGCTGAATTTCTCTTGAACCGATAACGTTATAAAAAAAATAAGAAATACGTATTTAATATTTTTCAGCCTAGTTTAAAATTTCGACCTTTTTTTGAAAAAAAAAAAATATATGCCTTCCGATACATCACTTTAATGGATTTTTTAAACTGAAATCAATGGTGAAAACAGATTTTAGATTGGTCAATAAATTACAAAGTTATGGTACAAAGTTAAAAAAAAAATATATTTTGTTTGTTTCGGTATTAATTATTTTAAATTGCTTTTACATTTTTTTTTTGTACAGAAAATAGTTCGGTCACTTCGTTTTTGTTATCTTTTTAGCTATCTTTATTCTTAATAAAGGTTCATTTTAAAGATGTAGTGAAGAAACAGAAATAAGCCTCTGCACGTTTTGTAAAACGTTGTAGCTTTTTACATTCACTGTCATTAGATAGATAGAAAATTTGCTTTATTCTGGGGCTAGGTCCCTAAAATGAACAAATATAAAGTAAACCCAAAATATTATTTACCCAAATGGTCTTATGATAGCGAATTAATTTCTTGAAATAAACAACTTTTACAATAATAGCTGCTTTCTTACATTCAATATTAATATGTATATATATAAATAATTAAGAATTTTATAAACAAATAGAGGATGCTTTTGAAATATCTTAAATATATAAATTAACAACGGGAAGATGAAACAAATATATTCAGAGAAAACTGAATATACTGAAAATAAAACTAACAAAAAATAATAAATTATTTTACATGAAAGATTTTTCAACAGATAGAAGAAGGCTAGAGCAAAATCGAACAATTTAAATTGTAACGAAGAAAGAAACCGTTGGCATGCTCCTGGTACAATCCGGTTTGTTAGTAGTAAATTAAATAGTTTTATTTGCTATCTTGATTGTGTGCGTTGGATGTGGCTCAACAATAGCAATTGATTTTGTTTGTTATGCGAGCCTTCATTATAAAAATAAACTGAGGTCCGAATTTTTTTTTCTGTTTTATTCCTTTAGTTTATTTAGCAATTTACATTAAGCTCTCGTGGTACCATTACGTATCATACTATTATCTTAGTTTAGTTCTTTGTTCTTCTTTTTCCAAATCAACTAAAAAAAAAACCATTGAGAAATAATATGACAAAAGTGAATTTCCGCTTTGAAATCAATTTTTTTCATATTGCCAACAAGTCCGGAAGCTGGTGCACAGTGGTTCTGGCGTGGCAAGAGAGCTTACGAAAGTCGTGTTTTTGTCATTTGTAGAAGCGTTTCTTAGAGAAAAATTAATCCAAGAATCTCTAACTGTTCTGTGCTTTCGTATAGAAAATTCTCTCTGGATAATGGACCCATTTAAACATGGCTAATCGGAAATTATACAATAATTAAATGAAATGTAATGAAAATTGTGAGCATTCCTCCGTGCTCTGTATTGTACTTTTTGAAATTTTGTTTCTCGCTTATCATTGTAGATGTTCGAGCAAAAAAATAACTAATAAGTGAACTGTAATTATTTTCTTTCACTCACCTCAATCTTGATGACTTCTTTCTTCCTATAGTTCGGCCTTTGAAGGAAAAACCAGGAATAGGAAAAAATATACAGGAATATAGGACAAGCACGAACCTTTTTATAGAAGCAATTATCCCTTCTCTTTAACATCAAGCTCCCGATCGGAGACAAATACCAAAGAACAAAAAAGAATATCTGTCTTTTCAAACCCTCTACTCGGACCTGGTCTAAACAAACGACAGAATTAAAACCATATCGCTAATGCTGCTGAACGCCAAGTTAAATTTTCCCCCGTTAGAGCGCAGCATCTCTCGGAGGATCCCGAAATAAGATATTTCTGAGCTAACAGTAGCTGTTAAAAGTTGAATATGAAAATCATTTTTTAGAAATATCTTGGAACAGAGTAATTAACAAATCAGGAAAACGTCTATTATTTTGCTATGATTGCACGCTTGTTAAAGCTTATATGAAAATCTCCGTTTTCCTCCGGGTCCTAAGATGATTTTGGTCCGCGTCCCGCTTTAACCAACTTTGGTCCAGAGTTTAACAACAAAAAAAAAAAAAAAAAGACCCATCAACTTGAGACAGCATGTCACTCCGAGACAAGTGCTACCAATTTCTTGCTCTTTTCTATATTAAACTTCAGGTTGAAAAATTGTTAAGTCCTTAGGACTAGGATACATATTTCAGCTAATATGGTCTATTCTTGTAGGACTTGGCATTACTAAGTTCTCCAAAAAGATAACAATAATAAGTCAACTTTTGGCATGCTCCTGGACTAAATTATTTTATCTATTGTTATACTTTAATTTATTTTGTAGTATTTTTTTAATACCATATATATATATATATATATATATATATATATATATATATATATATATATATATGGTATCATATATATATGCCAGCAATGACTGTCCGGCCCCTCCAGAAGCCAAAGTCAAATGTGCTAACTGTGATGGTAATCACACGACAAATAATCTAGTTTGTTGCATATATGAAGAACAAATGAAAAGGCGAGGAGGTAAAATCATACTGCTTAGAAAAAAACAGAGAATAAACGGCAATTCACTACTACAGAAGCTGTTCTCCCCATTCCACAGCTCATCGGCCCCGTCTAAGCCTTCCTGGATGAATTCTACCCCTCAAAAAGTAATGAAGATAACAATTCTTTATCTAATATGTTTCAGGAATTTAAAAATATGTTTACAAATTTTAGTTTTAATCATTTCATTCATAATTTCTATGGAAAAATTAAAACACGCACCAGAAGCAATCACCTGTGTAGCAGAAAGTTTTATGTATCCCTAAATAATGAAAACTCTTATTATAAACAGATTCATTCTGGAGTACCCCAGGGTTCAGGACTAGGCCCAGTCCTCTTCAATATCTTGTTCGACAGTATTAAAAAATTAAACATAAAATGCAATATTGCATTATATGCAAATGATGCAGTCCTTTACACTTCCTCTAACCATCGCCAACCATTTAACATTTGGTATTCAAAAATGCTATAAACTTTTTAACAGATGGAAAATAAAGCCGAATGAGGGTAAAACTGAAATTATCCTATTTAAAAAAAGAAGACCTGACGTTAACAGCAAGGTTAAATTGAAAGGGCAGTCTATCTTATATTAAGTATCTTATTGTCATCTTAGAATCTAAACTGACTTACAGAAAACATATAAATAAACAATGTGATAAATCTATCGGGTTACTACAAACATTGTTTCCAATGATGAATAGGAAGTCAGTTTTAGCCTGAGAAATAAGAGGCTGATACTTGTGTCACTAATTACAAAAAATTACAAATAAAAATAGTGTTATTGTTATTTTATAAATAGTGAAATAAGTTTGTTTTCTTTATATTTTACCTAAAGAGTGGAATGTTTTCTTCTTTTTTCCCCCTTAGTGTATTATTATTTGTATAATATAAATTAGAAATTTGTTTCAAAGTATGCGAGTTATAAAAGCAAATGCTTGAATTACTTATCACTAAATTAATTAAATTGTACATATTGTAAATAAATAAAAAAATGGAAGAGACGAATGGAAGTGTATTGCTAAGTGGTAAAAGAACTTAGCGCTAAGCTGGAGGTAATAGAGGTACAGGCAAGAAGACCATGGCTGACCTACTTCCTCGGCAATAGGAACCAAGTCGTTCTACCCCTTGGAGTTTAACTTAACGACTTATTCATTAATTACAGTTCTCTCTAAGGCCCAGATCTCAAGATTTATTTATCTGCTAAGTTATTATCTTCGGATATTTCCTGCATTAAATGTATAAAATGAATAATATTTAATAATTTAATGGTTTCCAACACAGTGTCTAACAAGAACTTTTTAGAAAGTTCTGATCTATTTCTGAAAAAAGTTTTGATCTATTTTTCAGCTTTTTGGTTACAAACGTCAAATGATCCTAATGGAATATGTTGGTATAAAAAATGTTTCACAGGCATCAGACGAATTGTCCTTTAATGAGGAAGCTGGCTGATTTGAAAGAGAAATGGAGTGGGAAAATATTTTTGGGAACTTGATGGGTTTATAATTCCTTTGTCGATGCCCGTTTATTATTATATTTATTCTATATCATTTTGATTTTTACATATAAATAAACATTTCTATTTTATGCATTTTATTTTAATTGCATTATAATTCAACTCTATTTCTCTTATTACATATTTTTTTGTGTTTAGTATCTTGTTAAAGTTAGCACTCAGAACCTGTTTTTTTTTCAATACTACTGGCATGAGAGATATTCTGAGTTAATTCTGTTGAATATTAAGAAACTTCTCAAATCCGAAAGTGCTTTACCGCATTCCGCTAATCAATATTGAAAAGTTTTTTTGTTTAGTTTTTATATTTATGAGAACATCTTAACATGTAATTCCCATGGAATAGTCATTCGAGATCGAAACTACTCAGTTCGGAATGTTTTAATAACAGCTCTTCTGTTATCTATCCCGATTCAGACAGTTATTGACCTAACTGATCTAACGGAGGTGACAAAAAACCCTGTACCATTGCAACCCATAAAGAGTATTCAGTTCAGTATTAGATTAGGGCGAACTGATTCTTGACGAATAGGTGATTTGGTCGGCATCCAAACCCAATCGTCAGGTTTTCTTCTACGCAATAGCTAGGTACATACTTTGTAGGTATATACATAGTAAAAATGACTGCAGAGGAGGTACTAAAAGCCAATGCTGTTGTTTCTCATGTGTAACATGTTTTTATCTTCAAATTTTTAAGCTTATTCGCCGATTTACGGTTTTTTTTCATTCAGAAAGAAGTAATCAAGATTGCTACAAAAATTTACAGCAATGCTACATAACGAACAAACCGACTTGGAATGATTCATAATATTGTACTGTAACACGTATTCATAATATTGTGTTAAATCCACCACTTAATTGACTTATTAAGTAGGTCATGAGACTATTTTCTTTTCGAGCAACTCAGAGGATTACCAGAGATTGCCAAGAAAGGATGGGGTCTGACGGTCAGTGTGGATATGGAGTTTATTCAGGAAGGACGGTTATCTTTGCTGGACCTCGTCTACATTATATGGGATATATTTGTACATATCTATAATGTCATCAGCCATATAATCAAGAGTATCAAAGAATCATCGAGGATTTTAGAATGGGGTCATTGGACTAAATACGAGAAGAATTTCATGGTAAGGTATATCAAAAGTTTAATACCACATGTACGAATCAATGTGACAAGGAATGTTCGTAAATTTTCCGATTTCAATTAAATTGGAAGTTTATAAGATTCGCCGTGACTAAAATAATATTTTCTTTATACCATGCACCGATTTCTATGAACATATTACAGTCAAGGATTTAAATTACCTCTTATTTTTCTCTCGAAATTTGATCATGACTTTCTTTTACGTTGAGAGAAAAATAAGAGTTAATTTCAGTCCCCAATTAGGGTACGTTCTCTCCTAATTTTCTATATATCCATTCTATTCCTAATATTTAGCTCAGCCTCCTTTATTTCCTTTCTATATATATTAAAAAAGGACCATCTCCAATACATTTCCCCCCCAGACAATACTTCTTCTTCTTCCTCATATTCTTCTTTGGCGAAACAATCCATTGTGGCCTCAGTTAAAACTAGCTGTCTAATATTCAATAAATAAATAAAAAATTAAATAAGAAATAAAACTCGTATAACCGAGAAATTCAGTTTTGATTATAAATTATCCCATATATTACAATATATCATAAACGTGGTACTAAACATATATAGTGGGTTATATATATATATCAAAACTTGTATAGTCCAGGTTTAATTACATTGTAATTAAACCAACCTGACAGAAATCCACGTTAATTTATGGAGTGAGAAATAATGAGAATTATCGTTCATTACAATGATTTGTCAAAGCCACTTCCTAGTATGAAATAAACATTCGCTGACATTTACGTGTGAAATTCAACCTGCATTCAGCTAAATCATAAGTTATTTTTAGTTTACTTTACTATAACAACCAAAGTTTCTTGAAGGCAACCGAAAATGAACTTCATACTCATACTGCTCTAGACATTCATTGCTACATTACCTGGCCCAAACGTAGACTGTTTTAATATAGGAAGGAGGATAAAAAATTACAAATTATAATTTTTTTTTTTTAAATGCATATACTAGAATGGTACCCGATAGTTAAACTATTATTTGGAAGCCACTACAATTAAATAACCATCACTTCTAATTGATTGATAATATAATTTAAGAACATTGCTTTCTTCATTTGTGAAACTGTTGATTTGTTTTTTAAACAAGAAGATCAGGGTAATACACCAAAGGGCGTCAATATCACAAAAGAAATATTAATGTTGTTTATATAAAAATACAAAATAATCAGTTCGTTCTTCTTTCATTCCTTCATGCTTCAAAAAAGAGAATAAATAATATATATAAGATTTTTCAAGGGTTATTGAGCTTGATATGCATTTACTTACAAAAAGATTGCATTTATTTATTTTTATGTTTATACTATATCCTATACTGATAAGTCGTGAAAAAGTAGTGGAATTAATAATGGATGCTGACAAAAACGTTTAAGGATTACAATAAGGAGCTCTATAGAAAAAATGAAAATCCAAATTCAGCAAAGTGGTAGACCCTTATGATATCGCTCTAAATATAACTAATTTGTTGATGGAAGTTATGTTCAAGTAATAGTGAATAATTGATTCCAGGATACTTCCAAATCGTTTATAGATAAAAAAATAATTTCATTTAAATAATTATTTTCAATGATTGTAACAGTATAATCAAAATCTTCTGCTATCAAATTTGGTTGTACTTCGTCTAATAAGTGCTTGTAATGAGGAAACAACTTTCAAAACAAAATCCTAACGCTCAAACGAAATCGACATGTTATAAAACCTGAATGTATCTTAATCTTAAAATATAGTTTACAATTTATATTTTCAAATAAAATCTGTATGACCTCAGTTTAAATATTACCTATGAGGTAATTTCTGCTTTCATAACAATAAAAAAAGGAATTTTGCAATTTCTTCAGAGATAACTCATTTCCAATCCCCACCCAATAGGATCCTGGATTTTGTAATGAGCTGAATTAGTTTCCTCATAAAATATTTCTTCTCGAGCAATTGATAAATTCCTATGTGTTTCCAATTACTCAAAAAAATTGAAATTATCTCTTTCCTTTGGATTGGTTAAAAACTTTTCGTATGGAGCTTTAATAGAGGTTTTCCCCCCAACGACCAATACGTCTTGGCCTTGACAGATAGAACCTAAGAGCGCTATTGGCAATTTGTGATTCTATTTCCGATAAAATCCTCGAATAGAATGACTTCTTCTAAGTAAGATATTTTAGAGAAGATCTTGTTTCCAGACTCTGAAGCATCGGTTCCCTGTGGTGGTGGATTCACATGCATTTGGAGATGCATTCAGATGCATTTGGCATTATATATATGTGTGTATATATATATATATGTGTGTATATATATATATATGTATATATATATATATATATATATATATATATATATATATATATATATATAACTAAAATGCCTAGCGAAACCGGAGGCACTATGCCGATAACGCCTTGCTTACAAATATCCCTCCACTAAATTCCATCAAAAGCCTCAAGGTCCGACCTAAAACAACCCTCCCATCTATGCTTCGGTTGACTCCTCAGATTAGCGCTATCCTCCTAGTGATTCGTGCATCATCTTTCTCGAAAACTTTACACGCCCATTTCTTTCGCCACGTTGTTAACACCTCAATTATATTTAGCGGGTGCAGACCACAACGTTGTCTAGGCGTCGATTTCACCAGTTATTCATTGAAGGTCCATATTTAACAAAAAATATATGATGTGGACACCACTTGATTTTCTTCTACGCCTATAAAACTATAAATCGGTCTAATATGACCTACAAGTAAAGTACCGCTTCCGGTTTTCCAATTTAGACCAAAATTTAGTTATTTAAATCAATATATAAGTTATAAATACCAAATTTGAGAGGTTTTGCAAAGTATTTTAATATAATTTTTGATGGAAATCAATTATGATCTTCAAGTAAAGCACCACTTACGGTGATTAAGCAGTGACCAAAAAGAGAGGTTCAAAACTAGATTTTACAATAATCCTAAATACAAAAGTTTATCTTTCTATGGCTGACCGTTTTTGAGTTATGCGAGATACGTACGGACGTACTGACGTCACGACGAAACTAGTCAAAATGGATTCAGGGATGGTCAAATGGATATTTCCGTTTAAATCTGAAAACCGAAAATTTTCGCGACTACAATACTTTCTTTACTGAGTACAAGGAAATAAAATACTATTTGTTGATTGATCGAAAATTTAGTAAATTTAAAAATATATAAATTAATATCTTATAAACGACTTTCCTTTTTGATACCATCAACAATAGGTCGTCTTAAAGGTAGCATTTGTGGTTATATGCTTAATAAAGAAAGGAGAGATATCCATCTTCTAAGACACCTTTTATCTTCTTTTAGGTGCATTGTCCTTGGCAGATACATCACTGTCTTCCTTTACCATTATTCAGAAAATTCTGGAAACGATGGTTTTAAGGTGGCTGCCTTTTTTCATTCATATCTATCTAAACTTTACCGAACCAGTTCTAAATTCTTCTAAATTTTATTAATAGAAATACAATATTTCTTTACGGAGCGTTAAGAACTGTGTAAAATCGGCGGACAGTAAAAATCTAAAAAAGAAAAAAAATATTCTTTACAATCTCACTGTTTAATTAGGGTAATCCCGTTCCATGGAGTTATTACCACAATCAATTACATTTTAAGTGGTTACGCTGGTATGAGTGATACTTGATTGTATGATAAGATGAAATATAAGAATAGGCTTAATTAATTAAATAAAATTAATTAAAAATAAAATATGGAATAAATTAATAAAAAGGACTATAGAAAGAAAGAAAAGAGGGGTGTCAAATCCGGATACATTATGGTTAGTGCTGTTTGTAAATTTTGCTTAAGGCATATTGTCTAGTAAAAAATTAAAATAATAAAAATTACATAAATTCAATCTTGAATTTATTAATAATTATAACGGTGGGTGGAATGCTTGGTTGCATGCTAGTTTCCTATAGAATTTCTTGATCTATTGATTTATAATTTAGGTAGATCTTACTTGGGGTTGTCTTCTCATGTTGATCCTCTCAATTCTCTCTTTAGTTCCTCTGCCTGGCTTTGGTCTTAATTCACTCACTTAGAGTGAAATAATAATAAAACATAAAAAAGTTATAACAAGTTCTGAGCTTAGGCTTGAAGTGGACAGGAATGGTGAACGCGACCCATATATCCTGCCAGTCACAGCACTTCCTGTGGCTGGCCAAGAGTTGGCAGCAGAGTTTTCTTGAACAGTTTGTTAAATAAATATCTTCCCTAAACACTTCACAAAACAAAAGACATAGTGAATTATATATAGCCATTTCATAGCTACTCTTAAAAAATCCTCATAAAAAGTTCACTAATTGTTGAACACAAATTTTCACTGATATTGAAACTACGAGTATGACCTATTGTAGCAGTTATGAATCCTTATGGTGTAAGTTTCCGTAATACCTAACTTACAGATACTCTCACTTCGTCATTTTTAGAGTCTGGGACTCCAAGAACCTCTGTTCTTGGACCACGTGAATGTTAGTTGTGAATGATGAGGTCATTGTTTTGTATTGTTAAATCAGCTAGTTGATATAATGTATATGACAACGAAACTTACGCAAGTTGGAGACTTTTTCTCTTATCAATTTATTTATAGTTGTTGTTCCGTTCCTATCGGATGTTACCAAGCCTAAAACCTTCAATAAACGGTTTCTCTAACGAAAAAATATTATTTCAAATTGGACGGGTAGTTTCTGAAATTAGCGCTTTCGAACACACAAACTCTTCAGCTTTATATAATAGTATAAATTTCCGAGAATAATGTGGTAGTATCGAAAGGCCATCCAGCGCCCCATAATGAAGATTTGTAGCCTACAAAATGCACACATCAGCATTTTCCATCTCATATTACCATATTCTCCGCAAATAAAAATATTTTTCCCAATTACTGCCGCCTATATCCTAAAACTAAATTACTCCATAAATTTTCTTTTTATTGCTACTAGAAAATACCACCAGATATATTTCTTCATATATACACAGTTATGTATTGAATATGGACATTCAAGCTCAATGCATAACTAAAGTAGATAATGTGTAGAGTATTGAGTTCATTTAACAGAGTATAACAGTTCTGTCCAAATAGATGACAACATCTCTCGGTCGGTGCCAAGAATATCATAGAAAAAATTCAAAAATAAAATACAGTATTTTTCTTTAACAATGTTAATTAATCAAGAATTTTGGAGGCTGCAACGTAAATAATATATAAACAATTTTAAAATTACTACCAAAAGGTTAAGCATATGAGGATTTATATATATATGTATATATATATATATATATATATATATATATATATATATATATATACATATATATATATATATATATATATATATATATATATATATATATATATATATAAATTACAACTAATAATAATTGTAACTATTACAGAATACTTAATTCATTTATAAGAAAAGAATAGGAATTATAGAAATAATAAGGCATTATTAATACATTATGGAAGAACATGATTTACATAGAAAAAATACAGTAAACAAAAAAAAAATAATAAAAGTAATATTGTATAATTAATTAGTATAAAAATAATAAGATGGCAAAATTGTTACAAATATGGATTTTTACAAAATAATTCATTAAAAAAACATTCAGGATTGTGTCTTCATATTTTTTTCGCCAGACAAGGCTGTTTGATTTCAATATTGATTTTGTATTTTATTGAAGTACATTGCTTAGACAGCATCATAACCAATGCGGACGGCAACAGGTGGTCAATATATTGAGCCTCAGAAGTACGTTCTCTTATATCTTCCTTTGGAAACGTTCATGTGCTTTAACCAATACATCTCCAGTTTTAAGGAGTGATACGACATGTGACAGTAACTTTTTCGCCAAAATCACTTAACCGGAAATTCTACTTTATATAATCGATTTAACACTTTATTTTTAATTTTCTCGTAAACTGCTCCAACGATTTTGATAAGACTTGCTGAAAGTCTTCTCCTTAAAGCAAGTGCAGAATATCAACTAGAAAATACAGGGAAATAAGTTATAGCTAAAAGAAAATTTTATTTGCTCATAACTCAATAAATATGTATTTTATGGTAAATCAAGTATGAAATCTTCTGAAAGGTAAATTAATTCACAAAAAAAAATATATATATAGAAATAAGGAGAAATGATCTAAATCGGACTGGTATTAGTGTATCTTGTAAGGACTACAAGTCCCGACTACAAGACAGAAAGCCGAGAGTGTCCAAAAGGAGAAGGATGCGACCGAACCTCCTCCCGCCAAACAGCCAATCTGTTTTCAACTATACGCTCTGTAATAACGCAATGTAACAATATAAAAGTAGGAATTAACTTAATAATTTCTAACAAAATGAAATTTCCATATAAACTAAACCGAAACTTTTAAAATATATTTTCAGCTTGACTAACCAAAAATATCTGGTGTGCCCACTCACAGGACTTCCCTTACTGCTTTGGGTGATAGTCCAAAATAAACAATGATTGCTGTATCTTCGCTAATTTTAATTCGATTATGAGTTTTATTTTTAGATATCATTTGAATGATATATAAAATGAGCACCTAGATTATTCCAGGAGATGTTATCATACTATGGGTGATAGTCCAAAATAAACAACTATACGCTCTGTAATAACGCAATGTAACAATATAAAAGTAGGAATTAACTTAATAATTTCTAACAAAATGAAATTTCCATATAAACTAAACCGAAACTTTTAAAATATATTTTCAGCTTGACTAACCAAAAATATCTGGTGTGCCCACTCACAGGACTTCCCTTACTGCTTTGGGTGATAGTCCAAAATAAACAATGATTGCTGTATCTTCGCTAATTTTAATTCGATTATGAGTTTTATTTTTAGATATCATTTGAATGATATATAAAATGAGCACCTAGATTATTCCAGGAGATGTTATCATACTATGGGTGATAGTCCAAAATAAACAATGATTGCTGTATCTTCGCTAATTTTAATTCGATTATGAGTTTTATTTTTAGATATCATTTGAATGATATATAAAATGAGCACCTAGATTATTCCAGGAGATGTTATCAGTTGTATCAGGTTTTAAAAAACTTAACAAAGGTGAACCGGTTTCCAAAGGAACATGAACAGAATATTTCATTAAACATTTGTATAAAGTTCAATACGCTATATCTTTGCGTCTATATTGGTCTGATTTAGATTGCTCTTTTTTTGTAGAAAATTTAATTATTTTTCGAATAGATATGACAAAACCGAGTTTTTCCTCAAGTTGGATGTACGATGCGCGCATCGCACCAGATTTTTTTTGTTTACATTATAGCTTTATGTAGATCACAATTAACGAAATTACGTTGAGTACATTCGCGCAACTATCTTAACCAACGTAGTTGTGATTTTACGTAGCACGGGTAATAATAATTTATACTTTTCTGAAGATGATATATGTCTTCAGATTAGATGTATGTTTGGAAATTGATTATAACAATTCATTTAACATATTAAAATAAATAGTAACTAATCCAGAACTTTATTCAAACTAGTTTAAACGTTTGTGGTTTTCAAAATTATCTTTTATAACATATCTTTTCTATTTCATTGCCCAATTTTTATTTTTATAATTTTTTTTTAATTCTTCATTTATTGGATTATTGTCTTTATGTACTCCAACTATGACATATGGGATATTTTTATTCTTTAAGATGTAATGTTATACAATTCTTTTCATTTATCATGGTCATTGAGAAAAAGAAGGTTAGTAAAAATCTTTTCTTTTTTTTTTAAACATAAACTCCAAATTTTTAATGTATAACTTTTATTATACCTTAATTTTAAAATGAAAAATAAATGTTGCAAACTCAAATATTTAGATTTATTTCCTAAAGTAATTTTTAAATGCTCCGATTTATCTAATTTTTCCAATTTGTAGATATCCATTTATGCTATGATCATGCTATCAATATAGAGTGGATAGAAAGTGTAGGTAAGATAAATGGGTTTAAATAAACCATAATAATTTAGGTACTTCGAGTACGAAGTAGACGGTCTATTTGATAAGGTATTCTTCAGCATAAATTAATCTCATTTATAAAAATAATTTTTGATAGCGTGGGTAGATTTTTGTCAGTTTAGAACTGAAAGTTCAAACTCTATCAGAACGGCTAATAATAAAAATGAAGTCTTTGATGACCGCAGTATAATAACCACTCAATTGCTTGAAAAGTTTAGTCAGGAACGACTAACTTACTCTTTATCTCCGTTATAAAGAAAATGTAAGTCATGGAAGATATCTTAGTTGATGGAGATCATGTGCGAATCTTGGTCGTAGACAACTTGGGTCAACTTGGTCAATAAACCTGGGTCGAATGTGAGAAGAAAAGGCTTCTCCTCAAAACTCATCGGTATGGAGTATTTTAAAAAGTCATGGGAGCTTGAATAAGGAAGTGGTATCACTCACCATACCCTCCATATCATCTCTGGACTGCCAGCCAACACTGTTTTATCCACGTGGATAAGTTACAATTCATAAAGAATGAGAAAAAAAGTTATAGAAAATGTTTTTTCCAAATTCATTTTTTTTTCATGGCTGAAAATTTTATTGAAAAATATACTTTGGATATGGTGAGCTGTTAACTGGTTGATTAATCCAACCCATTCTGTCATAATTCGAAACATTAGATTAAAGATGCAAGAACACCGAATAAATTGTAACTATATACTTTTTAAATCTACAATATTTTCCCAATCTTAAAATGTGTAACTGTTTATATTAAATTAAAATATATAATCTTGGAAATAGAATATCGATTATAATTAAAAGTTAGTTATGACTTTTTTATGTAAGGCTAATCTAAATTACTTGAACTTAACGAATCAAAACTTCATAAAATTATGGACTAAGTTTCCAACAAGATAAAAGACAAGAACTTCTTGTGAATCTTAGTTTTTCTCCCCCCCATCATTTTCAATTGTACTTAAAGAATCTTTCTAAAGAATTAAATTACCATCAACTTAAAGTATGTTCCAAGTTAATAAAATGTGAATGACATTTGGTATTTAATTAATAAAATAAAATAGAAAATTAAGGAAAAATACTGTCTGACTTATTTGATTATTTTGGTGGAATTTAAGATCCCTTGACATGAGCCTTTTGCTAAAATTAAATGTCATGTAGGTTGCCTTCAGTTGCCTACTTGCTGGCTTTTGAGTTAAAGAGGAAGGATAGTACCTTTCAAATTTTATATTAACTTTTTCTTTGAAGACGACCAATCTCAGAATGGGTTGACCGGCACGCCCACCAGTTCTAACATTCTCTTATAACTTGTTTTAAACGATTGTTTAATAAATGGGCGAGCTAACTTCATAGCTAGACGATATCTGACGCAATGCATTGTGAAGTGCAGATGAGGTTCTTTGGTTGGTTTTTTTTTAAATTAAGAAAAATTAAAGTTCAGAGGATCTTCTATTGATGAGGTACGAATGAGGATCTCATGCAACAATTCACAATTATATTTTCATAATTAAATTTTATTATCAAATTGAAGAAATAATAAGCTTACTCATTCTTTAAACTATCGATTTTTTTTCAACCTTATTTCCATGTTATTTTGCATGCACTTCCACGGATGTTACAGGAAGCATTACCGGCATTAGTTTTTGTTTGTTTACTTTAGGTTTAAGGTCCTTATATCAGGGCTGCCATTAGAAATATCAGCTCTCCCGACAGGTTATAACTCGGGTCTGCAATACCCCAGCCAAGTATTGACTTTAATTGTTTCAAAAGTTGTAACTATCGATATTATCAACAAATAATTACTTAAAATAATCTATAAAATTATCACATTACATATTTACCGCTAAGCTTGAAAACTCACCTCTCATACTTTTTTTACTCCAGATCTAATAGAAATATTTATACGAGTATATGGGGTTGGGATGGCCGAGCAGGCTAATGCGCTTGCAAAAGTGGACCAGCTTACCCTCTCGGGATTCCTCAGGCATTTAATCACCACTCCCCCAGGTATGCAGGACCCGTCCGGCTACTGGAGGCAGCTCACACGGACCGAGTGTAGGAGGGACCCCGATAGAAGTATCGGGATTAGCGTTTTTTCTAGGATGTCAAATAGTTGCCAGGAAGTTTGGTCCAGGGACGGTCTGCTTCGAGGAAAGAAATATATATATCCTCGAGCGCCTGCTGACCCTAAACAGCCATAATCCGTGGATCTCGACAGATTTGTCACTATCCTTGAGCACGAGCGTGCGTCAGTAGGAAGGATACTCCTGAATCGGCCCAGTTATGGAGCTATGGGTAACTTGCCGCTGCACCATGAAAACCATGGTTAATACAACGTGAGGATGGGTGACCCCCTTCTAGACTGTCTGTATTCCCGCAAGTAATGTGTGGCACTACATAAAATTCTGAAAAAAAAAATATATATATATATATATATATATATTTGAAGTAGAGGTTGCGTTGGCGCCCCCAGCAATCTAATGATTCCGCCTTTGTTATAGGGCCAGAGGATCTTGCCTTACACTATTACCGTCAATCAATTAATATATTTTAATAAGCAATCAAGTAATATCAAGAGTTAACAAAAAAATATCTGATGTGGATGACTTCCTTTGTACGCCTATAAAACCATAAATCAGTGGCCCAAAAAGTGATCCTGAATTAATTTCCGAAGATAACAGTATCTTAAAAACGACACTCAGCGTCGCGACATCTATTGGCATACACACACACACAATTATGAAAATGTTAAAAACGGTTAGAACGGACCTTGAAACATGCTTATCCATGAAAATCTCGATTTCTTTTTTTACCTCGAGCCTTCTCTTTGAAGAAGGCTCGAGGTAAAAAAAAATGAAAAACAGTTTCAGTTAAATTATCGATTCTGGCTATCCAGTTTTAAACAAAATCTAGTGTATTATTTATATTGGTACAAAAGTCGTTTGATATGTTTTTCATTATATTTTAATATAATTTTCATTAAAATTTATTATGACCTTCTAGTAAAATACAGCTTCTGGTTTGCCAATTTAGACCAAAATCTATTATGCTATTTAAATCAATATATATATAAATCATAAATACCAAATTTGAGAAGTTTCGCATTGTATTTTAATATAATTTTTTATGCAAACCAATTATGACCTTCAAGTAAACTACCACTTCCGGTTTTCAGGTAGTGACAAAAACGGAGGTTACAACTAAATGTTACAGCAATCCCAAATACAAAATTTCAATTTTCTACGGCTAATAGTTTTTGAGTTATGTGAGACACAAACGAATATACGTACAGACGTCACGACGAAACTAGTCAAAATGGATTCAGGAATGGCCAAAATGGACATTTCCGTTGAAATTTGCAAACCGAAAATTTTCGCGATTACTGCGCACGAGGAAGTAAAAAGTAAAGTAGAAACGAAAAAAAAGGTTAGAAAAAACAAATTCAGATAATTTATAGGATAATGATATGCTAAAAAATTGTGATATTTTTTATTAAAATAAAATACATATTTTAACCAAATCATCATAAAGTAGTTTCTATCGTATACAGTAAAAATTATTGGAAATTTAGGACATGTTTCTGTAAACTGTTTCCACACAACTCCACAATTATCCCAACAACCAGATGTAATAAACCCATGATCTGACCAACATATTCTTAAGCTCATACCGCGAGCGATACACCTGTTGCATAACATCATGGCCAAATATAAATGATGCGAATGATGAGGGACGAACCCTCGACCATTAGATTCAAGTTGAAAGTTGCCAGAGGACACTGGCTTCAGTTCAGAGCGATAAGGGAAGTTGGCTGTGGGAATGCTGGCAGGCTGCCATCACGGCATAATGGGAACCCACCATCTTTGGCCTATAACCCAATAGACCGTATAATTTTATTCTAGATAACATTTCTTTCAATTTAGGCCTTATATTTATTAATCTGTTGCACTTTATTCGAATAAACGTTTATTTAAATTTAGTGTTTCAATAGAAACAATTATGAATAATTTATTTTTAAACATGCTAAAAAGAAATATAATAAATGACAAAAATAAACTACGATAATTTATTATTAGTCACTAATTAGTACCTATAATCACGTTTTATTGTATTAATGGTGTTGACGAGGCAGGAGTAGTGCACCATCGTTTTATGTATAATAATACAATAAAGTATAATAATGTGCATCTCTTTCCCAGTTTTATTTAATTTAGTCCTTGAATACAAAGGTAACTGATGCCGAAAAAAGCTTCAACTCTGGATGGTAAAACTCCGGTGCTTGGTTATGCTGATGACTTGTTTCTGTTAGGCGAAGGTGCGGGTATTTAATAAGTTAACTACGTTAATAAAATCCTGTACAGAATTGTGTCTGGAAACAAATACGGATACAACAATGTGCATGGTCGGCAATAGAAACAAGATTGATATTTATATAATAGGGAAAACGTCTGCTTGTTATTTCACAGTAGCAAAATTAGTTCGGCCAATTTTCCAAAAACTGAGAGTTAGAATTTGCAAAAATATTATCCATCCCACTGTTATTTATGGGTGCGAAGTATGACCGCTTACTTTGCAGGAAGAACAACGCCTTAAGGTCTTCAAGCATTAAGTACCGCTTAGACTATTTGGCAGGAGGAAGGATGAGTCCACTGGAGATTTTAGGAAGGCTATACAGCACAGAATTGCGAAGAATGCATTGTAAAAGGTGAAATACGTACACAAAGTTTTGGGGCTTAACGAATGAATCCCTAAAAAGTGAATAAGCGCTAAACCGACGAGTAAACTTCCGAGGGGTAAAGGAGCAGTTTCTTGGAGGATCTTCTTGAGGCAGAATTTTCGAAATTGAGATCTGAAGGAGGTTGGTGGAGGGATCATATCATCAAAACGACATTATTAGGGGTATTAGGAGATAAAACAACATTCAAAAAAGAGACTTATAGTTTTTTTTAATAAGATGAATTCTTATTGAACACATCCCTCACCATTGAAAATTGCCATGTTCTCCACAAAGCTAAATTTAATTTTAAATATTTAGGTGTTACTAGATGCATGAGGAACCCTCAATTAAGACATTTGATTTGAAATATCTCAAAGAAGAAAGATTATTAGGATCCGAAGCTTTGTTCCTTGGTATACAAATATTTCACCGAGAACAAAATAAAGGAATTAAAACTCCTATTATAACTTCCTTTCAGAGTAGAATCCAATAAAACAGATAAAATATAAGTCCTGGAAAATAGAATGACAAGATGATTAGAGGTGGACTTTCTGAGATAAATTTGGGGTGTCGTCTAGATACTTTAAATTATGCTAAATAACATTAATGCAGAAAATATTGGGTAGAAAAATAATAATCTTTGTAATGTGGAAAATAGATATCACAGTGGATCGGTCAGATAATAAGAAAGATTGCCACAAGAACTTTTCTTGTAAACGTTAAAATATCAAAAGGAAAGAGAATATCCAAAGAAGCCGTTAATTCAAGATGTAAAGGATGCAATGACAGTAAAAGTTCTGCTAGAGGAAGTAAAAAGATTAACCGATTATCTATAAACATTATTTGTAATATAGTAAATATTAAACCACTGCTATAAACATAATCGTAGTAAAAAAGTATATTTTTACCCATGAATAATACATATATAAGCATATTACTTATAAGTCAATAGACCTGCCAGAGCGCTCCAAAATGTAATTATTTCATTTAGTCAAAAATTTAGTCTCTTTAATATTTAATAATACTTTTTCTTATTCTTCTTTGTCCTACAATAACATTTATCGGGGTGGTGTAAAAGTGTAATATTTACAATTTCTTTTTCACAAATAATGTTTTCATTATTATTTATTATTATGATTTGTACATGGTTAAGAACTCAGTCTTGCTTGGGATGTCATAGTATATTTAATGTAATTTGAATATTTAGGATCATATTCGAAGTGTTATAAGTACTATAAAAACATTATTCGTGATCCA
Organism: Rhaphigaster nebulosa; assembly: GCA_948150685.1. Lineage (NCBI taxonomy): Eukaryota > Metazoa > Arthropoda > Insecta > Hemiptera > Pentatomidae > Rhaphigaster > Rhaphigaster nebulosa. The sequence goes on from OX411310.1 coordinate 80,021,698, forward strand.
GAAATAGTAAATTTTAGAGTGATCTATTTTTTTAAAACGAAATAATTGAATTTTTGAGCTGAAGGCTGTACTGACTTATACTATATGTAATAATACCTAATGGTTTCCTTTACGGAGTGAAGTATATCAGAAGATATTTTTTTATCCAAAACGTGTCAGATTTGGTTTCAGCACTGTGAAAAACCCCTATTTTTAAATTTTCGAATGAATCTAAAAATAAAAATTTTGGCCTAAAAATTTGACCAAGGAGAAAATTTAAATTTTTTTTTTTAGATTTAAATAATCGCTCATTGATCAGGAACCCTTTGGACAATTCAAACCAAATATGGGTAATTGTAAGGATACTTAAACTACGCGATTTGCTTTAACCATGATGTTCCTACGTGTTTTAGAACCAACGTTATCTATAAAAAACTTCATAATGTTTTTATGTGATAATCACCCTTTTTCACACAGACCTTCTAAGATAATGCAGTAGTTGTTTATATGTGTGGAAAGAAGAAACTCTCCTCTTTAAGAGGAGTCCAATAAGAACGTAAATATCGGGTAAACTGAAGGTAAAGAACTTCGAACCCAAACGTGTGGCTTTTGTGGTTTTAAAAACTTTGAGCATACTCGAAACTGAATAAATATTTTTTTTTGCTTTCGATGATTTTTTCAACATTACCCTAATTAAGAAATAAACCCTTTCTTGATATGCTGAATCCAAATCTGCCATCATTTTTTGGTGTGAGAAAATCTATGAGGCTAGTTTACTTAATAATTAAAACACTTTTTGAATTTATTTGACCGAAATTCAATTATTTTTTAACGTTTTATATTTTTCTTTTAATGCGCTCTAAAAAACAAATGTTTATCTGAAAAAACATTTTTCAAACATGAGATATAAAATAAATCATTTTCAACATGTTTTATTTTATTTTTCTCAGCTCCTAGGGCCCATTGGACAAAATAGTAGGGATATAGGCCTATTTTTTTTTCAATGCAGAACCACCAAAAAAATGTTGATCAAAATCGGCGGTAAAATATTGGTCTATGCATATATTTCTATCACTTAAAGCCTGGGCTCGATGGTTGATTACTTTTTCAATTCATATCTGCCTTAGATATTAACATTGATTAGTTAAATACACAAGAAGCAATTTGTTTCAATGAATCGGGAACCAGAATGGCCTGATGAAAAACCCCCTCCCACCCCCCGTTGGGTGTAGCTGTTATTAATAAAATGAAGATTGATTGGGAGGAACCTTGACCAGGACAGGTACAGGACTAATAGCTCTGATGAAGCTTCTACATCGGACTCTGGATTCCACCGCTCACTATACAATGCAATATTCACCTAGCAAGAAAAATCATCAATCATATAAAGTGATGTATCCTCATTTTTCGATTTGACCGGTTAGTAAGTGACAAATTGATGATATGACAGACTTAAACTAGGGTGTTATCAACAAAGTAAATTTAAATCCTCTGAGGCTTTAATTTAGAACGCACAGCTTTTAGGACAAGCAAACTACTGCAACCTCCTATTTACTCGTATTTATGTTTCAATCAGACACAATCCTAATAAAATATTAAATATAAAAAAAATTAGTCATAGTGTGCAGGGGTGCCCACAGGATTGGCGGGAGGGAGGATCACGACGCAAAGTGCGAGAAAGAGAGAGGCAAAAAGTGGTATTATTAAATTGAAAAAATATGTGACAAAACTAAAATTATATAAGTGATGCATTGCATTATAAAATAAAAATGGAAATAATGTAGTGTGGTAATATAAAATTATATTATAAATTGTTACTTTTGTTGTCCGTAGTGTGATAAACAATCAGTGGGAGTCGATCAGTGTGAAAATGAATTACAAGAAAAAGCAGTAAAGGTAAGTTTGAGAGAGGATCCATGATTGAGGAGAAAATGGGCAACCCTGGTTCAGAGTGAGCATTATACAAATTATTACATTTTAGGAAAAAAACACATTTTTTTTAAACAGTATAGATCATTTTTAATCTTATCAGTGGAATGAAGTCTCTTTGGTTCGTGCAACAATAGTGAACTATATCATTTTCAACAAATATTTATTATACTTTTTTGTCTAAATCCAAATTTGTATTCATATTTGTATAGAGTACCAAATTAGTGAATGGATTTCTACAAATATAAAGAACATATGAGAGAGGGTGGTGAATATATGCTTAATTATCTGTCTCTTTCTTGTTTAGTTAAAAAATAATGCATTTCCAACTATTTAGTATTTATCTCATTACAGTATAATCTTGATTCACTATATTTGAAAATTCTAATTCGCTTAATTAATCTCAATTTATTTACATTAGTTCACAATGAGAAGTGGTGCTCTCCAGATTGGAAATAAGTCATATTTTCACTTACGAGCGAGTTCGAATCATTAATACAGTATTCTGTAGTGAATTGTAATTCACTATTGTACCACATTTATTTGAAACATAATTTTGAAAAAATACAAAATAAATAAATGTAAAATAAAATATTATTTCTTCATTCTTTCTTGTGAGTTTTCTCTATTTAACCAAAATTCAATCAGATGACAACAGCAGAAAGTGTTCAAGTTTTCAACGTAACTAAAAAATATATACCTACTGAATCCAAAATTTACTTAAGTACCGAAGCCAAATTCTAACAAGAGAATAATTTATTATAGCACAATTGTCTTGATTCCTAAAGTTTAATTTGGTAAGTGGTAACTTTTCATCACTTAAAATTTCTATTCTGATAAAACAATGTGAGGTTGATTTGGGGCTATATAGTGAATTATTCACATATTTTACAAGGAATAATTCCATTTCATCAATAAATGATATTGTCCAAACTTCCTATAGTTATAGAAATATATAAAGTTATCTATTGCCTGATTTAAATAATTTACCAGAGTGCATGAGAGGTAATTGCAGTTTATCAATCTTTTGATTATTAAGCTTTTTACGAAACACCAGTATTATGTTTTCCCGTATTTTTAATAATAGTAATAAATTCTTTATTTATTCCGGGACATGTCCCTTTAGATATTAGATACAACATAGATATTCCATGTAAAATCAGTAGAGCTTTAGAACCTTAGAGTAGAACAAAAAATAATATGATATTGAGTAAATAATAGCATAAATAGACAAATAAGAAAAAAAATGAAATCATAATAAATAACAATGACATAACTTTAAGGAAAAATAAACTCTTAGAGTTTAGAATAAAAATAAACTTGCAATATTAATACATTAAAAATAAAAACAGTAAAAGAGCATAAATTTATATTAATAATAAAAGTAAAAATAAAGCATTAATACATGATTGGGTGCAAATTTTAATTGAAAATGAGGAGTACCTATTTACAAATCTTTTGGAGCTGCTTGGACATGAAGTGACTGAATAGACGGGATTTAAAGATGGGAAGAGTATTGGAGCAACGAATGGAAGAAAGAATGGAATTCCATAGGGATGAGGATCGGATAAGAAAAGATCTATAAAAGCCTGCGGATTAGTGGGCCGTTATATATAAATCTGAAGACCGAGAACGGGTATGGCGGGAATAAACAGAGGATTTGAATTGAAGGAGGTCGAAGATGTACGATGGACGGCGGGATTGGATGACTTGGGAGAGGAAGGATGCCAGGAAGTACTTACGACGGTAGGAAGGGTACAGCCACTCCAACTCTTCATAGAATCGGGAGACAGAGGCATCCCGAAGATAAATCGTACAAAGCAGTTTATCAATCGTTTTATTTTTGTCTCGAGGTCTCCAAAGACGCCCCCGTACACGGTACAACAGTAGTTAAAGTGGGGGAATATTAAGGAAGTAACTAGGATTTTTCGAGTTTCAAATGGGAATAGGTTACGAAGGTAATTTATTCGCTTTAAGGTGGAAAATGTACGACGGGAAATATCAGAGACATGGTTTTTCCAGGAAAGGGATTGGTCAAAAGTGATTCCAAGATTGATTTTTTTAATAACATTTAAATAAAAATAAATACATAAATAAATAAAAATAAATAATACTACATAACTAATAAATTGATAAATAAATTAAGGCTAAGTAAATAAGCATTATGTTTTGTATTTTTTCCCAGCGATTAAAATCATCCTTGGGACGGGACCAACCACTCGTTTAAAATAAAATAAATGTAGCCTAATTAGGAATTGATAAATTATACGTGCATATAATATTACAGACAGAGAATTCCAACTTTGCAATTCATATAAATGAAAAAAATCATAAATTCATCAAAGACTCAGGAGTTAAATTAATACAACACGTTGAAAACAGCCTCAAATTAAATATATATGAAGCACTTGAAAGATGACCAAATAAATTTCTCCAATAGTCCAATCTTAAATTTATTCCCATCTATAACAGAAAAACCAATTACTCACCGGCATTACTGGAAAAACTCTGACCCTTAAACCGTTAACTATAAACATCCCACCTACCTTTCGTTCATTTTTAGTTCAATGCAAGAAGAAACCAGTACAAACTTTTCTGTTTGATATAATCCATTTAAGCCTTGGTGAGTACCAATATGTATTTGATTTCTTGTCTTCATTAAATTCATAATTCATAAATGTTTTATAATACTGATTTATATAATTTAATATGTATAACAATACCAACTATATTTTGAATTGCTTATTTTTGAATTTTTTGTGTTTTTAGAACTTAGGATGAATGTATAACATTCGAAACTAGTTTTCCATAAAACATAGTCAGTATATTCAATAAAATATTCAGTACAAACTTTTCTGTTTGATATAATCCATTTAAACTTTGGTGAGTACCAACTTATATTTGATTTCTTGTCTTAATTAAATTCATAATTCATAAATGTTTTATAATGCTGATTTATAATATAACTAATTTAATATGTATAATAATACCAAACTATGTTTTGAATTGCTTATTTTTTGAATTTTTTGTGTGTTTTTAGAACTGAGGATGAATCAATCAGTGGGTGAATCAATCAATATATATGCATTCGAAACTAGTTTTCAATAAAACAAATTTATAGAAGTGGCAAATAATTTATCAATCCCTAATTAGATTCATCCCTTCTTCCATACCATCATGCGGATGTCAACTGAAATGTAGGCTTTACACCCATGATTTTCGCACCTCCAACACACATGGATACAAATTATTTTGTAAACTCACTTAACTTAAATAGTAGTATTTTTAACATGATATCAAATTTAACTTTTCCTAAGACTAATGCTTAGTAAAAAGCATAATTCAAAACGGCTAATCGGTAAAACATGCATGGTGAGCATAGTGACCGGAGAAAGGGACTTGTTGCATTTCCGGCTCTTGTCGCCCCCCAAATGGCTTTTATCTCAACATCAGGCATATCAGGCAGTAATCGTTATGTCATGAATCTCGAAGTTAACCAACACCGCTTGGAATATATCACCAAGCTATCAGTTACCCATCAGTTGCTGTAGTTACATTGCTTATTGTTCTTTATTAAAGAGGATTAATCTGACAGATTCGAAGTGTAATTGTATATAACATATGTATCGTCGGTGTTGTATAAAAAGGGAGAATTCAACAATTTGGGTATTTTGGAATTTTTGCCATCAATGGCTACCAATGTATAAAAACGGCGAATCTGTAACTTTCAAAACATCCATTCCCATGTACATCCCCGATGTAACCAAACGTAACCTCCGTTACGTGGCGCTGTAACCCGGGTATGGAGGACTTTTCTTTCACTTAACATTTTATATATATACATACATATATATATATATATATATATATATATATATATATATATATATATATATATATATAGATATAAATGAAGGCTGAACATATTTCACCCTAGGGGAGCGGAGTAGCTCAGTGGTAAGGCACTAAGTTACCATGCTCCTTGTCCCGGATTCGGGACCGACTGTGGCAGATAATTATTTATTCTGTTATCAGCCGTGAATCGATCCTGTGCGATCGGGAGACCCTCCTGGGGTCACCCTGCCTCTATAAAATGGATACCCTTAATTGGGGGAAAAACCTGGCGGTTGAGCGTGATCTCGGCCAAATCACCTCCTTGCACAACCGTTGGACTAGAAACAGTACGGTCATTAACAAGTACCCAAGACCCTTCATGGTTTGTAGTGGTACAGGTTTATATATATATATATATATATATATATATATATATATATATATATATATATATATATATATATATATATATATAACACAGTTTAATATTAATAAACCGAATGGCTCAACGATTATAAAACTAAGGCTATAGGAAAGATGAGCCACCAGCGGCCCAGCAAATCAATTTTATTTGGATTAATTTTAGGATTGAATAAGATTTAATCAATCATTATGAGTAAATAAAACAAATAGCAACAAGATTATCATCTTGAATTTTGATTATACCAACAATACAATTTTAGTCTGGTAAAGGATCAATAATTGGCAATCTTCCAAACAAAGATTAAGTTCAATTAGCCCCTAAAAAGATGATTAATTAACCCCTGAGAGACAAATTGCGATAGAACACAGCCAACCCTCACCCCCTTTAAGGGAAAGTTCGATAGTGAGAACTACCCTTATCGTCTGGCTTACTTCCAACAGTCCTCCACAGTTTTATACCCCGACTTATATCTCTGCTGCTCCTATCTTCTAGATTCGAATCTCCACACTTGATAACATCTGATTCTGCTTCATGTACTATGCTAGCAGAACTAAGTTGGATTCGACCAATGGCTAAGTCATGTCTAAACAGCAAAGGATTTATTGGTAGCTTTGCCTTCATGGAATAATCTAGATTAAAAAATAAACGATCTATACAAGGTAACTAAGGTGATATGTTGAAGTGAACAAAAAAAAAGGAAAACAATTATTTTACTGAGATATAGAATGGTACAAGAGGAATATGCAAAACATCATTTAGTCAGGCTTAAATATGTAAATTAAAAATAATGTAAAGATACGAATCACTAAATTTAAAAATAACAATAAAAAAAAAAGGTGAAACATATTTCCTCGTTTATTAATATTGTTAATTTGAATATATATATATATATATATATATATATATATATATATATATATATATATATATATATATATATATATATATATATATACAAATGTGTTGAAAATATCCGCATTTGGACAACTCATTTAACCCATAGATCGAATTCAAATATTAGCATAATTCTGTAATTTTGTACCTGATATTCTGTAAAGCTCTAACTTCACTATGAATACACATAATATATCATGACAAGATTGCTTCCAGTTGTTTGTGTTTTGAGATATTTGTTTAATGCATAGTTGTAATAATCTTGTGAGAAATAAGTGATCATATCATTATACCTTTTTAAAAATCAAAGTTATATCTTGACCATATCATTAACCCTTTTTTAATCCTAAAAACTTATTTGGTTTGTCAAGCACTAATGAGAGGGGAAGCATTGAGAAAGCATCCAAGTTTAATTCAGTCCCTGAGACAACTTTGAATTGTATGAAGACAAATTCAATGGGAAAGAAAATTGTTCGACGAAGTCCCACGACTTGAGGATAGAAATTCAAGTGGTTCGATCTATTAAAAGTTCTTCTATGAGAAAATATTTAAAGTTGAGAACTCCTTAATTTTTCAATTTGCCCTATATATTTCAATGGTTTTTGACTAATTTATTGAACAGGAAAATCACACCTCGAAAAAAAATGTGAGTGGTTATAATAATTAAAATGACGAAAAATATCTTCATAAAAATCAAACATTATTCAATGGTTGGATTTGGAGACTTTTAACAAGTGTAAACATTGAAATATTTGCGATTAAATCAGTAAAATATTTCAGCTAACTAATCTATTTATTCATGGTGAAAAAAAGAAAGATTTTTCCAATAACTTGAAAAAATAGGTTTTTTCTGCCTTTCAACCATTATGCGCCGCATAGTAGGAAAAATTGTCGATTTAGTGGCCAAAATTTTATACTATTGATTAAAACACGATAAGCAAAAAATTCTTTTTTTATTCATGAGCATGGAATGTCCTTTATTAGTGAGAGTGAAATCATTATGTACAGGAAGTTTCCGGGCCTTTGAAATTAATTTTGTATCATGGTATTTTAGGACCATAGACCATCTACAAATGTGAAAAAAATTAAAACCACATGGTGTCAGCTAAAATTTTTGTGTTTTTTTTTAATAATCGATAAATTTAATATGGTGCAAATTATATCGCGATTGTTATTTTATTTTTTTCAGACATTTCTCAAATATAACAAGAGTAAACAAATTAAAAATTAAAAAAATAAAGTAAAAATACATAAAAATTTTAGGTGGCAGCATGTGGTTTTAATTTTTTTCACAGTAGTAAATGGTGTATGGTACTAAAATACCATGATACAATTTGATAGATCAAATGCGATCAATCAGTTTTATATAGATTTGAGGATCTGAAGCCCTATTTTTAAACATTGCATATATTTTTAGGCCATTAACTTAGGCATAATCCTAAAATATACTTCAAGTTATCTTATTTGTTTTTTAAAATTTTTGTATACACAATAATTTCGAATAAATACAAAATAGTATATTGTTAACTTAAATTTTTGTTTTCTTCAAATAATAATTATTTATAAATCTTGTAAATGCTGTAAATACCTGAAAAAAGTAATTATGTATGTACAAAGCTCTTTAGAGAAGGATGTTAGTTAATTTCTACCCCTTTTGATGGTATTATACCTAATAAACTATTTTATTTAAAATAAAGTGATGAAGTAATAAGAAAAAATTAATTTAAAAGACCCAGAGACACCTTTTATATTTTTTTTCACTCTCATTAATAAAGGACATTCCATGCTCATAAATTAAAAAAGAATTTTTTGTTTGTCGTCTTTTAATCAAGAGTTATACAATGTTTGCCACTTTGCCCTGGACGAATGCAACCGACCAGGGGTCTGGTCTGGCAACCGGACGGATGCTGAGCACCAGGAGGGCTGGTCACGCAATCTGACAGTGGATAAGGCCCGCAACCACACACCAGGCAGCACCACAGACAACTTGTTAAATTCTACCCAGAATAAACTGTAAAATAAGAAATTATAAATAAAGAGAATATTTATTGGCAGCAGTGGGCATATCATACCACTGCTGCCGAAAACTCCGTATTACTGAATAGTGTTTAATATTTAAGGTACGTACAATCCTGTGACCCAATAAAAATCTTTCGCGAAAGTGTGTATCGTATCCGAATTTCTTTAAATACACCGTTTTATGACATTAGAAAGCCCTAAAAGCAATTATTAAGATCTAACCATTGGATTTATGGTTCACTTACCGTTACTTTCTAACCTAGGCTACTATGTAACGAATGTATTCTGATCGGGTCAAAGTTTCGAGGGCAGTTTTCAACGGGCCTAGCGTTTTAGAGCCCTCTGAATAAACCGGAATATACATATATATCAGGAACACTTCGTCTTTTTACATTTTCAAAATTGCTTTTATAAGGCTACCGCGATATTTAAAGCAGTGAACCCTTCATTTCTTTTTAATTAATATTTTGTATTCAGTAGAATATTGATTTTTTGCTGTAAACAATAGTAAATAATAAATTAATTATATCATAACTATGTTATACATAATTTAAAATACTATAAGCAAAAGATTTTTAAGTTCGGTTTTACTGGGGGTCCTCCTGATAAACTATGTTAGTTATTTCCCTGAGCATTGGAAACCAAACCGCTAGATCTCCTGATCCTTAAGCAGGCCAAGTACAACAGAACTATCCGCTGAGTTCTGCACGATATGTAAACATAAAGTTACTCGATTCTAAGATTACTAAGTCTTAAACAACAAAGTCGAGCTTCGAGTTGCTAGTCTCCCCGAAGTACATACACTACGCTCATCCTATGACCGACTAACGAAATGCCCCCAATAGATATCGGGCCTATTGATCTGTTTTTTCATAAATAAAATCAAATTTTAGCGAGTCCGTTATTTTATCCTAAGATTGTGGAAACAGTTTGATGATACTAAAAATCTTTTGACGGCTCGAGATAATTTGAAGTTTGGTATAAATTGGTTTAACCGTCTTTCTATGAAATGTGGACAAACCATCTAGGTTTTTGATCATCAATAATTTTGTTAAAAAGTGCCAAATAGGTTTCATAGAAATCAGTTCAGCCCCTTTCTCGTTATGATGAGACAAAAAACTGATAGATAATAATTTCCGTGTCTTATTTTTTTTTTTTATAAGATGGTATAATGATATCAAATAATCAAAAGAGGTATTCAAGCTTCATGATAAGCTTCATATGGTATCATCCAAAATAAAAGTCATACAAAAATAAAAACCTAAATGAAATCAGAGTCTCAGTTAAAATATAAATAGAGGGCGTTTATTTTTAAACAAACTACGATAGGGGAGGGGTATCTAGCGTGAAGTGGGAGTCAGAGAAGGTTCAGTGATGAATATTCTCTTTCGGAAGAACCTTAGCGAGGGGGGAGGCGGGAGCAAGGAACGGTTCGGTAAAGGTGCGGCCAGGACGAGCCGCGCCAAGGTGAAGCAGAAGCCAAGGCCGTCGACCGCCCTCGATGACCACTACGGCCTCAGGACGCACATCTTCCTCTCCCCGGCACTTCAGGTCGAGAGCAGCGACTGGGGCCAGAGGGATAGTACCGGCGGCATCCAGTCGAGGTACTCCTCCAGTGAGGGCATCTCCACCGGGCTCACCTCCAGGCGGCCGTCGCTACAGTTAAAGGTACAGTGGCGATCGTCTGCCACACCAAGGCTCTCTGACTTCGGATCGCCAGAGGTAGGTGGGATGTAAGAGGTTGTCTTCTGTCAAAAACCTGAGAGCGTTCAGAGAAACTAACCGTGACAACTGAGCGGTCATCGGTCAATTTAACTAAACACCTTCAAATAATCGTAGAGAAGTGCTGGTGGAGGGGCAACGAAAGGCGGTGAAAAACCATTAAAAAAATATCAGTCACTATATGAAAAAGGTTTGGTTTATTATGGTAATCTGCTGACAGCAGGTTACAAAAACTTAAGCTATGAATAATCTATCAGGTCGATGGAAATGAGACCAATTTGCATTGCCATAATTTACGATATCATACTGTGCAACACAGTACATCTTTTTGGCATAATTTTCCTTCCAAGATAATATTAAACTAAAATACATGGTTTAATTCTAAATAAATTCAAGCTTTATTAAACACAAAGATTGGGACCTGAAAACAAAAATATATTCAAATTATATTGAGGGGATTGCCCTCTGTTGTCATCGGTCGAGCCAGTTAAGCAACATTCAACACACTGTCCAATGTTCTATATATGCTAAACTAAACTAGGTAGATATCCAGTATTTTTCAAGAGTCAAATTTAGTAATTCTTATTAACTTTTTTATTAAAGAACGAAAACACTAATTTTTCAGTTTAAGGACTCATTCGACAAGGAAGTATTTATTTGATATGGTGAACCATGAAGTCCAATTTAAATAAATAAAAAATATATATAAATATATATTATTTTTACCATCTTTGCTCCTTTGTAAAACTAGTCATAATGGATTCAGTGATGGTCAAAAAGGATATTTCCGTTGAAAACCGAAAAATTTCGCGATTGCAATACTTCCTTTACTGCGTATAAGGAAGTAAAAAAGATGGAATAAGAGCATACACCTCATTCTTTGGTATAATTTATGGTGTAAAAAATTGAATTATGTTTTAATGCAAAAAGTCAATATTTCTTTAAAATAATTTACTCCGAATAAAATTAAATGTATCATATTACATAATCTCTAATTATAAGGAAGATTAATTTATTTCTATGAAAATACAACTCCCCGTGAACACTCCTTTATTATCAAAAAAACTTCTTAATTTGATCATCACTGAAGTTTCGAAGTCTTCCTCCATCTTCAGGATACCCTTTTTCTTCAACACAATCATGCTTCTTATATCCTCTATCTCTATCCCCACGTCCTTAAATCGATATAAGTTTACTTCGTTAATTTATAAAATATAATTATTCGTGGAGTGACTGCTCTATTTTAATACCAATGTCACACCCCACAATATTAGAATGACCAATAATTATATTTTATTGATTAACAAAGTAAACTTATCTTAAAGAATTATAATGATATTAAACATTTAAAGGCATAGGGATAGCGACAGGATATAATAAGCATGATTGTTTTCAAGAATACGAGTATCCTGAAGATGGAGGAAGACTTCGAAATGTTAGTGATGACATAATTAAAAAGTGTTTTTTGATAATAAAGCAATGTTCGCGAGAAGTTGTGTTTTCACAAAAAATAAATTATAATATAAATTAATCTTTCTACAATTAAATATAATAAAGGGATAGTGTATTTAGGGTATATACCAATCCAACTAAAAACGCTCTATGCCAACATGTATCTATGCCAACGTTTCGGTCATCAGGCCATTCTCAAGTAAATCTCAAACATAAAGACTTGGGCAGTTTAGCCTGCATGTATTTCAAGAATTTTATCTAATTTATGTTTGAGATCACGTGTTTAATATTTTCCCTAATAATCGTTAAGTAGGGGCCAAAATGCAATAGAATTAAAGAATCCCGAAAATTATTTTATAAAATAAATTTTAAAATAAACTGTTTTAATTGAGCCATTACTATCCTAATAAAATTTGATAATTAGCTCTCAGAAACCTCTTTTTCATCTATTATCATTCTTTATCTAGTTCAGGCAGTAGATAAAAGTAATAAGTGATCGGCATTGGCATATGGTTAAGTTACTGAGGTACTTAACAACATACAAATGAACGATAGGCGAATAAGAGCTTATGCAGAGATCTATATAATTAACATTCACCTGATTAGTAAACAGTTTCCTCTCCAAGTTGGGTTTTCTCACCAGTAGATAGTGAGTGCGAAGCAGACAGTGACGTATCACCTGCTAAGTTCGTTTGTTATCCTTGCTTATCAAGTCAACATGATTTTCAAGGTTGATCTATGGCTAACCTCATTAAAATTAATGCTGATATCGCATTACTAGAAATTATATAAATTACAATGGACCCAATAGGATTTGGTGATAAATCTTGATGGTCATTTGTATAATAAAATAAAACATTGGTACATACTGTCAATCATTCATAACACTTGAAGGCTAATAATTTTAAAAATGCATACATTAAATATTATTTTTTGCTCTTTATATCAGGTACTGAATTCTCAATTATCCAAAAAAATATTAATAGAAGGACCGTAAATATTAAGGGACGACAATACACACGTCATCTAAATGTGAAGTTGCCCATATAACTCTTGGATTGGATTAAATGGAAATAATTAAGTTCTATGAAATATACATTACAGATATTGTAAAAATATATTGATTTGAGCATTTAAAAAGTCTTTGGCCATTAATAGCAGGGTGACACAGATACGATTAACGACGTCTTAAATCCTCTAGGATTCATTAAATTTTTTTACTGGAAGTTTCATGATAACGGTTAAGACTGCAACAAAGCCCAATCAGCCTAGCGGGAATACTTAATATCAACTTTAATAAATAAGTACTGGTACGATCCGGAAAACTTAAACCAAGGTACTGAGTAATTATTTTTTAAGACCGACAACACAGGTAACAACTAAAACGTTGAATATTTTCTGAAGATCACGACTCTGAATTAAAAGTTGAAAGGCAATTTTTTTTAAATACTATTTTAGAAATAAAATTTTGCATTAACGAGCTCTCACCCATACGCTTTCTCCATTAGCGTAGCCAGAGTTTGGTTTCAGGGGAGGGTCAATCAAATGATCTACTTAAAAGAACCATAGATGTAAGAGCGTCATCTCTCTATGTAATATTTTCTATATCTAGATATATTAATTATAAAATAAATTTATAAAAATAGATTTAAAAACTTTTTTTTTGTTTTTAGATAAGAATAAGTAACAGTATTTTGTAATTTCGGGAGAGGAGGAGGACCGGACCCTCTGGACCCACCTCTGGCTACGCCACTGCCTTTCTCAGGAATAATGAAGCTTCAATAGAAAAATACTATATGTACCAAGAAAATTCGAAAAAAAAATAATGTTCTTCATTAACTTAAAAAGAGAAACTGTTGGAATGTCGCTTTAATTGGATGCACTTCGATTTCTATTAATGTATCCGACACTTATATATGTAAACCGCAGTCCTCAGTTTTAAATACTGAAAATATTAATAAATTAATCCTTTCATGTGCCATTACAACTCGTGGTGAGTTATGAGGGCCATTAATAAATTAATGAGAACAAAAAATAATAACTTAACGGACAACAAAAACTTAAAAAAGGAACAAACATTATTATTAGGATATGATTGATTTCAAAATAAAGCCTCAATTGTTCCAAATACGAGATAACGGCGCAACTAATATTTCACCAGTTCAGGCATCACCAGGATAGAAAAGAAAGTCACATAAACAGGGCCGTCTTTTGCCAAGTTGAGGCCCATGACACTTTAAAACTATTAAGGTCCTCCATATTAGATAATTTATTTTCCTAACAAATTTGGATTATCAACAGAAAGAAACAACATACAAGTTAAAATGGTGATTTCATTTCATATTTGAAACCTAACAAATATTTTTTTAAAAAATTAACATTTACAAGATGTAATTTTGTTGATATTTGATCAGCAAAATCATAAATTACTTCTTCTAAGTAGATAACTTTCAATCGACATCAGTCATAAACTGCTCAATCTTTCTTGAAACATCCTACTTCCCAATTAATAATTGATTCGTTTTAATTTTAAGAAGGAACTTTTCCCACTTTAATTTGCTACCATGATGCATAAAAATATTCCCATACGAACTTCTACATTTGAAAACGTGCCTTCTATTTTATCTTCTGTTATAAGTTTGTATAGTTCTGAAATATTTAATTTTCTTCAATGGCACTGATCTCAACAGCTCTCAAATAATCGGTTAAATGCAGGCATTTCATTTCTAGCTCTTCTGCGATAATGGAATTGAAGTTAGGGTGTCAATGAATAGGGAATTAAGGAGTCCTATTTCGCGGTGTCCTGCACTCTGAACTAGTGGGCTCATATGGCAAAGATTGCATAGTACATATCGCATCAGCAGTCTAAAATGCATTAGCCAAATAGAGATAATTCAACATGTTATCATTTGTACATATGACATGAGCATTATATATATGTAAAAAATATTAATACAGTTCTTTTTTTTTGAAAATCGTAGCAAAAGTTGTACAACTTCTGCATAACTCAGTAGCAATAATACTACTTCGTATGGACTCTCATAATATATTTTTCGCGTAGCAATATTCTGCGAAAATTATAAGTGTAGCAGATGATAATAAGTTTAACATAAACCATCTATTTTCACAAATACACAATAAACCTTCAAACAATAAAAGATTGTACAGTCCCAAGGAACGGCATATAGCTGTTGACTGCATATTGTAAATAGCCCGTTAGGCAGAACAAATGATAAGCCAAAGATCATTTCTGATACGTGTTCCTCGTTTTGATATTGACCTACCAATAGTTCCGTCTTCGTAATGAGATTGCATACAGAATATCTTGATTTTTATATATTCAATAATGCCATGGAAATAATACTTATTTCCAAATAATCCGAACGAATAATGCGAAATATGAAGGAAATATTTCCTTCGTACACAAAATTTTATTACTCTTCAAAAATATATAGTGAGAATTTATATCAATCAGTTTCGAAATCCAGTTTCATTCGCTGATGAATTTTCATCATAACCTATAATTTACTTGATTGCTTAACGAACCAAAATCGTGAGCCAATTTTATTGGCTACCGTACAAGTTAACTCACATTTATCCAAGAATATCAATCCACAGGATGCTATACTTTTTCACCCAAATAGATTTCATAAACAATTTGACCAAAAGTTCAATACATGTATCAATACAAGAATTCATTTTTTGTTTATTTATTTGTATTATTATTGATGTAAAAACTTATGTACTTTTATTATTGTAGTTTTTTGGACAGATGTGGTTTACTTTTTATTTGATCATTTTCGTTATTCTGAAGAGACCTGGTTCCAGAATAAAGCAAGTTTCCTATCTATCTATCTATCGATCTAAATTTCAAATGGATCAGACTAAAATCAAACCCTCCTTGTTTTAGTGGTTTTACGAAATTTTTCGTATTTATTTCCATTACTAACAATGTTATTTTAACTGGGAACAAAGACAACCAACAAAAAAAAAAAGAAAGAAAGAAAAATTTGCAAATTTTAGATTAGTTTGATATAAAGTTTGATCATCCAATTATCAACTATCCAATTAACATACTTGAATCTATCCATAATTCCGTCAATGAATACAAGGTTACCTACCCCTTTCGAAGAAAAAATCTTTGGTATGCACATTCGAGGATTTATTCTGATGTTATTAATAATGAGTCTTTCATCTCTAGCATTTTTACTATTACGAAGCTCATTTCACTTCTACATTTTATTATTATGTCTCCCACAGTAGACATAGGCATATTCACGTTTTCGTTATTTTTTTTTTGTAATGTTTCATCCTTTTGTCGTGAACAAATCATTTGAAGCCACTTTCAATAGTTGAATTTTTACTTTTACGTCCCATTTTAAAAACTTCTTTCCAGCTTAGATATCAATTATATACTGGAGTTGAAATGTTTGGAACAAAGTTTTGACACTCAGTGTGTGTGCATTTTTTTTTTTTTTTTTTTTTTTTTTTCCGGTTGGCACTATAGACTATGAAGATCTTTGGCCGCGCGATGTGGTATTCATACAGACATGCATTGCTTGCGGGAGAACAGACAGCCTGGAGGGGTTCACCCAACCTCAAGTTGCTACGAACCATGGTTTCCATGGTGCAGCGGCAGGCTATCCATAGCTCCATAACCGGTCCCTTTGGGTCCAATTCGGCAGTGTCCTTCCCACCGACTCACTAGGGTCCAAGGACAGTGACAAACCGGTCAAGATCCATGGCAGGTGCACGAGGACCTATATTTCTTTCCCCGAAGCAGACCGTCCATGGACCAAACCTCCGGGAGGCTATTTTACGTCCTGGAAAACCACACCGCGATTCACAATTAAGGTACACGGGGTAGGTTCATCACTCCTACGCCCAGCCTATGTGAGTTGCCTCCAGTAGCCTGACGGGCCTCACATACCCGGGGGAGATGGGTGATAAATTGCTTGAATTATTAATTAATTAAATTAAATTAAATTAAAGTAAGGCCGGTACCGGGATTCGAACTCACAACCTTTGAGTTTGTGAGTAGGTGCACTTTTGCAAGCGCGTTAACCCGCTCGAAATAAATTTATTCCCATCTATAACAGAAAAAACAATTACTCACCGGCATTACTGGGAAAACTCTGCACCTTAAACCGTTTACCTAAAAACATCCTGCTTATCTCTCCTTCATTGTTAGTACAATGCGAGGAGAAGAAGAACCAGTACAAACTTTTCTGTTTGTTATAATCCATTTAAACCTTGGTGAGTACCAACATGTATTTGATTTCTTGTCTTAATTAAATTCATGAGGAGGTGACGGCCAAGTACGTTGGGGCGAAGGTCCCAGAGTTCCCGGTTCGGAACGTTGTGGGTTCGATTCCCACCTGGGTCGGTTAATATTTATTTCGTGGCGAACCCGCGAAATGAATCTTGACACTCCCCACTCTGGTTAGTACGCGGCGGTGACGTAAAAGTAGCCGTCAGGGGTTGGCAAAAAGGACCATAAGGCCCACTTGCCGGACTAGTTCTCCCCACCAATACCAGTACCAGTAATTAAATTCATAATTCATAAATGTTTTATAATACTGATTTATATAATTTAATATGTATAACAATACCAACTATGTTTTGAATTGCTTATTTTTGATTTTTTTGTGTGTTTTTAGAACTTAGGATGAATGTATAACATTCGAAACTAGTTTTCAATAAAACAAATTTATAGAAGTGGCAAATAATTTATCAATCCCTAAGAGAAATTTAGGTTGCCCTTCTAATCGGTCAGTCGTTCAAAGTCAATTAGTTTTATACTTTTTTTTAAGTCTGTCTTTAATTTAGTAAAACGAATGAGTTCTGATTCAGGCCAATTACCATGCTTTAGTTTTATGTCTTATGTTAATTTAAATCTCTGTCTGTCATATAATTTGCAGTCATAAAGGATATGCCTAAAATTGTGAATCTGTCCATCTTCGTCACATATGTCAGCTGATATGATGTTGAAACGTTTTAAGTAATATTTTGTGTTACCGTGTTCTGTAAGGAATTGTGTTAATTTGTATTCTGTGCTGTGTATTTGTTTGTAATTGTATTGTGTTATTTGTGGAATGTATTTGTGTAGATTACAATAATACCCAGTGTTTGTAGTCAGTATGTAGTTTTTTAATTCTGTATAATTCAGTTTTCTCTCCTATTGTTAAGTTTATTGGCAGCATCCCCGCCTCATATGAGAGAGTTCTGAAGCCCTCACAAGCTTTTATTGCTATAAGTCTTTTTAGTTTATCTAAATTTCTCTTTCCACTCACTGCGTGATACCAAGCATGTACTCCATACAATATTTTAAGTATCAAGGCTGCTTCATAAATTACTTTTAGCATCTCCGACCCGAGGCCCCATTTGACTCTGGCAGCCATTGCAAGTCTGTTAATGGTCTGCAGTGACTGATTGTAGACGTTGTCAATATGTCAATTCCAATTTAATTTTGTATCTCAAAGTATGCCCAGGTATTGAATTACGTCATGTTTTATCAGTTCTGCAGAGTTTAGTTTAAGATTTAGATTGGGTTCCGAGAGAAAATTATGTATTTTGACTTGTTTGGATTAAAGTGAAGTTTATTACTCCCAGCCCATCGCATAAGACGTATTAGAATTGTATTTGTAATCGACTCTAATTCGTCGAAGTTCCTACGTTTAATCAAGACCAAAATGTCGTTAATGCTATGTTTTTTTGTATCTTTTGGTACCTCAATTTCAAAAACGGTATTAATCAGTTAATTCCAAAGTATCGGAGACAGACAGGATCCTTAGGGAGTACTTATCGTTAGTTTTTTGTTTATGGTTTTGTTTGTTTATTCATCAATAGATGTAGGTGGTATATTGATATTAGTTCTCATAGCGATCTGTTCTTGTCTGTCATTGTCGAATCTATCATCCTTTATTATGTCATTTAAAATCTGTTTTAACGTTTCTTCTGTATGCATTGTGTATTCATTCATCTTGGTTATTAATTACAGTTTGAAGTAAAGTCATAGTTTTCAGTTTGTTAACCGCTGATTTGTAAGGCCATTTCCAAGCAGTAGAACTGGTTGTGTATGTCTTCCAAGATTCAAATTTAGAATTTTTAATTAATTTTTCGTATTTTTGTTTACTGAATATGTATTCACGTTTTCTTGTTTCTTGGACTGCTTCATCAACTTTTGTCTTTTGGGAACTATACATATACATATATAAACACACTGAGTGTCAAAACCCATTTCTGTGATTGTTTTGAACATGAACAGACCAATCGTTTGTTTACATGCATTGAATAATATAATCCGTTTGCAGTGTGCTTTCAAACTTTCGTACTTGTTTAATTCAAACGTGTTTTTGATTCTGTGAAATTGTAATGAGCTCTAGAATGAACAGGTGTCTTTCAATGAATTTAAAAAGGCTTTTTATTGAAGCTGTGGAGAGTGAAATTTTGATTTTGATATATATATATATATATATATATATATATATATATATATATATATATATATATATATATATATATATATATGGTAAAATATAGCACTATTTTGCGACATCTTTTCTCAAAATTTCACTCTCCACAGCTTCAATAACAAGCCTTTATAAATTCATTGAAAGACACCTGTTCTTTCTAGAGCTCATTACAATATATACATATATATACAATATATATATATATATATATATATATATATATATATATATATATATATATATATATATACATTCTCACGGAAATATATACAATAAATATAACATTGGTTTCTACAGTATAATACATACTTCCATAAAAAATAAGCAAAACATTTCCCTCATGTAGTACCACTTATAACTTTTAAAGATATAGGAAGCAATATAATAGATAATAGTTCTGTATGCCAGGCCAAGACAGAGGGAGGGAGGCCTAGGCACAGGTGAAGAGAGAAGAGCCACGACCTAGCCCTACTCCCAGGAGTAATATAAATAATGTCCCATCTCTATTCTTAGCCTCCAAGGACCAACTCTACTCGAACGATTATTTACCATCTTCTATTTATTATTCCCTTGTTATTACACACCATTTTATTTTTTAGATCTTCGAATCTATTTTCCTAAAATTGGGTTTGAAGTCAGATGAAGACCTTTTTGATAGAATATAAAGTATTTAATAGTTATACTTGTTGTTTCATGGGACTTAAAGGCTTTAAACAGATTGTTATCAATGTCTGTTGATTTACATTAACATTAACATTTACATTAAAGCAATGAACAATTTTAAAATGTTTACATAACAATAATATTTTTTAAAAATCTGGTGTGATGTGCAAATTACACATCTTTCCCTTACCACCCTATAATAATAAAGGTTTTAACAAGAATAATTTTAAAGAGTTCACATAGGCACTTCTTCAAGTCTTCTCTCACAAAAGAACAAAAAAAAAATTATATATATATATATATATATATATATATATACACACACACACACACACATATATATATGTATATAGCTTGTTTGATAGCTTCCCATTGTATAAGACATCCCATAATATTCCCATTGTGAAAGAACTTTATCTCAAAATAAATAAATAGAAAATAAAACAATATTTTCTGTCACGTAAAGGATTAAATCATTGTGTACAGAATAACATAGAGAGGCCTTCCCCAGTAGAAGATGAGTGGAGAGGGAGGGCTCTTATTCCCCACCTTCATCACCCACACCCATCCCTCAGTCTCAATAGGATTAAATAGACTTATTTATTTTAAATATCTCAAGCTCCTTTATTTTATAAACTATAAACATGCAGCTAGTGCAAATTTGTCAACAAGCAAATTTGGTAATCAGATAATGTACATTATGTCAACTATAATTAAAAAACAAAAATCTAAACTGTATTAATGGCTGCAAGTGATAACTGCTCAATTGTTTTCAAATGTATTGACATTCTTATTATTAGTAATTGTTTTATTGTTATTATTACTGCTAGTGATTTGTTATGTATTACCTGTTATTATTGCATTAATCAATTTTTGATTGAGGCTTAGATAATAAATCAAATAAACTAATGACGCTTACTGGTAACAAAAATTTATTGGGCTTTTGAAATGAATGATTTTGGCTAATTTTTGTCTCAATTTCTTTTTTAACATTTTCTTTTATTTCTCTGACATGCTATTATTATTATTATAGAAAAGTAAAGTTAACCTACTCCAATAATTTTAAATTGTCTTCCACCTCATCAACGAAATGGTTTTAAATTCTAAAGCTTATGTTCTGTAAATGCGCTCTCAATTGCAATAAAAACAGATCGACATTTTTAATATTTGATGTTGATGTGAATATTTTGTCCTACGTTCTACTGAATATAATAACATCAAATTCAAATTGAAAATGCAAGAACTAGACCTCGATTTTTTATTGATATCAAATTTTTCCATAAATTTTGTGCATCACAATTGTCATCAAATACTCTGTAAAATTTCTGATGGACTATTATTTTCCTAAAAGTGTGACAAAATTAGAAAGCACTGGGGTAATCCTATCGTCCTCTTTGGCAATATTAATCAGTTTTTAACCAATTTTTCAAATAAAACAATAATAAAATCACTGGGAAACACCAAACGAACCATAAAAATCGGAGATATGGGGAGAAAAAAACCATACAAATCGCTTCTAAGGTCAGAAACTTGTTAGAGCTTTGTAGGTAATGAGAGTGAGGGTAGTGACCCCACATCCATTCCTCTGAAGGCCTCTAAATGTTATTCTGTACTCTATGGGTTAAATAAAGCACCTTCAAAGACCAAAACCATAAAGACCAAAACGATTTTACCTGTTGATTCTTATACATACATAAATGAAAGCAGCTCATAAATATCTTAAATAAATAATACATTATTTAAGTGCTCCAAGGCATAATTTATCAAAAATAAAAAGTTTAAGTATTAAAAATAACAATAAATAAATAAATAACAATTTGATTTAAAATAGAAAGATAATATACACTCTTAAGACCATATTAATATATACGTTATTTTTTAAATTGAAGATAATATTCTATACAATATATATTTTGGATATAATGATTAATATAAAATTTGTGATCTTTATAGCTCTGGTTTGTATAAATAACTCAAATAGGGTCAATGTTTATTTATGAAAATATATCGTGCCTGTTTCCTTGAAATGTAACAAAAAACATAATAAAAAATAGTCTCTGAATATTAGTTAAATGATTAAATTACTAATAATGATAATTGAATTGAAAATTTAGAATAGAATAATATAGTTTTAGGGCAAAAATTAATTTATTTATTTGACTTAAAGTCTATTCTTTAATATATCTATTCCCAGACGTCTCTTCTTTAGTCAAATTATATAAAAATTTTGAACAAAATCTAAAGATAAAAACCTAATATTAATGATGTTTTAAATAAAACCTTAACTCAAATGATGCTCGCAGTATTTTCTAAGCATAATTTTCAAATGATGGAAAATAAATAAATAATAGGCAAATTTGTTGAGTAATACCAAAAAAGCCAAAACAGTTTAAACAAAATTTTGTTTTGTTTATATTTACTGTTACAGAAATGCTAATTGTGTAAAAAAACAGACATTCAATTATTCTAAAGAGTAAGCATACAAAACACTAAAGAAATTAAAAATAAATTGTAAGAGAGTTATTTAATAATTAAAGTAGTTGGGATTCTACTTACAGTTGAATTTCCTAGAAAGCAGTTCATTCTTCCTTTAGTTCACTACCTGCTGATTTCTTATGGCCAGAAGATTTTGAAATCCCTCAAACGGTATCCGCAAAGGTAATAATTAATAAAAAAAACTTCAGAACATATTGTAATATCTATGAAAAAATAAAATAAACTAAGTGATATCTACTCAACATTATCAGACTCAAAATAGTATTCACATAGAAAGAAATGGTTACAACTCGCAGACAGGAACCGATTACTAAATTATCTATAACTTCATTGGCCATAAGTTAATATTCTCGCCGTTACCCATCAATAAGCCCAGTTCAGTTTTTAAATAAAAATGACATTCGGAGAATATTTTAGTTTTCTTTCAACATTTTTTCTTCCCTAAAAAAATGCAATTTCTTAAATGTTTACAATTGGCGTATAATTAACAATGTAAAAAAATAATAACACAATCATAATAATAAAGTAGACACTAAAATTTTAAATAGTTTATAAATGTAATGTTTGAGATAATAAATTAATACATCTTTATCATTAATAATGATTAATTTTCTATTTCCATTCGTTGAATAATTATTATTTATTTATGTTCCTTGTATTTTAGGTAAACTTGGATTAATGCAACTAAACTTCCCGTTAAGAAAGGGAATTTCTATCATGAAAAATTCTCCTTCAAGATCTAAAGTCATACTTTGATTTCGACGTAAATATTTAACGATATTCTTAAACTTGTAAATTATGTATTACGAAATCTATAGTTCGCCCTTTAATTAAATAATAATATAAAAGAAATATTAACAAAAACAAAAAAGTGCGTCTATTCACGTACAAATCAGCCATAAAAATTGTATTAATATGCTCTACATCCATACTTTGTTCTCATCATTTACAAGTCGATAAACCAAGACATATTTTTTTAAGTTCTTCCTGCACTCTATAACTTTCGCTATATTCTACTAGAGTCGTGCTCCGATAAACTCGTATGTTGAATAGAAATTATATTTAAACACAAGAGAATGCCGTTGGCCAGGACTAATATAAATTTACCGAGCAACTGGTTAGATCTGGATTATGTTGTCTTGGCAATAGGATTCTTTTTGTTGTACCATCACAAGATCAATGCATTACTAAAAATTCTGTCAATGATTGAGATTTCTACATATTTGCACTCCACTCACTGATTTTTATTTGTCGGCAAAGTACGTCATTGAACTTCATTTATAATCTCAATCAATTGCCGATTAGATATTGTTGCAATATACTAAGCCATGTCAAACTCAATTAAAGCGGCAAGTCGCATCACATTTATTTTCATAAATTGATATTTTATGGACAGGAATATGGACAGAATATTAAAACATATTATGAAATTATGTGAATTTAGGTTAATAGGCGATAATATTTCTTTACAATTGTATTTTTTTCATGACATTGTGGACCACAAAATTACTTCGGGGATCATGTGTTTTACACCCCTGCACTAAGCTAACATAGTGTTTGTTTATTTCAGGATTAGTATTATTTTATGTGCATTGATATACAACGTATATACCAAAACACGTGTATATGTAGCATACCAAAAGGGTATTTGGTGGACATTATCAATAAAATTAACATTTAATAATTAAAAATGTTATTTAAACTAAATATATAGCTCAAAATAAGTTTTAAGAAGAATTATGATAATTGCCATCTGATAAATAAAAATATAGTTGGGCACAATGTAATACAAATAACGAAATGGTGAGGAATGCAATACATAATATGATTCTTAAATAAAAAATCTGGTGTGGTGTGTGCATAACACAACTTCCACTTACCATGCTATTTTGAATAGAAATTAATTACTGCTCAAGTAGGGCTAGTGAAATGTAAAAAGTTTCCATTAAATAATGTAAAAGTAAAAATTATTAATTAAACAATCACTTAGGTTTATAGATTTTTCATCACCTCCATTATTTTCTACGACTTGTTATTAGATATCTATTTTCCTAAAATCTTTGGTTTTCCAACAGTATATTATATACCTATATTACTACTGTTATTTTGCGGAAATTTGTTTAGAACCTGAGAAAATATTTCTCCTTTATTCTCTTTTGGTTAGTTATCAAATTCTTTCAGTTTATAATTATTTAATTTTTATTAATAGTAACAATGAGAGCTGGTTAATTATTTCAAATAAACAAATTGATATTTTAAAGTGAAAATTCAGGAATATGGACAGGATATTAAAGCATATTATATAATTAAGTGAATTTAGGGTTTTTAATTAGGCAATGATATTGCTTTACAATTGTATTTTTTTCATGACATTCTGGGCCACAAAAATTACCTCGGGGGTCATGTGTTTTACACCCCTGCGCTAAGCTAGCATAGTGTTTGTTTATTTCAGGATTAGTATTATTTTATGTCCATTGATATACAACGTATAGTGTTACTGGCTTAACTTTTCTACTTTTATTTGAACGACAGTAAATAATTATTTGGCATGGTCTGAAACTGCTTTATATGTTGCCAGTGGGCAAAATCGCATGACTATATTAATGTTATGACTTTAGTCGATTGGACCTTGTAACTAATTGCGAAGTGGTTAATAGTTTATAATACATACTTCTAGCTCGCAACACACATGAAATGGTACATGGAATCTCTTCTCAATGTTATCACTAGTTGCTGAGGAACTTTAGTGGTTGGTTTAGTTAAAATAAAAACATTATTATATGCTTGATCTCCCATGACAAAAACTCGGTTGGGGTTTCTTTGTCTTTAATTTTTCTATATTATGAAAACCACAGCCAACAATTTTTGCTAACTGCACACGCTCAAAACAAAAAATAATCGAAGTTCTTGCAAGCGGAAGTTACAAGATAAAAAAGTTACTTTAGAGGAAGCCATTTTGAAAATTCAGTATTTAAGCCCTGTCAGACTATTTCAACGAGGATAAGATCTAGCTGATAGTAAAGATCATTGATGCAGCAATTTTAATCAAAATCATTATTGCCATGTTTGAGAAAATTGTTCAAAAGGGTAAAATCAATGACAAAAAGTAGCACTTTACTAAAAAAGTCACCAGGCAAATATCTACCCTAAATATGCAATTTCAGTTTCGTAGAATGTTTCGTTTTTTAGCTAGATTGTTCATATGTACAAACACACAGGCCATTTTTCGAGGCTTGGTTATTTTGGCTCAGGTGACGTGTATTTCTGTTGAAAAATCAGATACTAAATTTTTCATGATGGCAATACTCTTTCTCTTACCATATATTTCATATGTATGTAAGTGAAAGTAAAAATGACAAATGATATAAAAACAATTATATTAATTTAATTTTTCTTTTTGTTCCGGATGGATTTATAAGAAGAAGGCAAATAATCACTTAAGTGTCTATAATCGCCAAATTGGGTGTAAGTTTTAGGGATCAGAATGAAAATTGGATCAAAAATTTTATAAAACTAAAAAAACTTATGTTAGTGAGTATGAAACCATATTTTTCAAAAGTTTTGGAGAGAGGGGATATATCTCCCTGATCCCTCCCCTACACCCCCTGCAAACATCACTGTTATGGGGAATGCAGAAAATAATTGACTGCTTTCTAATCGAATCGTTGCATATTTTTATGATTTTTTTTCTCCCTTGAGTTGTAGCTATTGCACAGCTTGAATGGCATTTTTAAAGCATTACTTATCTTCCTATGTGAAGACTCTCATCTATTAATCTGCTGAGTGCATTATAACATTAAAATTATTTTACATTAGAAAACCCGATGTTAACTAAAATACGGTAATTCAATTAAACATTATTATGATAACATATAAAATTAAGAATTGCACTGTGATCCATGATTTTTAGGAGGTTGTCAAAAGTCTGTGTCCAGTATTTTATAGGTTAGAGAAATTTCTTGAGGATAATTAGGTATTAATAATAAAGAAGGATTAGCTAGAAGATATGCCCTGCAGTAATGGCAGTTTCATCAGTATTTTTTTAATTTTCTAGAGGAGTATATTTGACAATGTTAATCTTACAACACTTACTTATTAAAAGGCTAATATTCATAAGTTTTTAAAATAAATTCCTGCTAAGCCACAGAAAAAGAAATTCTTATTATCATAAAATTAATTCATAATTTATTCGTCTTCTATTCGTCTATAGTGAACTCCGATGACTTACAATTTAGGTCAAAACGTAAGCATACATTAAAACTGAGTGTTTTATTTCAGACCGCACCCCCAACCATCTACTTGATTTTATCTACAATCAACTATATCTTCATCATTTATTTATAATACATTCTAAATCCAGAAGGAATCAAAAGTAATGACTTATGCTACAAATTTCCATTAAAAACCCCTCTACAATCATTGTTATTAATAGTTTAGGGGATTTTATTTTAAAAAATTATCAGACAATAGATTATAATCTAACAATACTGCTAACTATAATAATTTTATTTCAAAAAATTTACAAGAGATTAGGTAAATCTGGCATCAATGGCGATCCATTACCCTTCCTTAACCTCTGATTGTACACTAACAATGCTTAAGAATGCTATCCTGCTAAATAAAACCTAATAATGAAGTATTATAATGACTTCATATTTCAATAAGTGTGATGTATTATAAATACTAAATATAGATCTTTGACTAGGTGAGCTTCAGCGATGTTGGAGGATATGCCAATCGTACTCGGAAGCCAATCTCCCTCCTTCCAGTTCCCAAAGCTGAGATATCACAGTTGAAGATGCTTGATAAGGACTGCTTCATAATACCTGTAGCCAGCCTAGACAGATTTTTACCAGCTGGGGTTCCAGTAAGTAAATTTCATATATTTTTTAGTTTGAACGGGAATGATGGATTGGAATTTATTTCTTATTACAACATGGAGTTAAAATAAAAAGAAAATAACATCAAAAGCACAATTAATTTCTTCATTATCTTGATTTTGTTTTATTTTTGTTCACAAAGGAAATGAAAATTGTTTCAAATCTCAAAAATATTAAAATTAACCACAATAAACTAGTTACAAAGATATTTAAAGCACTCTCTTTCTTTTGGTAACACTCACAGTTTCGTCAGGCATAATTTGATTGACGTGATGGAAAATCATTTATGCATCCATCAAAATAATTTAATTGCAGGCATTATATTATTGTTTTTTTCATTTACCATTATTTCTTTGTGGAAATGTCTTAAAGATTAATGCAATATGATTATATTGCATAGTTCATATATAAAGGATCAATAAAAAAAGTTCAAGGTTCAGGTTTGTATTTTATATATAGAAACTTCTGTCAGTGCTATAGGTAAAAGCATTGATGAAACAGACTAAAAAAAAATTAATCTTTTCGTATTGAAACTAGGAAAACAACTTATTAGCAGTCAGCACTTTTTCAGTCTGTAACCTAAAAAAAACCCTCTGCATTCATAAGATGTTTTAAAACTAACTTAATCATTGGATTCTGAAGGGAGTAGCAGGGAATAAAAGATTAGATTAATAGATGCCAGAATCATAGAAATGAGAACCTTATCAATGAATGAAGGAATTTCTTTAACAAGAAAAAGGAAAGGAAAGTAATGAGCTGAAAGTAGACTAATATTGCAAGATTTTTTGATAGATTTTATGGGTTTAAAGTATATTTAAAAACTAACAAGAATACCAAACTTGAGCAATACAGATTCCGATCACTTTTACATATCTTATAGGAGATGGTCCCCTCAATGCTTATATATGGTGGGAACACGCAATTCACTTTCATTTTTCAAAAATGAATGAATGAATGATATCGATTTGAAATTCTACATGCACATTAAGTAGGAGTGATGGTATCCTTACTATCACAAGTTGTACAGCCATGCAGTAAAGTGATTACATTTGAAGATGAAGATCATGAGTTCAAATCTCAGGTGTAATGTTTTTTTTTTTTACTTTCCCTTACCAATATACGATGTATATAGTAAGGGGAAGTATTGCGATCGTGAAAATTTCGAATTCGAGTTTTCGACAGAAATACTCGTTTTAAGGTCTCCTGAGTCCAAATGACCAAGTCTCGCAAAGTGGTCTGTGTGTCTGTGTGTATGTGAACAGTCTAGTTCAAAAACGAAAAGTCGTACGATACTGAAATTGCGTATTTAAGGATGGTACCTGCATGTGATGTTACAGCAACATTTTCGTCAAAATCGATTAACCGTAAGTGCCACTTTATATAATCGATTTTACAATTATCTCGAAAACGGCTCTAACGATTTTGATGAAACTTGCCTAAATTATTTTTCATAAATGTCTTTAACTTTTCATTTATGTAGTAAATCACCGAGGAATTGCAGGGAAAAAAGTTATGATGAAAAGAATATTTTATTTGCGCCTAGCATAAAAAGTATGTATTTAACGGTAAATTATGTGTAGAATTGTATGAAAGGTAATTGAATTATCTAAAAAACAATAAAAGAATAATCAAAATCGGAACAGTATTAGCAAAGATACAGCGCATCGGACTAACCGGAAATAGCTATTATATCATCGATTTTACACTTTTTTACAATTTTCTCGAAAACGGCTCTAACGATTTTGATGAAACTTGCCTAAATTATTCTTCATAAAGGTCTTTAACTTTTCATTTATGTAGTAAATCACCGAGGAATTGCAGGGAAAAAAGTTATGATGAAAAGAATACTTTATTTGCGTATAGCTTAAAAAGTATGCATTCTTCGGTAAATTATTTGTAGTATTGTATGAAAGGTAATTAAATTATCTAAAAAATAATAAAATAATCACAAAAATCGGACCAGTATTAGCTATGATACAGGGTATTTTATAAGGAGCACAAGACCCTAGATGGGTAACCAAGCGCATCTGGAAGGAGATGGATGCGACCAAACTTCCTCCCACCAATCCGCCAATCTGTTGTAAACAATACGCTCTGTAATAAAGTAATTTAAGAATACAAAAGTGCTAATTAACTTAATAATTTCTACTTTCACATTATTTAATGGAAAGAAAATGTTTCCATGGAAACTAAACCAGAAACTTTTAAAATATATTTGCAACTTGACAATGTTAAAATATATAGGTAGTGTACAGGATTGTTGTACTAAAATTGTTTAAAAAACTTTTTTATTGTACTTAAGTGGGAGAAGATGTGTATGCTGCTGAGTTTATTAGAAGCAGTGTTTATGTGAACTCTTTAAAATTGTATTAAAAAGATTATTATAGGACAGTAAGGGAAAGTTGTGTGATGCGCGCACCGAACCAGATTTTTTATTCTTTAGTTGTTTTTTATATCTCTGGTGTTTATAAATATTTAAACATTGGATTAATTATTTTTTAAATTTTAATTTAATTTAATATGGATGAAAATTTTTCAATTGAGCTTTTTTCTATGGTCATTATTTATTCAATTGTTTTAAAAACTAAAATTCAAAAGTTGATATAGGTATTGAAATTAAATCAAATAAAAATAGGAGTTGTTATAGTTTTAAAACTTGACTATTGCTTTATGTGTAACAGAATAAGTTCCTTTTAAGTATCTATTCT
The DNA here is from genome assembly GCA_948150685.1 of Rhaphigaster nebulosa. Taxonomy (NCBI): domain Eukaryota; kingdom Metazoa; phylum Arthropoda; class Insecta; order Hemiptera; family Pentatomidae; genus Rhaphigaster; species Rhaphigaster nebulosa. Next base: position 80,052,173 of record OX411310.1, read on the forward strand.
TGGTGTTTTAAAACAGACATGACATTGTAAGACGATATTTTTGTAAATGAAAATGGTGAAGTTTCCTGCACAGTGAAGATTATTCCACCAAAATTCACATCCATTTGTCAACCGACTGACATTTACTTTTTTGATTAAAAAAAAAAAAATTGTTAAGAACGTCCAAAACGCCCCAGTTACTGACAGAAAACAGAGAATTAACATCAAGAGAAGACGTTATAAAAATTCGTTCCCTTATATGGCATAATTGACCTCATCTAAATATAAAGCGATGGACTAGTATACTTGTTTCCACTCCAATTTGATTGATGAAAGAGAAAAATTCATGAATGTGAATGAACTATGTTTCTGATTAAACGATTACGATAACAAAAAAAATGCAACAATAAGTTTTAAAAACGTTCGGTTTGTGACAAACTTTATGTTTCAAATGTTTCCATGATGATCATCATCCGAATGAAAGCATAATTGTGAATGGATCTGATGATAACATGGAGAGTGAGTAAGTAAAAATTATTATGATTTTAAGTGCATAACATTGTAATTTTCAATTAATTAATTATATTTGATGATACTAATCATTTTGTTATTATAGTTATTACAACTCCTATTGTTATGATAATTCTTACTATTTGATTTCAATGCTAATGTCAACTTTTTAATTTTTTATTTTTTAAAAACAATTAAATAAATAAATAATGACCATAGAAAAAGCTCAATTGAAAAATTTGCCTCCATAATAAACTAAATTAAAAGTTAAAAAAAATCCATTATTAAAACATTTATAAACTTCAGAGATATCAATAATAATTAAAGCATAAATTAAAAAAAAAAATTGTTACACCTGAGAATAAAACTCATGACCTTCAACTTAGAAAACAACCACTTTACCACCAGGATACACCACCAGTGATACAATGTGTAAAGTCATTCCTGCTTAATGCTCATGCAGAATTTCAAATCAATATTTTTCGAAAATGAAAGCAAATTGCATCTTGCCACTTTTTCATAATCATTCAGGGGACCCTCCCCTATAATATTTATAAAAGTGATCGGAATCTGTGACGCCCAAGTTTACTATTCTCCTTGTAAGACTTTTTTCCATGCAGCAGGAAAATTGAATTATGAATGAAGAATAGGGAGTTGTATTTGGGTAAAGGATAGCAAGATAGAGTTGGATAATTTTCACATGAATTTGATCGGGGTCATAGTGATGAATTCTAATTTCTAAGCTTAAGGACAAAAAAAAAAAAAAATAGGTAATCTCAAGGGAAACATCACAGAAAAATTGTCAAGAGTAAATGGAATTTGAGGGATGAAGCATGGAGAAGAATGAGATAGAAGGGAGGTAGAAGGTCAGGAAAATAATAGTTTTCATTGTTCGGAGAAATAGGATTATTATGAAAGATTTGAAACTAACAGCAGAATTTTAGGAGGATTTTGCACTTTGATTTAGGATCAGGAAGTTGAGAAAGAATATTCTGAAAATATTACACTTTGGCATGGCATGTGGATGTATAAGTAAGGTTTCATGGATAGGATTTAGGACCCATCGGGATGAAATACTTTTAAGCATCTTTTTCCATTTTATGAACTCTTGTCATTTCTGGGTTAATTCAGAGAGTACAGGGAGCCAGAAAGCAAAGGCCTAAAGAGATGTGTAGAGACTGAGGGAGGAAAGAAGTATCATTGTTTTCAAGACTTGCTTTCCTAATTTATGTCCAAAGTTAGTAGTTTTCTGCCATAAAAACATAATTTTTATTATTTATTTTTTTTTTTACAGATGCCACTACTAGACAATGATGCTGAAAAGAGCCTGAGTGTTCTTGAAGTTGATGATCCTAAGATCTGCATTGTGATCCACCTTATGACCCAAATGGAACCCTTGGAGCCCGTACTTGAGTCTCCACTCACTATGCCATATATTAAGCAAAAAATTGTAGCGTGTGACCTCCTCTCAGAAATTGGCTGCACTAGAACAGCAGCTGAAGGAATGCTCCTTTGCAACCTAGAAAAGAATGGTAATTCTATTAGTTTTACCATTTCATCACTACATTACTCATAACGATCGCAATAAACTATTTATCTATATAGTAGTTTATTAGTTATTTCTGTATATCATTATACATTATATATCATTATATATCTGTATCATTATGTATCTGTATCACTGTATCATTATTATATCTGTATATCATTATATATTATATCACAGTAAAAGATTTTTCACAGCAAAATTCAAATTTCACAAGTATAATCACTTGTGATAAGTCAAGCATAGTCACAAATATAACACTTATCTGTTCAAGATTTAGTGTTATACATTCAGTAAAAATACCCCTAATCTTATAAATAGAATGAGATTCATTTTCTAATTATTAAATTATAAATCTCCAATAGAAAAATCTCTTTAATTGAATTCAAAAACTCTTGAAATAGTTTGCTAGCTTAAAACACCAGGATCAAATCATACAAACAGTATCTTTTAATTGAAAAAAAAAATTAGTTTCTGTTTTATGATCCTATTGTCAAAACTAAAAGGATCAACATTAATAGAGTTGATCTGTTTGAAAAAAAGGAAAAGCTTTCTAATTATACCATCTAAGCACAATTACTTTTAGAAACTCAACCTGAGTTTAAGATATTAGGTTTGTTTATTGTACTTCTGTCACTAACAATGCCTGATGTTATTAATATTGTTTGATCTTATCAGCAACTATTATATATATTTAGGATAAACAAAATATTTAGATGCGCACATCTATGGAATAAATTTCAACTTTCCTTCTCAGGTTTAAATAAGTTAGTAACCTACAGATAAACTGCACTTCCTGCCCTTATTGAGTAAGTAATGACATTCCACATATTAACTATATACTTCAACAGTATTATTACTTGTGGTCTGTAACTATTTAATCGTGTTGCCTACAAAAAATAATTCCTTGTATACCTTTTTCATTCCTAGAATTTTTTCATTGTTCTAAGCATTATTCATCTCTTTGGATCATCTGACATATGGACACATGATGTCATTAATCCAAGATAAAATCTTCTTGCCTCTTCCCAACATTCTGTTTCTATATTTTCAAGCTCTATATTTCAGTTATCATTCCTAAAACTATATCTATCCACAATCTAAAATCCTCAACCCAAGAAAATATTCCTCCTGATCTCAAGGAGCTAGAATGCACATGCACCCTACTTACTTCATCCCTTTATTGACTCCTTGGTTGAAATTCTCAGAACCAACCAACTCCCTTAAAATCCTGAATCTGGATGAACAAAGAGATTCAAGAAATAAAGAAAGAACATAAGACTGATGAAGAACTATTTTCTCTTCATCTTGAAAGATAGCCAGGGCATGAAACAGTTATTGAACTTTTTCAAAAAGTTTCAAGTAAACTGTTTTACAAGAACTTTTACAATTACAGTATTAACATAAAAAAAATCATAACAAAAGAACCTTCTGATAAAAAGTTCCCTAAGAACTTATATCATTAACAATTTTTGATAAAAGTTCTGTTAATATTAGTTCTTGCCAAAACTTTTTTTATAAAAGTGCTGTCAATAGAAGTTACTACTTGAACATTTTAAATATAAGTTTTCACATACTCACAGGGCAAAGCTTAAGAGTGATCTTCAGGTGGTGGGGAAAATCTCGGGAGACAGCAATATTGTTAAACAAATTTAAAAATCTTTTTTTAAAAACATAGATAATAAATCAAATAACAAATCAGTAGAAAAATTGCTTTAATTTTAATTAAATCACCTCCAGAATGTTTATTTAAATAAATAACATTTTAAGATATGAAAACCTTTCAAAACACAATTCAATAAGTATTTTCCACATTTAATTGGGAACTTTAATAATGAGAACTTTTATTATAATCTCGCTAAAAAGTTCTAATGAGAACTTTTATATGAAAGTTCTCAAAGAACTTTTACTATATAAGTTCTGACCAAAAAGGTTCTCTGAAGAACTTATAATAAAAGTTCTTGCATGAACTGTTTCAAAAAAGTTCTTAAGAAAAAGTTTAATTAAGAACAAGAACTTTTTCAAAATAAAAGTACAGTTATTTTGGAGCTCTGGCTATAGCCAAACTTTAAATAAAATACCTTAATTTTCTGTTTAAGTAATTTCTGTCCCTTATCCTTTCCAACCTAGTTAAACTTTTTGAGGAAATATTCCTCATGTTTCATTTGAAAACTTCTCTGAATCCACACTAGTCCAACTGGTCTATACCTATTCCAATGTCGTTATCTCTGGTGATTTTAACATTCTATAATCCGAGCATAACTCTGTCCCACTGAAACTTCCTTTTCCCTCACATGGCAAATTACTTTCCACTACCCTAAAATTCCAGAAAAACGATTATGGACCTCACAATATCCCAGTAAAGCTAATAAAATCTGTCTTCCAATCCTTATGATCCTTCCCTGTCATATTTATAGCTTTTCTCTACAAAATTCCATATTCTCCTCTTCTTGGAAAACTGCCCTAGTCTGGCCATTAAATAAAATTTCAAATCTTTCCTCACCACATGACTTCTATCATATTTCTCTCCTCTCTAACTTCTCAAAGAACATTCCCTCCTTAACCTTCTTCAATCTGCCTAACGATATGGCTACTAAACACAATCCGCTCTCCTGAAAGTAGCCTATCCTCATCATTTTAGATTTCTCCAAAGCATGTGACACAGCTGACCATAACATCCTCCTTAACAAGCTACAGTATTTTTTTAATCAACAGTGTTATGGGCTGGTTCCAATCCTTCCTTGTTCCTTGGTCACAGTATGTAGTCGTCCCAGGTCAATCTCCATCTAAGACACTTTCTCTCTCCTGTGGTGTCCTTCAGGGTATGTCTTTGTCCCCTACTCTATTTGCTATTTAATCACTCTCAATACCATATCAATGCCGACGATTTCCAAATATACCTGTCCTTCCCAAATTCTGACCTATTACCAGCCACAAAAGACTCCAAGAGGATTTTAATCGAATAAGTGGCTGTTACTAACAAGTTGAAGTTGAATGCAGAGGAAACAAAGGCAATTATAATAGGTTCCCATCGCCTCCTTAAAACTGTTTCTCATATCCCAATCTTGTTTCTGAATAATAAATCCATAAAGTTCTATCCAACCATAAAAAAAACTTGGAATGACCTTTAACCAAACTCTTTCCTGAAAAAGCCATGTTTCTGATATCTCCTGTGGTACCTTTTCCCCTTAAAAGCAACAGAATTACTGTTGTCACCTTATTTGAAGTTATCCATTTGAAACCCATAGACTGCTAATTACCTCCTTAATATTCTTCCACTTTGGCTTCTATCTCTCGAGGCAAAAATTGCTTTGAAAGATTCATCTTCAGGATTCCGAGGGATTCCTCTGTTTCCCGATTTTATGAAGAGTTGAAGTGGCTTCCTACCCTTCCTACCATCGTAGGAACCTCTTGGCATCCTTCATCTATCAAGTTATCCAAACCCCGCCATCTATCATACATCTTTGACCTCCTTCAATTCTAATCCTCTGTCCATCTTCGTCTTTCAGATTTATATACAGCAGCCCACCGATCAGCAGCTTTCGACAGATCTTTTCTTATCCGATCCTCATCCTTATGGAATTCTATTCCTTCTTCCATCCATCACTCCAATACCCTTCCCAACTTCAAATCCTGCTTATTCATTCACTTCCTGTCCATCTAGTTCTGAAAGAATTGTAAATAGAGTTTCTTTCATTTCAATAAAAATTTGGAAATATGTATCTACCTTTTGAGATTTTGTATCTACCTTTTCAATTATCCTTACTTCATTTTTAATTTTTTTTTTAAATTTTTTATTTTTCATTTTTAATCTTATTTATATCAGAAGTTTGTATGTTTTTCATTTAAAGGCGTAAACACTCAAGCCAGCAATACATATTTCTTATGTTAGAAGTTACTGCATTATGACCTTTAATTTTCATTTTTATTTATTGATTTTTTTTTATTTTTTATTATCTGTTAACTCAAATCTTTCTATTTCATCTACTCTAAGACTCTGAAGCCCACCTACTTCCAATCACTGCCTGTAATTGTTATTTGGGACTTGTTCCAGAATAAATAAAGAGTTTATGATTATTAAAGAAAATAGTACACTAAAAAACTTCTGCTAAGTAGGTTAGTATAGCTTCCTCACCATTTCTATTGGGTATGTAGGAAAAAAAAATGCAAATGAATTTGATGAAACAGATAGTGGATCATAAGCACACTAATCCCCAACTTTCTTCCAATTTTAGACCAAATCGGACCAGCCATTTTCAAAATATGTTTGTGTCAACAAAAATACATTTGCATATGCATAAGCTTTTGCTTATATATATACTTTTGTATATATACTTATATATACTTTTGTATATATACTTACTTATATATATATATATATATATATATATATATATATATATACTTTTGTAGCAGATAGAATTTGATAAAACTGATATGGGACCATCTACGTAACAATCCTCACAATCTCTGAAAACTTAATCAAAATTAGATTAGCATTTAAAATTATATAATTATTTAAAATTAGTAGGTGTTATGCCAGTCATATGGATTTGACTATAGACAGAGACAGAATCAAATTTTTTCCTTTGTTTCTAAAACGTAAATACGAGTGAAAATTTTCAATTCTGAAGACAAAAATTTTTTTTTCACAGCAGTAGGTTCTCAATTTGGTATGTATATTTTACGTACTCCATTATTAGTATTCAAGATGGGACAATTGCTTAGAATAAAGAATTTCTTTTTATTAAGACATTAAGCTTAATAACAACAAACGACAAGTAAACACATATTTTATTATATATGGTATATGATAGTGTATATTCTTCCATTTCTGTTTCCTAAATTTATTCAACCCAATTTGAAATTTAGGTTTTTCAAAATATTTCACTTTTTTTTTTTTTACTACATTTACATAAACAATATTGATAGTCTATAAGAGCTTAAGCTTCATTAATTTTTTTTTTTTTTCGTTTTTAGCTGAATTTCCATTCATAGCTTATTACGTCATAAATAAGGCAACCACTGATCCAGGAGAGTTTTTTCATAAGTGTCGTGCAGCTTCTCTCAGTAAATTTGATCCTAGAGCAATGCGTTACACTGCAGCTCACACTTTTGACTTGTTTAATGAAGTAGCAACAATAGCAAGGCCACCTTTGGATCCCACCTCCAAGAAGCCTTCTTCACCTTCAACAGGATTCATTGTGACTCTTTACAAAGTTTTTGAAGGAGATGATGGAGAAAAATTTGAAAAAAATTGGCTGTACTGGACAGGTATTGAAATAGTAAATACTACTACTTTAATTTTAAGTGTTAATTTTCAAGTCAATAAAAATTATTGTGATAATTGTAATTAGTCAATTCCATTGAGAGGAAAGAAAACTGTTGTTAATATTTCTCAAAAGGAAAAGCCCTGCTGGAACAGTTGCTACAATGGTAGTTGACATGTAAGCGATGAAAGGTAGTCAGCCATTGGCGATTTCTTGGAACTTTAATTTCGGTTTCATAGACTGGGCCTCTAATTATTTTTTTTAAGTAATCATCCATTTATCCTTAAAAGACTTAGTGGAACCTTAACCTTTTTGAAAATAAATTCTTTAGAGTTCTGAGAATCAAATTCATGCCTCCTGATTCATAGGTAGCAATGTTACCTAATATACCACAGACATCTACAGTCACCTCCTGCTATGATTTCAATCACTTGCTTATTGTCACTAACATACATGATATTATAATTAATAAAATTGTGTTCTTTATAAATATAACTTGAGATCATAATACAGTTATATTTCCCATTAAATAATTAAGTTATAAAAATAAATAACTTCAAAGCATAACAAATGAAAATAAAAGGTATTTTCCCTCTTCTTCAACTTTTCATAAGTAGAATACCTTCATGTTTTTAGGTCCAAAATTGATTTGAATGAATCAGAAGAGGTAATCCACTTGCTTATAAATATTACCTCAGGAGAGATACAAGGTACTGAGTCTTAAAATATTTATTGAAATATTCTTTTCTCTAATTATTTCTTTTATCCCGTCTATCCTATTTATCATAACTTCTTTAGAACTGACTGTTCAATCTATTACAATGACACACTTCATCAGTGCATAATTAAAAAAAAAAAATCATGTTTAAAAAGTTATTTCCATAGAAAGACATAAAGTAAATTAATAATAATACCAACTCATTTCATGGAATGTGAAATTCAAGAAAAAACTATCAATAAAGGATTTGTTTTAAGGGAAGGGATATAGTAGATGGACGACCAGGAGTGAGTGTAGTGGTAGTGAATTGTAGATTTAAGTTAAAACAGTTGGAAAACAATGAGGGCAATGGGATTGGATGCTATGATAAATGAAGAATTCAAGAAAGTACTTTCATTGGTAATTAAGTGACCACTTTGACCCGGTGTAGTATTGCAGAATTAGGCGTATGAAGGTCCTGAAAAAATGTTATAAGAATAAATCTATTATTCTTTTTGACTTAACATCAAATTCACCAGAGATCCCATTTTAAACCAAACGGGCATAGTCAAATTAATACTTGAAATGGAAGGAAGAGATCAATTTTTATTTTTTTATTTCTTTAATGTCGCTTCTTTTGCTAGGGCCATTAGCGACTTAAAAATTGTTTAATCTCTTCCTTCCATGAATTAAGATTATAAAAACATAACAATGTGCCTGCTGCAAGCCAATTAATTGATTTTTGTAAAGCAAATTGTTATTCAATAGTCTGCAATCAGTGTAATAAGTGTAAACAGATAACTTTTTTAATAGTAATTTTGTTCATAATCAGGTGCAAGAATGATATATAGAGCATTGCCCAAATCTGTTGGACTACGCAGAATCACATTGCACAAATCAGCATCCAACGGGGATAAACTTTATTTGTTGATAGTGGAATGCTCCAATCTTTTGGAACAACTAAATGCTGCAGCAGCTCTTATACCAGCCTTACGAGCAAGACTTTGTGGGTATACAGGTCTTTACAGAACATCTGCAGTCTTCTGACCAAATGTTTGCACAACAAAAAAGAAAGATAATTTACTTGATTACAGCAAAATATCTTTTAATGTAGAATCAACTTCCATAATACAGGCGATGTTCTGTGATATACATACATGATTTTTCATCATAACATATCAGTAATATATTCTTTCCGTTTTATCATCTGAATCAATTAAGAAACAATTGATGTTGATTAATACTTAATTCATCTTTATTTTCATTTTGTTCCTTCAGCACAGCTCTTCTACATCACATTTATTTTAACTTTTCACAAGTTTTCTCTTTTTAAATCACATTAGATTTAACTGATATAGTTGAAACATTTTATTATAATATATTTAGAACAACTAAAAATTATTGCTACCATCTAAATTAAATCACTTTCAAAAATTCATATTATACTGTAATGTTCAAATAGTGCTGTGATCATCCAGATTTAATCTACAATACCAAATTTCGCTTTAGGTTCAAAATATTTATCTATTGTTACAATTTCAAACTTTCATTCAATTCTTTTTCCATACGAATACCTCATAAATGCATATCAATTTATTAATTATACAGTCTTCCTTCTAAGAACCTTAATATCTTTGAATAATAGTATAATGTACTTTATATACATACTATGTATGTTTAAATTTTTCTTATTTTGTCGCTCCATTCTAAAAGAATTTTCTTAGTTTAGAGAAATTATTTAAAAATAATTTTTTGAAATCCAAATATTCTTAATGCTCAATTTTAATCAGTAAATACTTATTCAACAGACGCTTGTTAGTGCAAATGACCAAAGCTATATAAGAAAAGGGAAAGAACATTCCTCCATTATTTTAAAATTTATACAAATGAAAGCTTTAAATGACAATTAGATCAATTAAAAAGAAAAATGTATCTATTAGATATAATACAGCTTGTATGCCTTTATTGCAATAATAATTAATTTATAAGTAATATAAAGTTGCTAACCACCAACAAGGAAAAACTATTAATAGGTATTTAAAATGCTTATAAGGACATTTTTATATTTTTTAAAAAGAAAATTATGGAGTAGATTAAAACATAATTTAAGTTTTTATAAAATGTTTCACTTTGTGAGTATAGGCTGTGTCTACAAGAATTTGATGTTTTGTTTTATTTAAATCCTAGAGCAATTTTAATGTTTTTGTTTGTTTATTGCAAAATATATATATGTACATTTATATATAATTATATAAAATAAGTTTAAACATTGTAAATCTATTAATTATGATAAATAAAAAAAATAAATGAATAATATTTAATAAAAATTAGTTGAAACATTATATAGTATTAAAAACAAAGTATATTTCTTGAAAAAGTGTTTAATCAATTTTTTTCTTATTATTCAAATAAAATCATACAGTTTATAATTATAAATGTTTTTGTATGAAATGTTTTCTAATAAATATTTATAGTTGTTTTAATTATTGATCATTATAACCTTATCTTATTAATCCATCTTTTGGTTGGCTTCATACATGTCACCCTAACCCTTCGCAGCAGTTACTCACCAATTGATGTTAATAGTAACAATCTAGAATAGGAAGTGTGATCAAAGTTTCTTCTAAATTAGTCCATATGTGAAAAGTGATATTGAAACCTCCAATCCAAAATAGGGGAAACTTGCTTTATTCTTTAAGAATTTCTAATCGACCAAAATGTATAAAGTTTCATCAAAACCATTTGTCATTCAAAATAGTCCTTAAACCCTAACAAGAAGAAGGGCTGCTTTACCTACATATAATTAGTATTTGAAGTTGGCCCAGGAGAAACATGGGTATGAATGTAGTTGCACAAAAAAATCCCAATTGTATGAACAACAATTTTTTCAATTTCCGACCAGTAAGTCTGTTATATGTTCCAATGAAAATTTTATGAATGGAAAGGATATTCAAAATAACAAATAAAAATGTTATAGAACTATTATCACTTTAATCAATGACTAAAAAATAATGCAATAAGAAAAAATTAACATATCTGTACATAATAAAATAAACTTCAATATCCCTTTCTTCCTCTGAACCTTTGGCGATTGTCCAACTGAAACAAACATAAATAAAGCAAATGAAAAACAAAGATTATTTATTTAATTTTTAACACAGTCATTTTTTAAAACTTAAGTCCTTTCTTGTACTATTTCTTATCAATAGCTCATTGGCAACGTTTTCACTTGTTCAATGTACTTCCGATCATTATTTTAAAATTTTCATAATTACACATATGATATATATTCAATACTGTAATTTGCTGCCTTGGAAAGGGCTTTGCACCTGGATTAACCACTTACTGGATATAATCTTCTATAATTATATAGATATAATCTTCATATAATATATAGATATAATCTTCTATAATTCTAAGAATATAATCTTCGCCCACTGATAAGTCAATTATGCAAAGTAGAGATTAATTTTGACATTTATACAGAAATGATGGGAAGAACCAAAAATTATTTCCCGATCATTTTACATGCTCATGAGCAAACATAAGATCAACTGCATGATACACTGGATGAGTTTAAATCCCGTAACTGCGACAATAAATGCTGAAACTTTGAAGATTATGGCCAACAATGTCATTCTGGGATTTTTTAAGCATTCCAACAAATAGCTGCATATTGCAAATAGGATTACCAAAGAGACCAGTATTTGCATCCTTGAGAGATCAGTATGCAAACAAGACCTAAATACAATCAAGCACCTTCAAAACAAGTTAGGGAGATGGATCTAAAGCCAATGAAATCTTTAATGCACAAAATGAAGGTTTGTGTACAGGTACACTTATAAAAACACTTGATCAGGATGTTTAATTATTGAGGCTGTGAAGGTTAAGATATCAACTTAACCTCGAGTCTGCTGCGGCGCTGGTTCGAATTCGGCCTGGACAAGTTGAAATTTATTTCATGGCGAGCCCATGGCATGAATATCGACCTTCAACTCTGATTAGAATAGGGTGGTAACCTGTAAGAATGACCTGTCCTGTTTGCCTAAATAGGATTAGGAAAGGGCATGAAATAACAATAACAAAAATTAAAAGATGTTAATTTACATACAAGCATGAAACTCATTTTATAATATATAGCCAATAAAGTAATGAGAAAAAAATACATTGATTTTAGTTTGATAAGAAAATTACTTTATAGAATGTAAAAACAAACAACTAAGAAAAAACCCAATATATGATTTCCTCAAAAAATGAGGGACAGGAAGGAGAAAACCACGTAAAACTGCTCCACCACACATTTAAGAAAGTGGGCAGTTTCAAATACCTAGGGGCTTTAGTGGTGGGAAAAAATTACATCAGAGAGGAAATAAATGCAAGAATCGCAGCAGGCAACAGATGTCTTTTTGCAGTGCGAAAAATATTGCAGTTTCGGAACCTGTCAAGGAAAGCAAAGCTGCTTATTTATAAAACGATCTTAAGGCCAATCATCAGATACACAGATGAAATGTGGGCCCTGACCCGAGAATATCTTGCAGATCTGGAAAAGGAAGGTACTTCTGCAAATCTTTGAGGCAGTATGTATCGATAGCCAATGGAAAATAAGAAATAATAGAGAACTTTGGGAATTATATAATGAACTGGACATAGTCACTTATGTCAAATCAAGCCATATTAGATGGCTTGGAAACATAGAAAGGATGGGAGAAAATAGATACCCAAAAAAAATATTATATGGCAATCCAGGAAGCAAAAGAAAGAGAGGAAGGCCCAAGCTGTGATGCATCAATGATGTAGAGGACAACCTGCAGAGGATAGAAATTGGACAATGAAGAAATAGAGCTGCTGCTAGGAAGGATTAGAGAGGCATTGTTGAGGCCAAGATCGTAAAAGGGATGTAGAGCCACAAAGTAAGTAAGAAAATAACTAATACTGACATCCAGCAATTTATTTGATGAAGTGAAAAAAGTCTATATATTATAAGACTGAACTAGCTCTCAGGGCTGGAATAAGATAAATAGGAGCCCCTAGGCAATGCGAATCTCGGGTCCCTCTCCTCTTTTCAATTCAATACATTTTGTAGCATGAACAAAACTAGAGGCACAACAAAGTAATGTATAGAATTAATATCTAATCTTTTATAGATTCCATCATCCTGACCCCGTTCACTTCAATTTAGATTTTATATTAATAAATCAAATTCAGTGGAAAGGCAGATAACATATAAACCACTAAAAATGTTTATATCCTTTTATATATATATTTTTTAACATGATTAATAGTAAAAAAAAAAAAAAAAAATTATAAGTTCTTCATAACAATATTTTTGTAACATATTTTATACAATCAATATCAACAATTTTAAATCTACTGACCAACAATGTTTATAATTATTATTATAGCACAGCCTTAAATTGTGCAGTTTAGTGTTCCACTCCATCAGTTTTCCACACTCATCATCGGTTAGAATGATTAGATTTTGGTATAGCATGATGGAGTTTAGGGCCGATAGAATTCCAGCTGCTTTCTATTACTTCAAAACATCCACACTCATGGTTGCTCCATGGCCTATATGGCAAGAACCAATTGCCATAGACTCCCACACTAGGAGCAACTGAAGCACTTGGGGTGAAGACAATTTCAAGAGCCCCTCTGACAATCAATCCACTCCATTGTTCCATTTTTTACTGAAAGGTAGTGATTTATGCTCAAGTAAACATGTATTAATGGGGCTATAAAATAGTGGCTCTACAATAGCAAAAATATTAAAAAATCTTAACCACCTCTCCAAAAAATATAAAACATAGTAAATATTTTAAGGCAACCTGCAGAATGAGGCCAAGCCTTATTAAACTTCTCTGAGCCTAACGGTTTTTGGTTACTGATTTTGGTATTCCTATCGTTCTCCAATGAACCTCTCCTGGATATCAGATTCAACAATAGCAATTTATATCCCCGAAATCTATCATCATTCAAGTTTGAAATAAATAAATGTAGATGTCAATTTGTTTACTGTCAAAAAAAGATAATTTTTATAGTATTAAAGCTTCAATTAAATTAGTATGATTGTGTTAATAAAAAGTATAAAAAAATATTGTCTTCAATAAATTACATACACTCGAGTCCAAAAAAACTGGCACACCTTGAATTTTGGAATTATTTCTTTCCCAATGGAATGAAAATTGTCGATTTATAGCTATACGTAGTGTACATACTCATTTGATAGGAGACTACAGGAAAAACCAATTAAGATTTTGAAAAATAAAATTTAAATAATTTTAATTAAAATAAGATTTGTAATAAAATAAAAAATTCACACTGAGCCTAGTCTCTAGTGCCAAGTGTTGTCTCCCTTAGCTTGAATGATGGCTTGTATCCTTGTAAGCATACTGCTAATAAGATTAGCTACTCGATCTTGAGGTATCTCTACCATGGCAGTTCTTAGCTCCTGGAGGTCACAAGGAGGGTCCGGTCATGGACCTCCCAAGCTGGTACCAAAGATCTTACATGGGACTGAGACCCGGGCTGCGAGCTGGCTACTCTAAGGTGTGGGCACCGACCTCATCTATATAGTCTCTAACAACATTGTGGCCAGGTATTCTCAGGCATCAGCAGGAAATCATATCTAAAAGGTACTACATATTTCCCTAGGATGTCCATGATGTATGCTCCTGGATCAAGCAATGGTCTCTGTAACACAAAATGGTCTGTCTTCGCATCTAAAGAAATTCTTCCTCACACCATCACTGACCCTCCTTCAAACTGCACTCTGCTCGTCATATTGCACTGAGCATAGAGTTCTCCTCTTCTTCGCCACATTCTAATTCGAGCATCTGAACCATACAGATTAAATCTGGACCCCAATCAGCTGCAGTTCAGGAGCTTGATTTTGGGAAAAATGGAGGCAAGACGCCCGGTAGGATGTGGTGAGGAGAGGGCCTGTGGCAGGCACTCTGCAGTGCAGGTTCATTTCAGCGATTCGTCTACATACTGTTAGTACACTGACATCCACACCCCGAGAAATATGCAACCAGCGAGATGTCTCTTCTGAGGTCTGAGAGCGGTTTCGAAAAGTTTGCATCACAATGAAGCGGTCATTGCCTTGGTCTGTCTTTCATGGCCGCCCTGACCTTGACCTCCTGGAATAGCTGTCTGTCTCCCGGTACATCTTCGCCACTCGCCAAACCGGTTCAAAAGTTCAAAAGCAAAACTGAATGAAAGTTTTATTTTATAACTTAAATAAAATTGTTTGAAGGTATATATATATATTTATTATTTACACAATTATAAATGAATAAACTGCATAAAAAATTTAAGGTTCAAATAAAAAATACGTTACAGCAATGAGCAGATGTAGAGTTAATTTTTAATTAATAATTACTATTAGCTCCAAATACCTAGTCAGACATATAAATATTCATAAAAAAATTTCTGTAGTACATTAGTTAAATCGCCAATAAAAATTAGAGATCTAATGCATTTAGTTAGCCTATCATTTAACAGTGTAACAAGCCAAGGCAAGAAGGTCCAACAGCCTAATTACAGCCTATAACAAGGTTTGTACCTGGAAATATTAAGAGGAACTGTTCCAACTTAAGAACTGGAATTTCTCATAACGGTTCCATCACATCCCTAATCCTAAGAGTTTTTGCATATTTAATTATTTTTGCAATATCATCATCACAGTCTTAGATTTAAATAAAATAATCAAAGTGGAATGATTTTTATGCTCTACAACTTTCAATCAATAGAATTTTCATTTGGAATGTCCGTTATGGTGTCAGATGCACTTAAAAAGTAATGAAGTGGAAATTTCACCCAAAATTGAAAAAATTGTCGGATTTTGACTAACGATTATGATGATACTACTCACTCGAATTTAAAATTAGTCATTAAAGTTAGTCATTTCATGCAGAATTTAATGCTCTTTTATTTTTGTAATAGATACTTTCTCATTAGGAAGCCTGGTTTAAAAGTTATAGCCAAAAAAACAAAATAAAATTTGAACATTTTTGTTTTTTCACTATAACGCAGCTTCTACAGTTATTTGGAATTCGCAAAGTTGGATTGGTCTCCTACAACATACCAAAAAATTAGAACTGCCCGTCCTTTTGCACGAGCTGATGTATTTGGTCCATTTCCCAACATATTTTACTTCCAAGATTGGTCAATTGAACCCATTACTAATGGGTTTCTTGCTACCTAAAGAAACTGAGAGGAGCAATGGCCGCAAGACCTTTGTGGTGTTGCTTTCAATATAAAATGTCTGGAAACCTGCAGCATAGAGCCAAGCCGCAAGTTAATCGGTTTACACTGGTTTTCTCAGTGTAAGACCGTCTTTATTTATATCAGAAATTATAAATCCACTAAAAATGTTTATTTAATTTTAATTAATATTTGTAAGTATTTTCTAACATAATTAATAATAAAAAAATAAACAAAATTATAAGTTATTCAAATCAATATTTTATACAATCAATATCGTAAATTTTAACTACACTGTATCTACTGGCCAAGTTTTATTATTATTATAGCACAGCCTCAAACTGTGTGGCCAATGGATTTTGATATAATGCGATAAAGTGGTTGGAGTAAAGTGATCGTCACTGACCCGCTTTACATCTACATCTTAAAGCCATGGTGTTGCGGTCATGATGATAATTGGTGTATTAAAGAAGCTCATTATAAAACAAAATATATGGATCTAAAATAATATTTTCATGCTAAGTTAAATTATTAAAAATTTAAGTTACTACTCTATACTTAAGTTGGGTGAATTTGTATTAGCACTAGTTTTCGTAACAGATATTCAGCATCTTGAGAATAGTAAAAAAACAGTTTAATTTTAGGATTTAAGAGAGATCTGAATTCAATCAAATTGTAAATTTATCAGCTTGCTTATTTAACTTTAAATTTTTCCCAAACTCCTTGAAATACATAAATAAAATCAATTCTAATCTAATGGGGCAAACTTAAGTACTGCTTACTAAGGATCTTTTGCATTCAAAAAATAGGTTCCGCAGTGCTTGGCATTCTGTTGGTACTGTTCCATCATTTATATTTAAACATTCTCTTGGTGTTCGATGATTCTAGAATAACAAAAGACCGAATATTAGAATGCTTTGAAACCATAAAAAATTGTATTACAATGATATTTTACCTTCTTCACACAATCACTTTCGAGTAAACAAATTTTAAGGTCAGCTCTAACACCAGCGCAAGGTGAATTATCTTCTAATACATTTCCTTCAGAGTCTAGCTTAGCCATACTTCTTAAAGCTAATAATGATAAATACTAAATTAATCACTGTTGTAATGTAAACATAGTTACCTTTAATATTACTATAATTATATTTAAAAAATAGAAGACAGGACGAATGAATAACAATAATAATAAAACAATTAGTGGCTAGTTTAAATTAATATAAAATAGAGGCAGGAAAAATTAACAAAAAAATGTATTTTGCAATAAGTCTTACTTGAAGTGATGATTCAAAGAATTTTCATTCAAATATGCTTTGGATAAAAGAAATGATTTTAGGGAAAGAAAATCGTTCATGAAATTTCTGGAAGGCTCTGTCTGAGGTTACATCTCTATATGTTTGAAACCTTCTTTAACTACTGCACATGCTCTGAATCCTGTTTCTTATCACGCATTTAGTATTACTTTTTGTTTTGCTATATGTTTCCTGGGACTTCTTGATGAAAGTTTGTTTGCTGAATAAGCAGCTAAGAGAGAATATTAATTTTCTTTTAGTGAAGTCAACTTAGAATAATTATGTTTTAAATTATCATATCCTGATTCATTTACCAAATTAAATATCTGTATTTTTAGTAGATTTATGATATCAGTTAGTCTATTAAGCATTATTATGTGTACTTAAAAAACTTACTGTTTAAGTAAACATGATTATTAGAAGTGCCTGTAATTTGTGTTGTATTAGATACTTTGATCTTTTGAAGTACAAGTATAAGGGATGTTTGTTGAAGGTATCAATAAATTCCATGTCAAGTGGGCATTTGTTTTCAACTTCAAGTAATAAGAAAAGCTATAAAACTGGTTTAACTGTTTATGACTCTGGAATTAAGAAAAAAGTAGAACTGTGTACTGTCCATCCTAAAACTATATTATGGTATTGTTGTGGACCAACAGTTTACGATTCAGCTCATCTTGGACATGCATGGTAATTTATTGTTTTTCCTTTCATCTCTTACTAAGATTTATGTCCACCATTATGTTTCATAATCTTATGAATACTAGTAGTACTGTGAACTGTAGACCTCACAAAAATATCTAAAATTTGCTCTCTTTTACAGCATAAAATCCCAAACAGTTGAGTTAAAACACTTTTGCTCAATAATGTTTCAATTTTTCTAGTAATTACTGGGTTGTACAATGTTTTTGAAAACAAGTGTTCTATTAGATCTTTAATGATACGGGATCATTAAAACGATCGCCATCCAGGATCTGATTAAAAAAATAAATATATTTTTACATGTGTCGTTTTTCCTGATTTCAAGGAAACATTTGTGCCAAATTTGAAGTAAATTGAACAACGTGTTTGGTCTTAATTGCATAGCAAACAGACAAACAAACAAAATGTCAAATGGTCTAGTTGAAAAAGGACCTCGCTTCCGTTTGGTCAATTATGTAGATATCCTATCATGTACTCATTTAAATGCAAATTTTTCATTTGAATTAATTTTTTTATATGAAATCTTAAAATAAAAAAACTGCTTTGCTTCCTTTCTAAAAATTTGAGAATCTCTATAGTTATCTTAAAATATGGCAGGATAAATTCAATTTAGGCCAATTCATCAGTTTCATTCTAAAACCCAATTGAACTACAGTTTTCCATTGATAGTTGTCTGTTCTGCTGTCATGAGCAGCTCTTCATATTATTTAGTAAAAAAAAAAAATTATTGTTCCTTCAATTGGTTTTGCTTTTTTAGATATCAAGGGCACTATTAAAAAAGAGTGATTTTATTTTATTTATACTTTATATTTATAAGAAGAGGATCATTTAAAATTTGAAAATAAAGACAAATTTTGCTTCTTGAATATCTTTTGTAAATTCATTAATAGTAACTTGTTGGTCTAACTCGGATATTAATTGCTGTTTCAAAAAATTGTGAGGCATACATTACAAGTCATACTTCTTTTTAGCATTTCGATGCTATTTTGTGGGATCCTCCAAGAATACTGCTTGTAGTTCATCCTGAGTCTGTAAAAGGGTACACCGAATTACCCTTTCCTAAAATCCTTCTTTGAAGCTGATTCTATAAATTTAGGTATGGTGACCAAGCAGGTCTATCCAAACATTGTACTTCTTGATCTCAGAATTCATTCAGGAGTCTCTGTGAGCATTATTGTATACAAGAACAAAATCTGGGTCAATTGCTTGTACCACAGTCTGCACTATTGGTGTTAAATTAAGTAAGAATGAGTAATCGTAGTGATATTTCCCAAAACCACAAGCTCAAGTGTTAGAGGAAATTAAACCCCACACTATCATTTAGTTTTTTTCCAAATGAGTAAACAAGTTGGACTTGGGAAGGATGTATCGCTCCCAAATCTAGTAATTCTTGCTCGGTTTGTATCATAGTGTAGTTTTTTTTTAAATTAGACTTATTTTGGAAAATATCAAAATCCCGTCATCATTCCTTGAAGTATGAATCCAAGCGAATGGAAATCTCCAAGCTTTACGATATGAAGTAAGACATGGAAAATATTGAGGTCATTGCTTTCAATTATTATAAATTAATATAGCATTTATAATTATAAATTTTCAAAGATAAAATGATGTATAATCATTTCAATGTTAAAATGATTATACATTTTGACATCAATCTTTTGAATAGATGACCAGCAATCTACATAATTACTTAATGAATTTCGAATGTTGTTTTCACCCTAGAAAGGATAATTATTGCTCTCTGAAAGTAGCAATGAGTGCATAATGCTTTTTTGTGAAACCATGGTGGCTTAGAATCATAAGCTATGCCTAGAATTAATCTCACTGGCTAGAATAGGTTGGTAAGATGTAGGATTGCTCACTGTTGTCTTAGTATCACAGTAGATATAGACACCAGAATATATCATAGCTAGTATTAAAAAAATATATAATAGCTAATTTAGGTGGTATCCTAACATGCTCTACCACCATTGTAAAAGAGTAAAGGTAAAGGAGTAAAATGTTCTCATGTTATCATCAGAGAAATGATCGATTGCTATCTTAAAATAATGAAAACAACAATAGCCTTTATTTGTGTCTCCTTAGATTTTAACAATATTCATATTAGAGGTCTTTCTATCCGTCTTTTATATTGAAGGCTTCTGCTTTGCAGAACTTCGAAGGACTCTCTTTCATCCTTTCTGCTTGCTATAATTCCAGCCCATCTCCATTTAAGAAATTTCATGAGTTGGATTGTATCTTTCACTTAGATTTCCACACGTCTTCATTCCTCACTTTTTTTTTACACCAGACATGTTCCTTTCTATTGTACTCTGCCAGGTGCAAAACCTCTCACTTGTTACCTTATTAGGATTAAAATAATGTTCATAATTCATTTTAAGTGTTCGTAATTTACTATCAATTTGAAAGATTATACTTATTTGTTGTAAATTCATATTTTCAAAATTAATTACCTAATGTGCTTTAAAAAAAAAAAAAAATCCAAATGACAAGTTTTGAAGCTATTGTTTACATAACATTCATTCATCACTCTTATTCCAGCTCATTCATGCATTTTGATATCATCCGAAGGATCATGGAGCATTATTTTGGGTTGAATGTTGTTATGGTGATGAACATTACCGATATAGATGATAAAATAATTGCCAAATCAAATGAATTACAACAGTCTTACAAAAGTGTTTCACATCATTATGAAAAGGAATTTTTTGAAGATATGCAGAAATTAAATATTCTAGCTCCTACTATTACCGCCAGAGTAACAGAAAATATTTCAGAGATCATAGACTTTATCAGTGGTATAATGGATGCTGGTTTAGCATATGCTTCATCCGATGGTAGGTAAATATTAACATTATTGTTTCAATTCTGTTTTTTTATTTAATCGCAAAAAAATTTGTTTAAAGTTATAAGTGAAGAGATGATTAATCAATATCTACCATTGCACTTTGCTGCATCAATAAATTTGACTAAAATTTACAAATAAATCCTAGTCAGAAAAAAAAAATAAAAGGACAAAATACAATATTAGTGATAATGATAAAAATTATTGTTTCTAATTAAACTTAAATAAATTAAAGAATTTCTTTCTGAAGCTGAAGTTAAATTGTATCATAATTTATATGTATTGTATTTCTTTATTTGATATTGGATAAAACACTGGTCATTTACTTTTTAAGGATATAAGTTATTCTCATTTAATTACCTGAATCAGTTTCATGTGAATTCCTAAGAAATGTTGTCTCTTTGAAATCTTTTTAGAAATCATGTGAGGAGGAATGATAATGGAAAATGATAGACTACAGAGCATTCACTTTAGTATCTAATGTCATTTTTAAGAATAGATAAGTCAGAATGACTACTGTGTCTACACTATGTAACAAACCATTTATATAACAGGCTTTAAAAGTTGTACAGCATTGTTATGAAAAGTATAGTACAACAAACTTTTATAACGCGGTTATACAAGTTTTATCACAGGCTATTTCTTAGGCTACTATCAGTATGATCAAAGGAAGTTATACAGAATTGTCTTTAGAGTTCTCAACAGTCGTTTATAAGCCTGTCCAGTGTGCAATTGTTTATAGATTTTTCTATTTCTCTTCGTTTTTGCGAAGTTTTTGAAGCTTTCATCTGTTCAAATTTCTCCATTTATGAGTCAGTATCATCCCTCCCAAGTTCTTATGAACAGTTGCATAGCTGGTAATGAGGGTTCCACCCAGTATCTTTGTTTATGATTTACTCATTTACAATGAGTTGCCAAAATAACAAACAAGTACAAATAACAAGCAGCTGCCACAAGCCTTAAATCTTCATCGTTCCTCGCCATTATGAGAACCGATCCTATGCATATTTACTGACTCACTCTTTTGTTGTAATTTTGTTATAAAATTATACTTCTCTTATTCTCTTTAATAACAAAATTTTACAACAGACTTGTTATATAACAAAATGTGAGAAAGTGATAAAACAAAATTGTTTTAAAATAAACCTTTTGTTATATAATATGTACCCTTTCCAAATTCTGATGCAATGGAATAGTTCTAATATTGATATACATTTTCTTATTTAGGTTTTTAAATTATTTCATGATTTGTTTCCAGGATCTATCTATTTTAATGTAAGTAAATATTCTGGATATGGGAAATTTTCTCAAACTCAAGAGTCACATTCTAACCAACATGCTAAGATTAGAAGTGAAGATTTTGCCCTTTGGAAGAGTGCTAAATCAGGGGAACCATTTTGGAATAGTCCATGGGGTAAAGGTAGACCTGGATGGCACATTGAATGCTCTTCAATAGCTTGGTAATAATATGGTTATGAATGATTTCATTTTTACAATAATATTATGTTTGCCATAATTTTTGGATTTCTGAACTTAATTAAAAAATATTTTAATGGATTACGTTCAATGAATATATTCTCAGGATATGATTATCTTTTAAAAGCTACAAATTCTTATTTAGCAATAGACAATGAATTACAACCCTGAATCAGAAGAAAATTATTTAAGAATTCCTCAACATTTGCAAAACTTCACTATTCATGAACCTTATAATAATAATTGTTGCCTTTTTCCATGTCTTAAACTTGTGGGCCTCCACAATTCAAGGAAGTTTTTGGTGAGTACCAGCTGTACAGGAAAGTAGGAGCTGAGATTTGAACTTGTTATATTTACATTACTACGGTCTAGCCATAGGGCTAGACCACCCTCTTATTTGTGAATCTTATAATGAGGAACAATTTTACATGCATAACTTAATTATTCGTGGATTAAAAAAACAATGTACTTATTTTACCTATCCATTTAAATATTTTAATTATTCGTACAAACTATTCAAAAAACAGTAAAGGCATTCAAAGCCTTCTATGCAAGATGCTTTTACACAAATTTAGATCCCATTAAAGACAAATCAGCAGCTACCATTTAATTGTAAAACAGCAAAGTGTATTGCCATAATTGATGTATCATTGATGGAATCAAAAGAAAGTTCAATTAATGTTTGTAGGCGAGTTCTTTGTTCTCATGTAGTACAAAGGAAAACAAGATTCCTTTAATTTCTAAAAAAATTGAAAAGATTGTGAAACTGGTTCATTATATCATGACGATGGTTTTGACGTAATATCACACAAGTTGATGTTAAAATCACATTTAGAACAGTCTTTCTGGAGAAGAAATAATAGTGATCATTGGAAGGTTTAAGTTTCTACAATTTTTAATTGTTTACTGTGAATAAAAAAGGTTCTTCAAAGTTGTTGGG
Source organism: Rhaphigaster nebulosa (assembly GCA_948150685.1). Lineage (NCBI taxonomy): Eukaryota > Metazoa > Arthropoda > Insecta > Hemiptera > Pentatomidae > Rhaphigaster > Rhaphigaster nebulosa. The sequence goes on from OX411310.1 coordinate 80,075,632, forward strand.
CTCATTGCAAACTTTCAACCACAGCTTGTAAAGGCAAAGAAAATGAACCTTCACTAGTGAAAAACTTAAATTTATAATACAAATTGAGACAATGACCCTTTCTTGCATTGAAATGAATAAAGAGCTCTATTCTGTCAAATTATGATAGATTGCAAAACATTTTCACTCACAGTCTCCATAAAAAAATATCTGGTGTGTCCACTCACACGACTTTTCTTACCGCTTTGGGTGTAAAATCCAATTGTTTGCTGAATCATCACTAATATTGGAGCGATTAAGATTTTTTTTATTTAATTGCCTTTCAAATGATCATGTACATAATTTACCATAAAATGCATAATGAAATTCCATAATATATTATTACTTTTTGAATTATTCAAAAGACTAAAAAAAATAAACGGTTTTACATGAAAACATGCACAGAATACTTTAAAAACATAGATACAAAGTATAATAGGCCCTATCTTTATTACTAATGTAGGCCCATTTTAAATGACCATTAAAGCCTTTTTGGTTAAAGAGGTTATTCAGCTACTATTGCACTCAGAGTACCCAGCTGGGTACACAGGTATCAGGGGCCGAAACCCTACAAAACAAAACAAAAAAATATATCAGTCCATCTCTTCAAGAGATGATTTTGGCCTGTGCCAATAGCGAAAATGTGTTTTGTGGACTAAGGGGGCTCTGAAATGCATAGTTCCATTGAAAACTGGACATAGAAAATCTGACCTAATTACCTAATAGGGATAGGAAAGTAGAAGTTTAACTATAGTTCTTGAATCATGTTTAATATATAAGCAATGTTTTCATATCCCTGTTAATAAATGTCTCACATGCATACATTTTTTGGTTCCAATTAAATATTTAAATGCTACAGAACTTCTTATGCCTTTTTTTGAGAACTTAACCCTCAAGAATATTGAGGGATCATTGATTTTAATTTTAGATTAAATATTAGATACATTAATGTAATGGTCTCCTAATTTTTGTGTTTACTTACTTAAGGTAATAAAAAAAAAAAATTAATGTTCAACTTAATTTTATGGTTAAAATATAAAATAATATTTTGTATTTATTTTTTGTATCTAGCAAATATCTTGGTCATTCCATTGATATACATTCTGGTGGAATTGACCTAAAATTTCCTCATCATGAAAATGAAGAAGCCCAATGTTGTGCTAGGTTTGGAATTTCTAAATGGGTTAGTTACTGGATGCACACAGGTAATATTTTGCTGTTAGAGGCTAATGAATTGTATCATTTAAATAATAGTTTTTAAAGATAGATTTTTTGTTTTAGGCCATTTGTTTTCAAAAGGAACTGAAAAAATGTCCAAATCTTTGAAAAATACTGTTTCGATTCGGGAGTTCTTGAATAGCTACACGGCAAATGTATTAAGAATATTTTGTCTGCTTATACCATATCGAAATGGTACAGATTGTTATTTATTTTATTGTTAGTATAGTTATTATTGAAGGTGCTATGATGTTGGCTCTATTAGTATATGTATACATGGACACACACACACGAATATTAAAATTAAGAATGTTGATTTTATTAGGTTTCAGCAGATCAAAAAAATTGAAGTTACTTTATAGAGTTAAGATTCAATATTCTTTTCTCTGTCAGTATGTATGTAACAAACTGGCCAGAAATATCGGGATAATATTGAGACTGCCTTAAGAAGATCCTGTGCTATGTTGATAGGGTTCAAAACATTATATTAGAAATCAATATTTGAAGAAGAGTAAAACAACTTTAGACTTACAGAACCCAATATTAACAAAAAAAAATATGGACATAAAATAAGTTGACTTGATACTTTATTTTGTAAATATTTGTTTATTCTTTTTACTGGGACATCGCTGCTTCAATGCTGACTCTTTTACTTTTGTTTGCCCCATTCATTTGCTTGCTGAACTACGAATGACAATGGTGGGGACTTTTATAAGTTGTTAGATTCTTCATTGTGAACACAGTTTTGGAAAAATTGCTGTTTTCAGAGATCAGATCAGAACCTCTCACTCACAGTAAAGAGCTCTTATTTAGTTCTCTTTTTCATGACTCACCCTTATCAGAAATGAAATTTTAGCATTCATACTGACAGTGGCACCAAAAGGCATGACAGAAAATGAGGTTAACAGAAAGGAAATGAAAATTTCTAATCTTCTTAAACTCTGTAAATACTAGATCAAAACCCATCTCTTTATACTAGGATTGTGATAAACCATAAGTAATCACAACTGTAGTTTTGTTTGAAGCAAATAGGTAGAAGAAATTTCTCCTTTTTCATTATTATCTACCTGAAATTCATGTTTTATTTAGAAAGCTTAGTCTGGATGTGACATTTGAAAGTGGTGAAATATGATCACTGACCTTTGGAAATAATTCCAAACCTTTCTATAACTTCCTTTAGCCAGCTGTATGTATAGATGATACAACTTTACCTTGATAAGAGCACACCTAGATCAAAACAGTATTTACTCACAAATTTATATTTTATTATTCATTGTTTATTGGTATTCCACAAACGAAGTAGCACGAACCAACTTAACAAGTTTTTCATTATCATGAGCATCAGTATATTGATAGAATTTGTTATGTTAGTTGATGCCCAATAAACAATTAACTTTAAAATATGAATTTTTAGTTTTGATCTTTTAAACTAAATAACTAAATGTGCAATATGTCTTAGTATTGTGTTAAGAACAATACTATCAAACAAATACTCTTTTCTTTTATTTCCTTCTCCTTTATTTCCTGTTAATTGAGTGATTTTATATAAATTGTTAACGAATTGTTATGTATCTTTCCATTTTCCTCACCATGTAAATATTTATTACAGGTGTTGAGTTAAGAAAAGAAACTCTTGATAGGGCTGTTTCAATCGAAAGGAAAATTTCACAATTTCTGTTTGATTTACAATCAATTATCAGAGGTGAAAAAAAAGTTAACTTTGACGAAGAGCTACTTTTTAAGGTAAATATTTTAATTGCACCCTTTTATATGAAAAATACTTTTATTTTCATATTAGCTCAATACCCTAGCGTTATTACTAGAAGTCATTCTTATATAATTGGTTCATGAGATATACCATGTTTCATACCGCTGCTATTATAGTCTGAAGTGCATTTTAAGCAGTTGCTAATGTAACAAATCACAGATAACAATAAAATAGATGAGCTTAACCTTCCACCACCACCCTGGCCATGTCATTTATTCAGCGTAACCAATAATTTACTTAGCATAGACTTTCAATTTCTCCCTCACATTAAGTACTCAAGATCTCCCTATAAACAACAATTCTGTTTAGGAATTTTCAGCCATCAAAGCCCTAAATTACTGTGGTATCATGCATTTGATACTACTGTAAAAGTATTTCAGTATAAATGTGTTTATTCATATAAAAATTAAAAGAGTAAAAGTTTATGTAAAGAGAGTCTAAATGCATGGTGACACCAAAGCTCTCTTAGTGAATATAACCCTTCAGCTAGTGAGACTGTTGCAAAATAAATTTGAATTAGGAATCAAACCTGCACCACTCACAACAGATGCTTTTGCCCTAACACATTGTCATCACAGCCTAATTTTGCTTAAGGCACAGCGATGGATTTTTAATCTTATTGATGTTATTAAATCGTTTCCAAAAATTGGTTTATGATATATTTTTTTGTTAGGAATCTGCTTCATTTCTGACAAAAAATAAATAAAAATTCATCTCTACAAAACTTTGGTTCACTCTATAGACACTTATCTATAGACTAGCTGCGCATGGCAGTTTCACTTGCGTTAAATTTGAATTGACCCCTAAAATATAAAATAACCTTTTAAATTATTTGTTTATAATATGTTGTTCAGATCTATTTGTTGTAGATATTTTCAAGAAACAAGGTTAAAACGACAAGTTTTTGGAAATGGTAATAAAGTTACATTTAAATAAGTTTTATGTTTTCACTCTTTTTTTTTTCTTTTATCTTCCCATTTCATTTAGAAAATAACTTTTCCACACTTATTAAAAAACTTAATTTAAGGAGAAGTTGATCGGATGGTGTGGTCAATGATAAAAAAAACTCTAATTAGTGAAACTTGTATATTTATTGTGTGCCAACGTTTTGGTCTAAGTTTTAGGTCTTCATCAGGGCTATGTAAAAACAATAGGATGACAACCATTAAAGTATTAAAATTTTAAAAGAACACAAAAAGAGTTTTTCAAATCGGACTGATAGTTCCTGAAATTTGCGCGTTCATAAAAACAAACTCTTTATTTTTATATAATAGTATATTATATAATATAATATTATATAATAGTACAGTTGCCATGACAACAAACACTACACAAGTGGGATACTTTTTCTTTTAGTAATTTATTTATGGTTACTGCTCTGTGCCTATCAGTTGTAGCGTGATGTTAAGAAGCCTAAAGCCTTCCTCACTAAGCAGTGTACCTAATGCAAAATTTTTCAAATCGAACTGGTAGATCCGATTGATTAACACGTCTATTGATACCCTATTGATACACACAAACTCTCTAATTTTATATAATGATATAGATTCGAAGCTTTGGTTTTCACTAAAGCTAATTGGAACAGGCTCCTTGTATTTTAAAATGCAATCAGCTGAAAAATTATTTACCAGAAGGGTATAAGATGTGAAAAAAACTTCAAATTAGGCAGCATCTAAAATAACGTGAATGATGTAAAATATATATAGCAGGTAAGGCTTAGGCGTGCGAGACTAGATGAACAGACGAGCATTAATGAAGAAACAAAAAATTAATGATTGTGGAGTTCCATTGTACCAGGATTACTGTGGTGTGATAGGATTCACTTCACTTCCATTAATGAAAATTATGGCAATGAATTGATGAAACTGGTGAAAACCTGAGAAGAAAGTTCAGATTAGGTAGTGTATGTTAGCGCTTAGATAAGCAGAAGAATATAGAAGGAATTAATAACTTCTTTCACTTTTTCAACCATTTAAACAATTATAAGGCTTTATCACTATATTTACAATATGAAGCTTTTTGGGTCACCCATGGTCAGGGATCCTTGGCTCTCAGTTTTAATTTGCTCCACAATCCTTTATTATGGGATGAAACACTTTTTACCTTACTACGTAATCTAAAATAGGAGAAATTACATTAGGCCTAGAGTTAATGATCACTAAAATACATTGGTAGCGAATATGTTAATGCTATTTCAACATTATAAAAGTAGTAAAGATATTTTTATGTTTAATTTTATCTATTAGTAATTCACTATTATTCTAGTTTAGGTCCTTCATGAAACAGAACAGAATATTTTAGAGAGCTTCAGTGATGATTTTGATACTAATAAAGCATTGTCTGAATTACTTCATCTCATATCTAACACTAATTCAATGATCAAATCATCTAATGAGGTATAATTATCAAATGGTTTTTGAAGCATGGCTTTTTAAAACATATTTTAGAAGTTAATTTATGTTTTAGGAGTGTAATGCTCAGTCTCTGTATTGCCTGGCTGCCATTCTCAATTTCACCAGTTCTACATTAAAAAATCTTGGTTACAATTATCTTGATAAGGTTTGTAGATTTGCTTTATTTGCGTTTTCAGCACTTCGGGATTTTATGTAGTCTGCGTGATAGATTTTGGCATTCAAAGACAGAATTGGTTCATATATGTTTATAATTATATGTGTATCACATGATTCGAATTAGTATTTTATGTAAGTTTGGTAACAAATGAGGTGTGGCTAAATCACTTGCCAGAATAAGGTGTTAATTTATTTTTAGTTAAGTATATAGGTTATATCAAACAATAAATTTAAAATAAATTAACTAAAAATTAGCATCTAACTTCTTTTTTTTCTTCTAGAAAGACGCATCTTACAAAGGAATTGAAGACATAATTGCATCTACAATTCAATTTAGAACTGAAATTCGTGAAGCTGCTCTTGAAATAAATAAAAATCAACCAAAGGTGAAATTTTCTACGTATATATTCTGTTTCGTTTTAATATTGGTTTTATAGTTTTTTTCCTATCTGCTCCTCATTTGGAGGATAATTCAGGCTTAGAGTATTATTATCTGATTTTCTATGTCTTTGTAACACATTTGTTTATTTTGTCTATCCATCGGGTTGTTGGTCCCTTTTTGTGTGATACTGACAGACAAGTTTCTAAAATAATTCTTGATATTTCTTTTCCCTTTATATTTTTAAGCTCTAATTCCATGTCACTCTGGTTCGAGAAATTTTCTATGAACTTCTGAACCTTGTATTAGAAGAAGCTTACTATAGCATTGTATATTCTCTGCTTACAAAATTGACTTTTATTTTCATATTTTTTTTAGCTTAATATAATTATGGATTAGACTGAATATTATGGGGAGAGTGATAATGGGTGCAGCCTTGACAAAAGATAATTATATTTGTCAGAAACTTGAAATAATTAACTAATTTTATGGTAACAAATAAATAACCAATTGTGTGGTCAAGTCTACTAAAGAAATCAAAATAATTAGACCTAATTAGATCGCAAATAAGGAATATTGAGAAACACAATTATAAGGGAAGATTTTATGAGCACTAAATATTAATTCAAAGATAATACCTACTAAAAAAAGTATACATGGTAACCTTATTCACATAAATTTATGATAAATAATACAAAATAATCTGAAATAACAAAAGGAAAGCTAAACACTATCTCATTAACAGTCAGATAAAAACACAACACTAATACTTCTGTGGTTTCCAGAAAGAAGCTTAGGGCCACACTTCTCTCACCGGCCGAGATGTGATTTGTAAACAAATAATCATTGAGATGAGTTTTCATCAATAAAAGGCTGATATCACCTGGGATTATTCTCCAGGAGATTGAGGAGACAAATGATTTTGAGAGAAAACCTTAAGAAAAATAATCTGTGTGAGGCTTGTAGGGCTGATAAGGGGCATCAGCACCTTTCATCGATTATTGCGTGACTGGGTCATGGAGGAAGATTCCCAGTGTGGACAGTTCACCATGGGCTCCCACAAAGTTAGGACCGTTGTTGCTGCGCACCAACGCTGGGATCCGCACTGAGTGCAGAAATATCTAAAGGCAGCTCAGAAAGTGGTGGTAGATAACTCTGAGGCCATTTCTAAGTGGCAGGCCTCCGTGGCGAAACACAAAAAGACGCATAGGTATACCTTCATGACCTTGCATCCCCGAATGCGGGCAGTAGACACCGAGAAGGATCCTGCATAGTCAATACCCATAGTTGGAAAGATGAGGGAAGGGAAGACTTGGTCAAAAAGAAGGGAGCCCAGCGGTTGAATAAAAGGTCAAGGCTTAACCAAAAAACTGCAATTATAGACTCGCAATCTATGGCAAACGGTGTTTCTGCAATCAGGAATCCAAAAACACTGCCGAATGAAGGCATAGTCGGCATAGGGCCTGGCGTGCAGGTTGAGTACGTGGGCATCATCAATCACCAGATTGGTGAATGGATGATTCTTCGGCAACAGAGCTGGATGGTGCTGCGTGTAAGCTAATGGAGCCTGAGATAGGCGACCACCAATACTTTCCCTCAGTATATAATTCATATATATAGATAACTGAAAATAATACATGAAGTTAACATATGGTTTAAATTCATATTTAATATAATATATTTATATTAATATATTTATATATAATATAATTTATATAATATATTTATATTAATATATAATATATTTAATATACCATCACTATAACTATACTCAGATATCCCAACCTGAAATTAATATCCATAATTTTAAAATTTATTTGCATGTTTCAATAATCAAAAATATTTGTTGCTAATGTTTTAGGAGCTATTGGAGAGGAAAAAAAACTTACTTAAGGCATGTGATGCTCTTAGAGATAGCCTTCTCAATTGTGGTATAGAATTGAAGGTAAATAGGTTTTGGAGATTAAAAAATTAAAAAGTTTTTTGTATGTTTATAATATTCTTACATCATCTTATGTATTTTTTTTTATTAGGATAATGGGAAGACTACAACTTGGAGTTACACAGAAAGAAAAATAAATTCAGCCTCTAAAATTTAACATTCTTGTTCATTTTACAATTGAAACATATGTTTTATTATTTATTAGTTAACAAAGCTCCATTTTTAAGTGGTTCCATTGTCAATACACAAATAACATTTAACTGAATTTTTTTTTTATGAATATATAATTTTAAAACCAATTCCTAAACAATTTTATGCATCATCTGTTATAAAAAGTTATTCATTATGATCTTCGATATTTAATTATTTTCATTTTATCAGATGAAACCAAATGTAACCATGTAGTTTTGTTATTTTGCACTATATCCAAATTACATATAATTAATCAATGTAGGCTGATAACTGCAAATAAAATATAAAAATGTGACATATACTGATTTGACAGTTTATTGAATGAAACCTTCCTGCATGCAATTATGCTTGTCTTCTTTGTATCTGCCTTATTATTAACAACTTTATTAGGTTTGGTATGTATTTTTCAATATTTCATTTACTTAAACCTTGGTAAAAGTATAGCAATGTCTCCTGTAATATTTTCTATTTTTAACAAATGTGGAAAACTAATAAATGTTAAAGTGTAGAATATATCATCAAGTTCAAGAGATCAATGAGCCATGAAGTCCTTAGAAACTGAATCCTCAGATTATTGTTTAAAAAGAATAAAGTCATAGGGACAAGGTCTCCTAAATTGATACCATGTTGGTAGTAGATGAATGAGATACCTGGCAATCATTTTTAATCAATTTATCTGGCATTAGTTTCTTTTTTCTGTCCTTGATTGCTATATTCATTAATAGCTTTGAACAACCATCCTGGTATATGCCAATTTAAGGCTAATTCCTTTGTAAAACATCCTCGGGGATCTTTGGAATCAAACCCATATCTACAATTTGTTTAAGATGCTGTCCACTAAAACCAAGGAGATAATTATGGTTTAATAAATAATCATTATTGTTTGAAAATATAGAAACTTTAAAATGCAATGATACCAGATTAAGAGAAATTCTTCAAGAAACTGTAATGTGAGAATTTATGTAAAAGAAAAACTCTAAATTCATAGTTAGATATAGATTCATGGATGCATTGATGAAAACATCACAAATAAATAATAATGTAGGACTTATTGACTAATAATTGTCCATGACATGGTTTTCAGCCTTTTTACATCCTTGTATCACCAAAAAATTAAAGGAAATTTTATTGGAATAAATTAAAAATATGTTTGGACAAGGACAAGATGTAAAAACTTTCACAGAAGAAATGACGCAATATTGGTTAAACAGTTGTTGAAATATAATACAACTCAGTGAACTGTTATATGTTGAGTTTTTAGGTAAGTTATGTCTCCTCCTCCCTCCCCTTCAACGAAACAATTTACGACGACTAGATACAATAGTGTCTTTCATTTCTGAAAATCCATCTTGACAATTCATTGTGAAACCTTGCAGCTGCACGAGTTCTAATTGGAAATTAATATAAAAATGGATACTAACTATTTCTGAACTGCAGAAAATTTTTGTGGATTACCGATTGAGAAACTATGGTAAAGGAGATGGTGGTTGGAAGTGTAAAAAAAAAAAGAAATTTTTACCGTTCTAATGTATGCTTATGTTTTTGTTCTTATTATCTTCTATTTTCAATGTTCAGTCGAGAAGTTCTACATTATTATTTATTTGTAATATTTTCAATAATGTGACAGTAAAATAAGGTTTACAATTTTATCGATAAGCCTAATGTTAACTATGAATTTAGGTTTTTCTTGTTGTTTCATCTATACTTAACAGTATAATATATATCTTCATCGTATGTTAAATTTAGTTCAATAAATGGTTTAAATAGTTCAATACCTGTCTATTAAGTGTTCATTGTGAAGCTTACTGGCCACAACATAAAGAAAAATTTGTAACTTTATATTTTTACTTTCATTTACCTACTTATGAAATATATAATAAGGAGTAATTACAAAAAATTTAGAATCTGAATTTTCTACAGAAATACAATTAAGGTCCCCTGTTAAGGTAATGAAATTAAGGTCCCCTGTGTCCAAATAACCAAGTCTCGAAAAATGGTGTGTGTGTGCATGTGAACAATGTCGCACAAAAACAAAAAGTTGCATGAAACTTAAATCTCATTTAAGGTAGGTACATGCCTTGGATGTTACAGCAAGTTTTTCGATAAAATCGGCTTACCGGAAGTGCTACTTTAAATCATTGATTTAACACTTTTTATAAAATATCGAAAAAGGCTCTAACAATTTTGTTTAAATTTGTTTTATAGCTGTAAAATTAAATGATCTTTAATATCAGTTAGGCTTTATCATCATTGAAATAGTCTGACTGGGCTTAAATGTTGGATTTTCAAAATGGCTTCCTTTAAAGTACTTTTAATTTTTTTTTTTTTTGAAATATTAACCTTTTCTCAATGTAGGTAGTAATGAAAAAGTAAACTATGAAAGAATTTGATAATTAACTATAGGAGAATTATTTTCCTAAGTTAAAAATCAATTTCTGGATATAAGAGTAGTATTATGTTGGAAAGCTAACAATTTTAGAAAAGTTAATGTCTAACATGTAGAGCTTCAGCTTCAACTAGTATAGGAGAGAAGAATAAAGTTCTAAAAATAATATTAGCTTTGATGAGGATAGAGGTCCTTATTTCAAAAATAGTCAGTTTTAACATTGTTACAGGCTTCGATAAAACCTGGCTAGTTATTAAATCAGAACGGACTGTACTAACAAGTAGAGAGACATTTAATTAGACACTATTTTAATCATTTTCGGTTCTATTTTAATAGTAGACAACTTCTTTCTGTGTAAGAGAATGTACCAGGAAAACATTTTGGTAAGTGGTCTATATTATGGAGGGATGGAGTGTCCCGCTGGGAAAAGCAAATTTTTTAACAATCTCCAACTTGATACCCGTTGAAGATAATGGAGAGTGGGCGTAAAACGCATAAACTTAAGTGATTGTTATAGTTAATAATTTCTACTTTTATGTTATTTAATGGAAACTTTTAACATTTCACTAGCCCTGCATGAGCAGAAATTAATTTCTATTAAAAGTAGAGTAGTCAGTGAAAGATGTGTGCACTGCACCAGATTTTTACTATTTCAACAGATCAACAGTATCGCTACAAAACCTCTATGTCCCTATCATTTCTAGCACTGGCACTTATAAGATTTTGTAGTTATACTGCCGACATGCACATTTTTTTTTCTTCTTTTAACAGCAATATCCTTAATTTAGCAAAACAGTATAAAACATTTCTGTCCAATAAAAAATTTTTCTTCCCTATAATTATCACTCATAACTGTGTAACTTAATCAAAATTATTTAGCATCAAAATGTGTATCTTTTCGCTTGTGGTCACTGGCCCACAAAGTGACTATATGCTCAAATTTTGCTTGTAATAGCTGGCTAAATGCGTTGGGAAATTTAAAAATTTAAGGTATCAGCTATATAATAACAAATATCTTTTATTTACTTGTTTATTTCTGAATTGTAAATGACTTGTTATTGAAATGGATCTTTCCTCAAAGATTTTTTTTTAATTTAGGTTATACCTTCTCTGAGGAGAAACTTCTATGAAACAGTCAAGAAGCCATACCATTTGTCCATCCTTGCAAACGTAAAGTTAATTTACACATTATTTAGTTTATATGTATCAGTACATACTTATCTTAAATTTTTCCTAAATTAATTGAAGAAAAAAACCTATACCACTACAGCCCATAAAGGGTCTTTGGGTTCAGTACTTGGTGAAGAAGTTTTGTTTCTTGACCAACGATTGTGCAAAGTGGTGAATTGACCAGAAACACGCTCAACCGCCAGGTTTCTCCTCCAATTAAGGGTATCCACGTTATAGAGGCTGTGTGTGCCTCTGGAGGGTTTCCCAACCCCAGAGTCGATCCGTATAAGATAAATAATTACTTGCTATCGCCGGACTCGAACCTGGTTCCTTACTCACTGAGCTACTCCCGCATTTCATAAAATGATTATCTGTAAAAATTTTATTTAAATTGTGCCCAGTTTATCATCTTACTTAAAGGTACTTAGAGGCTGCTAAGTTGAAGTATAACTGTTGAATAAACTGTCCTAACAGCCTGATTCAAACCAATGAGGGTTTTAAAGCATCTCAAAATCAATTTTATCATTTCCTTTCTTATTTTAAAAGGGCGTTTGGACCTCTAGGTAGCAATTGAAATGACACAATATACATATGAGAGCTTCAGTGCTAATTTGTCTCTGCCTTCAAGCAGCAGACCTGTTTGATCCCTTTAGAAAAAATAACATAAGATAAAAAATGAACACTTTGCTTTACGGAAAACCAACTTTGAAGTTACCAACCCACACTTATTAACACTTATTAACCCACACTTTGATAGGTTTTCCATTGCTAGGTTCAGACAGACACACAGATTTTTTTTTTTTTTTTGAGAGGGGAGGTATGGTTTAATATGAAGAAGACAAGTAATCACTTATAATCCCCAAATAGGGTATAAGTTTTAAGGATAAAAAAGAAAATTGAATCAAAAATTATTATTAAAAATATAAAACTTATGTTGATGGGTATGAAAATAAAATGTTTTCAAAAATTTCAGGGGAGAGAGGATATATTCCCCTGATTGTCTCTCCCTCTGCGCATGCCACTTGTTGAGTTTCATTGGAACTCTTGCCCAATTCTAATGATACATTAACTACACTTCCATATTTTACACCTAAGATATAATTTTAGATTCATAGAACTAGATACTAGAAGAAAAAAAAATCTAATAAGTTGCATTGCTCTACATTATTGATTACATATTTGTTGTTCAAATTTCGGTTAGTTTACAAAATATAATTATGTTCATGTTATAATACTGTTCAATTCATAATTATATTTTTATTGAGTATAGATTGCAAAGATTTATTTTCTCTTTCAGTAATTTAAATTTAGAAAAAACAAATAAGTTCCATAATAACCATTAATAATCATTTTGTTTTTATACCAGGAACTAAAAGTCAGTGAAAATAATGCAGGAAATATTTTACAACAAAATGCATGTGATGAGGAAGAGGTAAAAAATGGAACGTTGACTTGGACTCCAGGGTTATTTAATATAATTATTAGTTAAACTTCTCTGTACAAATTCCAAAATTTTATTTTTTCCAGTTTGAACAGTCAGTAAACAAATTAGAAGTAATTGAAAATGACATCAATGAATTGAAAAATCAAGCTAATCAGGTGAAATATTTTAATGTATTATATGAGGAAACAATTTAAAAAAATTAATTTTGAGTTGTAATTTATTTGGATAGTCATGCTAATTTCAAAATTGCAGATAGTTTTCTTCTGTTAAATCAAGTTTTTTCTATACAACTTATCTTTAGACAACAAATTTGGACCGAATCTATTAAGATATCTCAGTTTATCAGGGCTTTGATCAACAGGAGTTGAATGATTTGTAAATGTTTAATATGGTTCACAACTATCGATTTCAAGTGTACACAAGAAGATCAAGAGACCATTTATTTGATGTATTTTCGAGATGATGTTGGCTTTGTATATTGCCATAGAATGTATGGTTTAATTGAAGGATTGTGGAATTTCAATCTGCAATGTGACTGATCTTAAATATCTCCAAGTGGAGCTTCGAGTTTATCCCCTCCAGAATAGTAATTATTTTGTTGCTATCTCAATAGACCATTCAGTGTGTCATTGTGAAGATTATGAAGACATATAGGAACTCATTAAGCATACGAGTAGTTGCAATATCACAAAAAAAAAACTAAAATGGAAAATTATTTTGGGAGCAATTTTAGATTCAAATACCAAAGGTTATTAAAATCAATTATCTGATCTAACTTATTTATTTATTTTTTTATGTTGTAGGTGAAATACAGCTACCGTTTGGCGATCATTCAATTGATTGAAACTTTGCAAATGCTCGAAAAGTCACTTCAGGTCAGTATTTTTTAATTTATTACGTTCACTATTTTTATAGTTGTCCTGATCAGTCACTGCATTGTATTTTGCAGGAAGACCATGTTGTGTTGTCGACTCTAGAGAACCAGGTATTCAATATTTTTGCAATATTTATAAAAATATGTCTATATTGCTTTAGTGTTCTCTTCACTACGATTCCCACAATCTTTCTCATTCATGAAGTTTTTATTTTTACAAAATTATAACTTTGCATGACAAAATACACTCACTGACTCTTCAGTGGTAAGGGTTTGTTTTCTTTTTCTTCTTCGATCTTCCCATTAAAATGGCTAAGTCAAGGAATGACAGAAAAAAGTCGGCGGTACTCCTGAGATCCTCCAGGTTGCCATACAGCCTGGTCACCAAGTCAGTAGGTTCAGGCCACCTCTGCCTCCGTTGCTCCTACATAAAGATGCATGACTGTAGAATGTGTTATGTAGCCTCTTTCACATTCACACAAAGGAGTTGGGCCAATTTTAAATTTTTTGTGTAGGTGTGAGAAGCCGATTATGGCCAGTTCTGAGACGAAAGGATTTAGGAACTGGTCGTTTCCCCTGGGATACATGAAGATGGGGATAACAAGAGCTCACGTGGGCAGGGTCGCTAGGTCTCTGAAGTAGATCTGTTCCTCACTGGGTGAATGAAGAAGTATCTACCCGCTACCCTATATTCGTTATTCTAAATAACGAATAAAATTAAATTATCTGTTATCTTTTTATTCGTTTTTTAGCTTGTTCAATAACTCAATTTTAATTATTCGGACCAACTTTTCATTCGCTTTTTCTCTTATATCTCTTGAGCAGAGTTTCCGCCTATTTGCAGGTAAATTAAACAGAAAAACGAGTGTTAAAATTTTCCAATTTTTCTTTCGCTTTTCTTCTTTCATCTTGTTGATGGATGAATGGATTTTCTCCATTCAAACGATTTTCAGACCGTTTAGTGGTAAGATAAAAGTAAAATGAGCGTTAAAATTTTCCAACTATTCATTCGCTTTTCCTTTTTTATCTCTTGGATGGGTGAATGGATTATCACTGTTCCAACGATTTTCCAACTCCTCTTTGGCTTTTCCTTTTGTATCTCGTGAACGGGTGAATGGGTTTTTCCTGTTCAAACGATTTTCCAACTGCTTAAAGGTAGGGTAAAAGTAAAACGAGTTTTAAAATTTTCCGACTTTTCATTTACTTTTCCTCTTTTATCTCGAGAATGGGTTTTTCCTGTTCAAATGATTTTCCAACTGCTTAGAATTTGACTAAAAGTAAAATGAGTGTGAAAAAATAAATAAATAATTTTTGGTTTAATATACTCATCTTATTTGAACACCCTCACATCGTAGATAATAAAAAAAATATTTAAAAACATATAATGTTTCATTTACTAAGTAAACGTTGTTTCGGTTTTCAGTTTACAAATTGACTTAATTCATAAAATTACTGTCTGCCTGAAATTTTTTTTTTCTGAAAAATAAAAATATTTTCCATTCATTTTAACTCTAAAAAATCAGAAAATATTTTGAACTATGAAAATCAAAACACCCGTACGTGAATTATGAGAAGTCAAATTTTCACAGTCATTTTACTTTTGGCCTAGCTTTGTTATACTTTTTAATTTTGGAATTACAATTACTTCTGTGTTGGCCAATTCTATTTTTCAACTTTTGTTTGGTTTGCCCAATATAACAAACAAGACTGAATATTATTATCACTGTTATCATTAATATTTCTACAATATATGCATTCAATCTGATCTATAATATTTATTTTATCTTCCTTTTTTTATTTTATCTTTGTTATTGGTATATATGGATTATAATTTATGAAATCAGATCTTTTACCAAATTTGAAATCAGTTATGTCATATTTTTTAAAATCTTGCGATTATTGAGCCTGTCAATCCATCAATGTGGATTAATGAATAGTATTTAAACTTAATAGTTTCTAAATAAATGAAATTGGTGAAATAGTAACAGCCTGCATTTATTTTTAGACATAAAAGCATTCACCATAATTCAACAAACATATACTATTGTATTGTATTATTATATACAATTTTACTTTATTATTACATTATATACATATAATTTCAATATTGTTGTTTTCAGTGATAAAGCAAATGGCCCAGAAACAGATGATATTGAAAAGAACACTTCAATATTTTCAAGTTCATTAATAACAGTGTTAATGACAGAAACCCTTACTTTGGTTATTTTATAATTAACTATATATTTATATCTTAAAACTATGACAGAAACACCCCAAAACAATCTTCAAGTTCCTTTATATAAAATATGTTGCCTTATTCCATACCAAGTAAATGAACAAGACATTGTCTACTTGTCATCAGCGTCAGAAATTAACAGATTTTTGCAGGTAAGATCATAATAAGTCATTTTTAGAATGTGGATCTGGTAAAAGTTAAATTTAATATATTTTTTAAATTTGTGGATCTGTGAAAAAGAGAAATATGAAAATTTAGAAATGAAAAATTTGGTCATTAACTACCTCAAGTTCTGAGTATGGATCAAGTATACCTAATATCAAAAATATCAATAACTCGTCTAGGCAAAAGAGAAAAAAATATATACATATTATGTACGTTAAATATTGTGAACCCATAAGGACTGGAATTAGGTTCCTCTCCTACAATTCCAGGTTATCTGGTTCTAGGAATATTAAGCAATTAAGGTAATCATTCAAGTACTTGAATCAAATATTCGAAACCGTATCGATATTTTATAAGTATCGATACTTAGGAGTTTCATGTGACAAAAGTGATCACATGATAGTAAAGAATGGCAAAAAGTACTCTGAATAACAGATAACGAGAATTTTACTAAAATAATCGCACTGCCCGAGTACTTCAGTCATTTAATGATTGACGAGTGCAAAAAGTACTCAACTCTCAGCTCTTGAGTACCTTCAATTTTCTCTATTTACTCATAATTACTTAGAGTATTTTACTAAGTAATCAAGTACTTATACTACAAGAGTAGAATTTATTACATATATTAGATATCAAATATTAGTATTAGTTTTATGTGCCAGAAGGCCAGAGATAAAAAAAAATAATAGTTACAAAATTAAGATTAATGCACTACTGAACTAATTAAATGATTATTGGTAATACTTGTTGTGTTTACTGTGTTATCGATTCATCTTTATATTTCTTTGACATTAAAGTCAATTATGGACCGTTATGAGAGGCACAATTTTTGAAAATACCATCGATATTAAATTTGAGAGATTGCGTATAGATTTTTTTAATTTGTCGAATTGGATTGGCATACAGGCCCATGGTTGAGCTAAAGCCAGCCATTCACGGTCATACATGTAGGACTACTTTCTAGGATTACACTAGATATCGGACTACCGTTGGACTGTGAATGGGGGTGTAGGACTACATAGAATGTGTAGGATGTTTGTAGGCTTCTCCGATCGTTCTACAACTGTTCCCTCCTCCCAACATCCTACCGCGTTGAATCGTGATTGGTGTTATCGTCCTTCAAACTTCACATGTTTATCGCCACGTCATCAATGACGTCATTAATTGTTATCAATATTTGTTTACTATTAGTCAGTGTTGCCAGGTTGGGGTTTTCAATCCTTGATTTAAGTTCTTTTTTTACTGTTTTTTTTTATCGTTAGAAAGTTTTAGGTTTTTTTTATGTATTTACTATTAAAGGCGTTAATAATTTTTTTTCTAATTACAACCTGAAAACTAGAATGATTTGAAAAAAAAATCGGTTTCAAAAAAACATTCTAAATTTTGTTATAACTTTATTTCCTACGTATTTCCCAAAAGTGCATTATTGTTATTTGCAAGCTAATAAAATGATGTTCTCATAGCCAAATATCTCTCATTATAACGTCAATGTGTCTTTCTATTGTAGGGACTGAATTAAAATATTAAATAAATGAAGTAATTAATGCTGGATGCCAAAAATTTTAAGTAATAATTTTGGGTCCATTTTTGTTAATTAATTGTTCATCTCTAATTTATCTTTTTACTTTCCCTTACCTATATACGAAATACATAGTAAGGAGAAGTATTGCGATCGTGAAAATTTTCGAATTCGAGTTTTCGACGGAAATACAAGTTTTAAGGTCCCCTGAGTCCAAATGACCAAGTCACGCAAAATGGTATGTGTGTCCGTGTGTCTGTGTGTATGATCAGTCTAGCTCAAAAACGAAAAGTTGTACGATACTGAAATTATGTATTTGAGGTTGGCACATGCATGTGATGTTACAGCAACATTTTCGTCAAAATCGACTAACCGGAAGTGCCACTTTATGCAATCGATTTTACACATTTTTACAATTTTCTCGAAAACGGCTCTAACGATTTTGATGAAACTTGCCTAAATTATTCTTCATAAAGACCTTTAACTTTTCATATAAGTGGTACATCACCGAGGAAATGCAGAGAAAAAGGTTATGATGAAAAGAATATTTTATTAACGCATAATTTAAAAAACGTGCAATTTATGGTACATTATCTATAGACTTGTATGAAAGGTAATTAAATCGTCCAAAAAAAAAAAAAAGAATTATCAAAATCGGACCAATAATACCAAAGATACAGCGGACTAACCGGAAATGGTAATTATATCATGGATATTACAATTGTTTACAATTTTCTCGAAAATTTTGAGGAAACTTGCCTAAGTTATTCTTCATAAAGGTCTTTAACTTTTCATTTATGTAGTAAATCACCGAGGAATTGCAGGGAAAAAAGTTATGACGAAAAGAATATTTTATTTGCGCATAGCTTAAAAAGTATACATTTTACGGAAGTATGAATTGTATGGAAGTTAATTAAATTATCTAAAAAACAATAAAAGAGTCATTAAAATCGGACCAGTATTAGCCAAGATACATCGGACTAACCGGAATTAGCTATTATATCATGGATTTTACAATTGTTTACATTTTTCTCGAAAACGGCTCTAACGATTTAAAGTTATGACGAAAAGAATATTTTATTAGCGCTTAATTTAAAAAGCATGCAATTTATAGTAAATTATGTACAGAATTATATGAAAGGTTATTAAATTATCTAAAAAAAAATCGTGAAAATCGGACCAGTATTAGCAAAGATACAATGTATTTTATGAGGAGCATAAAATAGATGGATAACCGAACGCATCCGAAAGGAGATGAATGCGACCGAACCTCCTGCCACCAGTACGCCAATCTGTTGTAAACAATACGCTCTGTAACAAACTAATTTAAGAATACCAAAGCTGAAATTAACTTAATAATTTATACTTTCACATTATTTAATGGAAAGAAAATGTTTCCATGGAAACTAAACCAGAAACTCAGAATTGTTGTACCATAATTGTTTAAAAAACTGTTTTATGGTACTTAAGTGGCAGAAGAAGTGAAGTTTATTAGAAGCAGTGTTTATGTGAACTCTTTAAATTTATATTAAAAAGATAATTATTATAGGACGGTAAGGGAAAGCTATGTGATGGGCGCACCGCACCAGATTTTTTTTGTATTGTTTTAAGATTGCTTTTAATCATTAATTTGACCCGATCTTTCAACTGGTATAACCAAGAACTAAACAACAATTGAATTAAAGTAATATGAAAATGTATAAACCTTGTAAATAAAAACGTCTATACCAATATAAACCTTAAGTACATCTTTTATCATTTATCCTTATCTTATACTAGACGGATGATTTTATTATCCATTCTTAAGTAATTTTTATCATCATCTGTAGTCCTACTAAGGACCGTGAAAGGGTAGCTTAAGGAGGCTTACTTTTTGATAATACCACCTATTTTAAGATCACACGCTAACATATCGATTAATTTTAACTTTTCGGAATTTTTCGATATTGAGTTACGTTATTAGATTATCAGAGGCGCGGTTTATTATTTTTTGGAGGAGAGAGATTCTAAATTTCCTCGATATTGTGATCGTTAATAAAGTATTCGAAAATGCTAATTTTGAATTTGCAACCGTTTCGATAAATTTTATTGATGTAGTATCGATCAGTATTATATGTCCCTATCTACTTCCAATCACTTCTCTCTCTCATTCCTTCATTCGCTTGCACTTGAAACGTCCATTGGTCTATTCTTTTTCTTGACATTCGGTTGCTTCTTGGCTACATCGCTTATAACATTACTTTGTACATTATCTACTTCAGTTCATAAATTATATTTGTAAATAAATGTACTTACAATATTCCCCAGAACCAGGTTTCCGCGAGTAGTACAAGGGGATAGCTGTATTCGATGTTATGCTGAGAAAATGACGTTTGAAGTTCTGATCCCTTCTTTTTGTTTCTCTAACAATTAAAAACATTTATTATTTGAATGTTTAAATTTCTTAAACATTTATAAAGTCTATTTCTGAGGAAAATTGCAAGTACATTTATTTACAAATATAATTATGAGCTGAAATAGATAATGTTCAAAGTAATGTTATAATCGATGTAATGTTAATTAAAGATCACTATATCGAGGATAAAATAATAAACCTCCAAAAAATAATAAACCGCGCCTCTGATAGCCTAATAACGTAACTCAATGTCGAAAAAATACGAAACGTTAAAATGAATCGATATGTGATCTTAAAATAGGAGGTATTATCGAAAAATAAGTCTTCTTAGCCCAACGATGGACTTTTATACCATGCAATCCGACAAATTAAAACAAATCTGTATGTGATCGCTCTAATTTAATATTTTATTCAAATTCACTACCCGTGTACTGAGTACTAGGTATTTTACTCAAATACCCGCACCGGCACTGCCCGAGTTCTTCAGTCACTTCATGATTGACGAGTAAAAAAAGTACTCAGCTCTTGAATACTCTTGTTTTTTTCTATTTATTCAGAATTACTTTACTTTGAGTATTTTACGAACTAATCAAGCAATACTACAAGAGTAGAATTTATAACCACATTAGATATAAAATATTAGTATTAGTTTCATGTACCAGCTGCCCAGTGATAAAAAAAAAATAATATGATAGTTATTAAATTAAGATTAATGTACTCCTGATCTAATTAAATGATTATTGGCAATGCTTGTTATGTTTATGATTACTCACTCTCTACGGTATCGATTCATGTTTATATTTCTTTGATATTAAAGTCAATTATTGACCGTTATGAGAGGCACAATTTTTGAAAATACCATCGATATTAAGATAGCGCGTATGCAAATTGATTTATTTTAACATTAGGTACGAATTTCTTTGATATTAAGGTCCATTATTGGGTATCGGAGGAGCAATTTTTGAAAATACCACTGATATTAAATTAGAGCGATTGCGTTTAGATTTATTTTAATTTGCCGGATTGAATTGGTGTAAATGTTAATTGTTGTCAAATGTCGCGGAATAAAGTTTTAAGAGAGAAGGCTCGACAGGGCTTTCGGATATTCTCTGTGTCAGGATTACGGATGATCCCAACAGATAATACGGGAGCATACCATAGGGGAATGGAACCAACGGCGGTCGACAACCCGAAAGGGGCGACGTTGAGGAAATACTTTTTCACCGTCTGGTCCCGGCTCACAGACTATTGGATCACGCAAATCCTCACGGAGCATGGAAGCTTTTGGGCTAAGCTACATAGCTTTGGCAAGAATATCGACCCCCTAGGTGAAAGTGAGGCCAGAACACTTTATCCTTTACGCCCTTTGAGGTAGGCCGCTATGAGCCAATTTATGGAACAATTTCCGATGTAAGAAGATGTAGTATATTAGCAGAAGTAGCATCTATGAATGCTACTCCCACCAATCTCCGTGTTGCCGAAAGGTAACACACATATATTTTTTATTTTATTTTTTTTTTTTTTCGTTGGCACTATAGACCATGGAGATCATTGGCCGCGCGATGTGGTATTCTTACTGACATTTATTGCTTGCGAAAGCACAGACAGCCTAGAGAGTGGTCACCCAACCTCACGTTGCTACGAACCACGATTTCCATGGTGCAGCAGCAGGTGCACATAACCACATGCAAATACACAGCTCCATAACCGGTCCCTTTGGGACCAATGCGGCAGTGTCCTTCCGGTGGGAAGGACACTGCCGCATTGGTCACTCGGGTTTAAGGACAGTGACAAACCGACAATGGTGACAAATAAATTAAAGTAATGCTGTAACCGGGATTCGAACTCACAACCTTTGGGTTTGTAAGTAGCTGCACTTTTGCTAGCGCGTTAACCCGCTCGGCCACCCCGACCCTCTGTGTGTGTGTGTGTGTTTTCGTGTGTGTGTGTGTGTGTGTGTGTGTGCGTGTGCGTGTGCGTGTGTGTGTGCGTGTGCGTGTGCGTGTGCGCGCGCGCGCATATAATAGGTCATACAAAAACAACAAATCCGCTCCTGTGTTACCAGATCGTCACAAGAATAAACAGAACGTGTAAAAATTATTTCATGATTACTGTTTTAAACGTATGTTCAATTTAAAACCAATAAAATATTTTTTTCTTTCCGGTGCCTAAAAAATATAAATCAAAACACAAATATAATTTATTAAAAATTATTTTTTGTTATTTTGGCATACCCCTTTAAGCGCCGCCCAGAGTAGTCGCTCTTCTGAGTTGACATACTGAATAAGTTTAAAAAAGCACTTTGCATTACAGTATAATATCATCTCGGTTTTATCCATGTTATAGATACAACTGGAAACGCATAGAGAGGTTTAAGTATATAGAATTTTTAAATGAAATGAAATTGAAGTGAAATAAAAGCAAGGTTTCAGGTGAAAATATGGTTATTATATTTGCCATAAAATTATTTAGTTCTTGCCTACAGTCCAGATATCTAAAAATTAGGATTGTTACCTTCCGATGATTCTCTTCACCGTCATGGTGACGCATGGCTTTTAACGATAAAGGAAGAACAGCCCCTTACGGTTTTCCAAAATAAAATATTACGGAGAATATTTGACCCAATTAATAAAGATGAGTCTACTTGAAAAGTTTGTACTATGCGATTGTAGAATATGTACACTGTAAATGTTATTGAGGTAATAACATCGCACCATTTGAAATAGATGTGTAAAGTTGCTAGGCTAGTTAATGAAGGAATTTCTAAATACCTAATCAGTGCTGAACCGACGGTTAAGCGTTTGAGAGATAGTCCAAAACGTAGGTAGAGACATTGTGTGGACTATGACCAAACAAATTTGGATTTTGAATGGTATATTGGAAGTTGTCATGTAGTAATCAAACCTTCGGAATTGCTAAACCATATAGTTATTATGAGTGATAATGAATTTAAATGGAATATAAAAGGTAGTATAAAACTAATGGTATAAGATAATAATAATTGGCTTACTGCAAAAAGAAAGTAGCTCCATCCAGGTGAGTTTGGACTTACTATACTATTTTGTGGCATAAAAATAATTCTTTCGGAGCTACCTCTCTTTAGCAGAAAATCTTTCAAACTCTTTATTAAAGGTAATGAACAAAAAAAGAGGTAGCTCAAAAGAAAGAATTATTTTTCAGACCAAAAAATAGTGCGTGTAAATCGAAACTCCCATGGATGTAGCAACCTTATTTTTGCAGAAAACCCTTCAATTATCAATATTTGGGTTTCTACTAAAATTATTTCAGACCACAATATGAGTTTTGTCTACATATATAAAACGGAGTTACATATTTATGATTTTTGTATATAGCCATTACTCCAAATTGTCGCAATCAGCTAGCAAAAAAGTAGGCTCTTTCCTTTCTTCTTCCTTCAGATTGAACAAAAATCCTAGGTCATACTCTGTTAACAGATATATTCAAATGTTTGAATGGATTAGGTTGGTTTATACTTTCATTCAATGGAGCCAACCAAAGTACAGGGACAGTGATAATTTATAATCAGTCATCGATCTACGTTCACTTACTACATTCGGTGCACTATGCGCTGTTTCGAATCTAGTCTGGGAGGCTTGACTTTAGGACCCAAGGAATAATTTTCATGTTCTCACTTTGTCTATAATAGGTTGGTAACCCCTGCGAGATAGACAGACCTTCTCCCTTAGTAAGATATATAAGGATATTAAACCCAAAAATCATGTTCCTTTTACTAAATGATGTGAACTATATAGCATCTGAATTTTAAGTTACATGTTATAACATTTAGTGTTCTTCTATTAGCAGGACAGTGCACTAAATTAAGTCATTACTTATTTATTCATATTATTCATATTTTTAGATAAATAATAAATGGTTTTTATTTTCAAAGGTTCACGGTATAGGTGATAAGTTTGGAATTGATTCGGGAAGAAGTTCGACTGCTACATGTACAGAAGATTTACCCATCATACCTGAAATTAAAAAAATTACTAACGATGTAGGGAGAAAACGCAAAGAAACCTATGATCGCCAAGTTCAGTTCAATTGGAAGAATGCTAATAATTGGGCCTCTTATAGAAATGATACAATTCCAATGCATAAGTGCAACAAAAATGAATCTGTTGTACATTTCTGCAAAAAAAGTAACTCAAGTTTATGCGACGATGCAAGCAATTGTCCTCCATCTGAAAATATTAAAAAAGAAACACCAAAAGCTAGACATACAAATCCTGTTCTCGAAACTAATGGTCATAACAGATTAAGCGATTCTGGCTGTCTGAAAAAAGTATGTCAGAAAAGTAGATCTGTTATCAATAAAAATAAAATAGCAAATAGCTTTACGAATAAAAGTTTCATTAGAATCTTGAAAAAGCGGAATAAAAATTTGGACACATCTGATACAAAACCGAAAAATAAAATAGTCATTAAAGAAAAATCCACAGATATGTGTGACAAAACAAACGATGCAAAAATGTCTTTATTAGCTGAATCCGTTGTATGTGAAACTAGCACAGAAAGTTATGCAACTGGAGGATTGGTTGATATTAATCAGGAAAAAGTTATTTTAGACGAAATACAAGGAGGGGAAACTCATATTGCATCTGGCAGTACTACAGTTAAATCCGCTATAGTCAATTCTATATCAAAAAATGACAGTTGTGATGTTCAATTAAAAGAAGAGATCAAAGAAATTAGCGACTCTAGTGAATTGTCGAATAGTTTATCGGATCAGTCCAGCACATTTGATTGCAATAAGGAAGAACAAAATAACCAAAACATAGATCTGACTTTTTATGAAAGCCCCTCAAAATTTGTCGAAAATATGTCCGAATGCGTGATGCGAAAATTTATCGGAGATGAATGTGAAGATTCTTGGCTTAAGTCATATGAAGGTAAAAAAGTACCGAAGAAGTACCTTGGTATTGACAAAGACTTGAGTGAACTATATATTCTGAAGAAAATGGTCAAGCATGAAACCTGCTTAATATCGTACTTAACTCCAAGACAGAAGAGATTGCTTGCCAAAGGTATTGTTCTTACACTCGAGGAGTTCAACATCAATGGTTCTCGATGGGGTGGCTTATCTCGAGAAATTTTAACAAGTGTTTGCAAACTCTTTAAGACTCAACAGAGTTTAGTCTCATAAAAATATTTCTATGAACTGAAATAAATATTACCAATAAACATATATGTTGTTCTAGTCTTATCGCTGTATTTAGTTTCGTGTGAAGGCCACTTTCAAAAGGTACTATAACCAAAATACTGTTTTTCTGAAAATCTTGCCCGATGTTCATTGTTTAGTACTTTTTAAAAAACTATATCTGATGTTTATTTTATTTCTTTAAAGGAGACTGAATTATTGAACGTTAAAGAATGAGATAAAATACAACATAAAAAAAACAAGAATCCTCTTTAAAAACTATCAGGTATCAATTTTGATAGAATGGCATTTCATAGTTTAACATTCACGCCAGAGGTGAATTTTTCTCTTTTCGAAAGTTCTATTTATGATGAAATGACTTAATCGGTGTTGGAATGTTTCAGCGATTAAAACAGAACTATAGCCAATTAACTCATTCTATATAAATAAATAAAAAAAAAGACTCTTTATTATCAAAAGATTCTTTTGAAAATTACATCTGTTTACTTTTTCTATGTTTACACGCAAAAATGAAACGGTGCAGCGACAAGCTCATTTTTAAGACTTCTCCATATACTATACTATAGCGATACTGCACTCTTGGCGATTCGGGACAATATGTAATTTAATGACGACATTTGAATGCGTTCACTCTGAGATAGGATCTATAGGGATGCGGTAACAACGCAATTGGTATATTGCATCAGTAAATCGGGATACCGAATTATCACAGCAAGACTCTGGCGGTTTTATTATATTTGGTGTCTGAATATATGTTTCGTCTAAAACATGATTCCGCACAAAGAAACTAAAATGGAGATACACTGTATATGTCATATTTTAAACAATTAATTTTACTTTGCTAAAAGCCATTTTACAAAATGCATATTTAAATTATTTAGGCGACTAATTGTTGAATGAGTTTCCACCAGACTTTTTTTTATTGACATAATCCCATTGGGATACCATCATAAAATTTGGTATGTGCATTCTGTCGGGCATGGTCGCTGTTTGTATAACGACTTGTAGCAAAGTAAATGTAATTGTTTAAAATGTGACATATACAGTGTATCTCCATTTCAGTTTTTAAAAAAACTTGGCATAACAATACAAGATTTTATTTTTGATACTCGTAATAGAACCCGTAAAAACTCTATGATGAAATTCGACCCATCCATTCTTATAACATGTATGCTTATTTTTTCGTTTTTGTTTTTAAAACCTTTTTTTTGGAATTTTGTAAACATACGTAGATTGCTTTTGTAAATTCAAGATAAATATAAAATTAAAGCCTATGTAATTATAAAAGAATGACACTATTTTTAGCTTTCAGTATCGCGTCTGTTTGCGATTCTGTCGGCGATCAAGCAAGTCCGGGTCAACTTTTCTCCAATTCAGGCATCAGGACTGCGAACTCCTGGAAGGACTCTTTCTATGAAATATTGGTCGAAATAACTGTTGTATTAAGTATCAGGATTGATCTAACTTCAATGGAGTCCTTTATACGTGCCATTTCTCTTTATCATATCTAAGTTCTTTGAAAGAAAACACCAATTGAAAAGAACTGACGATTCAATACAGGTAAAATATGTAGTAAAGTCTGCACACCACTGGCATGAGTTCACGAACCATTAAAGAAAGAGAATCATTATTTAACGGTAAGACTGGATAACACTGGAATTCATACTTCATTAATTAGTAACAATACATATTGCTACTTGTATTAATGTTAATCAGATTTTTTCTTCAGAGATCTACTTTTTATTCTTACTCTATACAAAATTGTTAATGTTGTAATGGACGAAGCAGAACAAAGCAAAGGCCTGCGTACCCGAAAGTACGACTTTGTGAAAGAAATGCGTAACTATCAAGGAGGAGATCTGGTCTATTTATTTGAACCAGCTACACCTCAAGGGCAATCGAAGAAATTTAGGCACCCTTGGCCAGGCCCGAACAAAGTTGTTGAGAATGTGTCCCCGTGGACATACATCCTTTTGCTACAAAATGGAGGAAGGTACACAGCGCACATAAATAGGCTGAAACCTATCTAACTATTTGATTGTTATGTTTCATAGTTTATAATATAGTTCATTAATCATAGCTCATTCATCGTTTATTATATATAGTTTATATTAAAAGTATATCTTTTTATAGTTTTTAGTTAGTGTTCAAAATTGATTATGCATAAATTATGAATTGGTTAATTACTTCCTTGTACGAAGTAAAGGCGTCGTGGCGTCTGTACGTACGTTCGTATGTCGCATAACTCAAAAACGGTTTGCCGTAGAAAGTTGCAATTTTGTATTTAGGATTTTTGTAAAATCTAGTTGTAAACCTCCCTTTTTGGTCACTGCTTGATTACCGGAAGTGGTATTTTACTTGAAGGTCATAATTGATTTCCATTAAAAATTGTATTAAAATACCATGCAAAACTTCTCAAATTTAGTATTCAGAACTTATATATTGATTTGAATAACATACTAGATTTTGCTCTAAATTGGAAAACCGTAAGCGGTACTTTACTTGAAGGTCATATTAGACTTTCATCTAAAATTATATTAAAATATAATGCAAAACATCTGAAATTTGGTAAATAGGACTTTTATATCGGTATGAATGTATTTACTATATTTTGGTTAAAATTGGTGAGCCGAAAAGGGTACTTCACTTGAAGGTCATAATAAGCTTACATCAAAAATTATATTTAAATTAAATACATAAATCATATGTTTCGGTAATAAAGGTTACAAACGCGAGTTGGTTTCCAATCCAATTAAACATTTTTATTACTTGTTTTAAATGTTAAAATTGAATGTAAAATACCGGTTTTCCTCCCCATATGTGAGATCAACAAGTTTGCATCAGGAGGATAAGATATTAGTTAAATGGGTTTTTCCGCTTAAAATGTCGAAACTGTCGATTTCCAATGCTTTATCTCGTGATATTGACAGTTTTAATGTTGTCACGGAACACGAAGAAATCTCTTGGAAACTAGTTACCCACTTAAGGAAAACGACATATAATAACGGAATGAGACCTCCAGAAACAAGAACGTGTCTGTGTGTGTCAATAAATGGATATCGCGACGTCGAGTGTCGTTTTTAATGCAATCTTTGGAAACTAGTAACCAAATTGAGGATCTCTTTTTGAGCCAACGATTTATAGTTTAATAGGCGTGAAAGGAAGTAATGTGTTGTCCACATCAGATATTTTAAAAAGAAGAGTCCACAGTAGAAAGGGGAGTCACATTTTTACTTCCTTGCACGAAGTAAAGGAAGTATTGTAACCGCGAAAATTTTCGGTTTTCAGATTTCGACGGAAATATCCATTTTGACCAACCCTGAATCCATTTTGACTAGACTCGTCGTGGCGTCTGTACGTAGGTATATTTGTACGTACGTTCGTATTTCGCATAACTCAAAAACAGTTAGCCATAGAAAGTTGAAATTTTGTATTTAGGATTGTTGTAAAATCTAGTTGTGAACCTCCCTTTTTGGTCAGTGCTTGATCACCGGAAGTGGCACTTTACTCAAGATCATAATTGATTTCCATCAAAAATTATTTTAAAATACTATGCAAAACTTCTCAAATTTAGTATTTATAATTTATATATTGATTTAAATAACATACTATATTTTGGTCTAAATTGTTAAACCGGAAGCGGTACTTTACTTGAAGGTCATATTAAACTTTCATCAAAAAATATATTAAAATATTATGTAAATCATCTCAAATTTGGTAAATAGGATTTTTATATCGATATAAATGTATTTACTAGATTTTGGTTAAGATTCGTGAGCCGAAAAGGGTACTTTACTTGAAGGTTATAATAAGCTTACATCAAAAATTATATTTAAATTAAAAGAGAAATCATATGTTTCGGTAATAAAGGTTACAAACGCAATTTGGTTTCCAATCCAATTAAACATTTTTATTACTTGTTTTAAGTGTTAAAATTGAGTGTAAAATATTAGTTTTCCTCCCCATTTGTGAGATCAACAAATCTGCAGCATTAGAATAAGATGTTAGTTAGGTGGGTTTTTCTGCTTAAAATGTTGAAACTGTCGATTTCTAATGCTTTATCCAGTGATATTGACAGTTTTATTGTTGTCACGGAACATGAAGAAACATCTTGTAAACTAGTTACCTACTGAAGGAAAACGACATATAATAAAGGAATGAGACCTCCAGTAACAAGAGTGTGTTTTTGTGTGTGTGTCAATAGATGGATGTCGGGACGCCGAGTGTCGTTTTTACTGCAATCTTCGGAAACTAGTAACCAAATTCAGTATCACTTTTTGAGCCATGGATTTATAATTTAATAGGCGTACAAGAAAGTCATGTGTTGCCCACATCAGATATTTTTGTTTCGTTGTATTTTAAAATAAAACAGATGTTATTGAAACCATATGGTTATGTGAGGTTCTTCTATAAATTTCTTGTTTATTCTCATATTAATAATATTATCGCCTATGATTCCTTGATAAATACTCACTTATTAATGATGATAATATTACAATGTGATGTTGTTAAAAAGAAATATCATTTATTTAGTTTTAGAAAATTAAATGGCGTATGTTAACAAGAGTACGATGGGCGTGCAATGGAGGAGGTAAATAAGAACCCCCAAAAAATTGATTTAATATGTGGACAGCCCCCTAATACCTGCATATGCAATTATGGCGTTTCCTTCCATCAGAAAACAGATCTTGTTGCCTTGACCTTTATTTTCGAAAAGGTGCGCTCGAAATCCATGGGATAGTCCTTCTTTTAAACAGCCACACTTCAGGGTCATGACTGAGTATTTTCCTAAAATGCTGCACGTCTCGTGGAGGAGTAGCATTTTAGGTAAACAAAAGTATTGAGGCCGTGGTGGCCGAGTGTTAAGACGTCACCTCAGCTACCTCGACTGTGCTTCGGCGCCGCACAGTGGTTCGAACCGGTCTTTTTTGGAACAAAAATCTGCCTTTGGTGATACCAACGTGCTAGAAAAATGAAACAAACGTCATTGTCTTCAGGACTAAATATTCTTTAGGTTAATGGAGGTGAAAATTTGTTTACACCTTTTAAAAAAATGATAATTAAAAAAAATTCCACCATTTTTATTAAATTTTAGTGAAATGTCTGTAACTTTGCGCTGTATGCAGCTATCTGAACCACTTGTTTTCTTTTTTAAATTGGAATTTGAAACAATACAAAAGTAATTTTGGTAAAATATCTTAAAATGTGTAATTACGGCGATTTTTCGAATTTTGGCAGGGAAAATCGATACTGTTGAAGAACAATCTTCTTCAATTGCAAGAAAGTATTAGTAGATAAGTAGTGTTGCAATGCACCACAATCTGCAGCCAGTGTAACTTACAAACTTGCCTCAACGCTTCATGAGTACTGATAATTTGTTAAGTATTCCGTCACTCCGATATCATGATGGAATTTATTATTATTACGTCGCTCTGATATTTTATTAACGTCACTCCGGTATTATGGTGAAATTTATTTCTATGTATTTCGACACTCAGGTATTTTCGTCACTCTGATATTTGATTAACTATTTCGCCACTCCGATATTATGATAGAATTTATTACTATGTATTTCGACATTCAGGTATTTTCGTCACTCAGGTATTTTCGTCACTCTGATATTTGATTAACTATTTCGCCAATCCGATATTATGATAGAATTTATTACTATGTATTTCGACATTCAGGTATTTTCGGCATTCTGATAATTTGTTAACTATTTCGTCAGTACGATATCATGATGGAATTTATTATTATTTCGTCACTCTGATATTTCATTACTATTTCGTCACTCCGATATTAAGATAAAATTTAATATTATTTCGACTCTCAGGTATTTTCGTCATTCTGATAATTTGTTAACTATTTCGTCACTCCGATATTATAAAGGAATTTATAATTATTTCGTCACTCTGATATTTCATTACTATTTCGTCACTCTGATGGAATTTATTACTATTACTTCATCACTCTATTATGGTGGAATTTATTACTATTTCGTCATCCTGATGACGGAATTTATTACTATTTCATCACTCTGATAATTGTTTAACTATTTCTTTACTCTAATATTATGGCGGAATTTATTAATATTTCGTCACTCTGATATTTTATTAACTCATGCGTCAACATTAATTAATTTGTATATAATACTTTGTCGTAGAATATTATTGATTACAATGTTTAATCTTCTAAATTAGGTTAAGTCCATTAAAAAGAACAAAATACACATTAAATACATTGTCACAAAAAATGGCAATCCCCTTTACCCATACGCCGCAGATATAATTAATTTATGGCACAATGTGCTTGAGTCTCTTATGTTAATAAGCTTTATAAGGTAAATCTACTTCAGATTAGTTGACAATATCTCTTATATGTTTATATGTACTGATTTCAAGTTAGTGGAAAAAATCTGTAGTTAATATATACATAAAAGTTGAGATACTGGGCATATTTTGCTTTGTTAATTCTATTTAATAAATCAAGAATACAGTTGGAATACATTCAGTCCCTTATTCTAATTTAAAAAATGATAAAAAAAGTAATAAATGGAATAACTTACTTGCGAAATGAAACTGCAGGTTTTCGTTGGTTCCGATCTGATCTATTAGAACAACCGTGTACAATTTGAACAACCGTGTACAATTTGAACCATTGAAATAACCATAATGATTAAAAGTTAAGTCAAAACACCAAATTCCAAACAAACAATCCTCAAAAGATGAGGCGCCACAATATGGCCGCCCAAGCAGAATAAACCCCACCACTCGACCTATGTTATTTTCCGATACGCCATCTCCATTAATCTTCCTTCTAGGGTTTAACTGGTAACTATAAAGGTGTGATTAAAAATAAATATACAAATTTTATGTTCAAATTGTTAATTATTATTATAAACGCATGCAGCGGTGATTATCGAATGAAGTTAACTAAGTAAAATAATGGAAAAATTTGCGTCCTACAACATAGCATCTCCAGAGGGCTTTAACTTCTTGGCCGCCCAGGAGTGGTCCAGATGGAAAAAAAGGTTTCAGAGATTCAGATCGGCATTGCAGTCTACATAAATGTTCAGAAGAGGAACAGGTAAATACTCTTATTTACTTAATGGGATATAAGGCAGATTATATAATGGTCCAGTTCAAACTGACTAAGGCTTAAAGCTCCGATTAAAGCACTGTCTCAAAGCGATTTGATAGTTACTTCTCTTCTAAAACTAAAATTATCTTAGAGAGGGCTAAATTTAATAGTAGGGTGAAACTAGTTGGGAACCCGTAGCTGATTTTATTACAGAGTTGCATAGTTTAGCATAAACATGTGCCTAACAAAATGTAAAGGAAAACTTATTCGGGATAGAATAGTGGTAGGAATTTCAGACCAAAAGTTAAGTGAAAAGACGCAGATGGACGAAAACCTTTCCTTGCTATCTGCGGTGAGACTATCTAAACAATCCGAGGGGATTAAAAAACAACTGGAGTCTTTAGGCAAGCCTGACTCATCTATCAGCCTTGTAAGAGGATTCAAAACACCTATTAAAAACTTGCGTTCGTTTTGTGGCTTTTTCCCTCATGATCGTTCTAAATGTTCGGGAAAAATTCTTTTTTTACAATATGCCATTATTGTAAAAAAGTAGACCATTTTATGAAAGCATGCCGTCGTTATCTGAAGGAAAATTCGGTAAACCCAAAATATAGAAAATAAGGGGTTCTAAAAAGGCGTATGAGGTGAATGAGATCAAGGAGGCGGCCCAACAAAATCTAGAATATGACTCCTCAACCTCAGGACCCATTTGTATTATTCAGGAAAAGGGTTTAGATCACAACACAGATTGGACGGTCCACCTGATGGCGGGAAAACGGTGAATCCTATTCAAAATTGACACATGGAGTGACGTATCGGCTATTCCTAGAAAAGTACCTTCACCAAATTCAGGACCTTAGAATCCCTAATAAACTATTGTCAGCTTCCAATGGGGCCAGATTTAAATGTGTGGGCATTATAAATGAAACGATTTCATACTTGTCAGAAACCATTTATAATGATATATATTATATAGAAAACCTACAAAGACCACTGCTAGGTAAAAATACAGTTGAAAAATTACATTTACTTTCCCTTGTAAACGAGATAAAAAAACATTAAAAGCATTGACTCCAATATTTTGAAAAACCATCCAAAGGTTTTGGCAAGATCCCAAGCGCTTGCAATAGTTCTTAAAGAGAGTAGATCTCCTTTTGCCATCACATCACCCAGACGTATACCGATCCCGCTTAGTAGAGTAGTTAAGACCAAAATAGACGATATGGACAAAAAGGAATTATTGAGAAGGTCACTGAACCTACCGGTTGGTGCGCAACGATGTTGGTTGTCCCAAAAAAGATTTAAAAAAAAACACCACTTACGATGTCAGACTTTGCGTCGACCTTAGACAATTGAACAAATGTACGAAAAGATAGTTCTATCCCATCTCTGATGTTACGTACTCTCTTAGCTTAAGAGAAAGCAAGGTATTTTCCAAGTTGGATACGGAATCGGGATTCCACTCAATAGAACTCCATGAAGATTCACCTGGAACCTGGCAACATTTATTACAACCTGGGGGCAATTTCGCTTTGCTAGAGTTCCTTTTGGAGTCACATCTGCAGCATAACACTACCAGAGGAGAATGCAAAATCCTGTAAGGCTGTGGGGGGTTTATATACCTCATTGACGACATACTAATTTTTGGAGAGATTTTGATAGAACATGATGAGAGGCTCGAAAGAGTATTAAGAAGATTAGAAAATTGGGTTGATCTCGATAAAAAAAAAGACTCAAAT
This sequence comes from Rhaphigaster nebulosa, assembly GCA_948150685.1. Taxonomy (NCBI): domain Eukaryota; kingdom Metazoa; phylum Arthropoda; class Insecta; order Hemiptera; family Pentatomidae; genus Rhaphigaster; species Rhaphigaster nebulosa. The sequence goes on from OX411310.1 coordinate 80,109,909, forward strand.
TCGAAAAACTAAGATAGAATTCTTGGGGCATCTATTGCATAAAGATGGCATTCGTATACACCCAGGGAAAGTCAGCGTAGTGTTCTCAATTTTAAGCGGCCGCTGTGGGCGAAAGCTTAAGGAAATGGAAATATTACCTCATCGGGCGACCTTTTCAACTTATAACTGATCAACAGGCACTCTCATTTATATTCAACTGGAAACACTCGAGAAAAATAAAAATGAGAAGATAATACGTTTGCGATTAGAAATGCCTCCCTTTAAATTCGATATAATTTATCGCCCGGGAAAAGAAAATATCAAGGCTGATACTCTTTCTAGGATCTACGGAGCAGCCTGTGAAAATAAATTACTTGATCTCCATCGAGCTTTTTGCCACCCCGGAGTCTCTAGAGTGTATCACTGGGTCAGGAGCAAAAATCTACCTTACAGCATCGACGAAGTGAGAAGAATATCTTCTACATGTTCGGTCTGTGCTGAAGTTAAACCAAGATTTTATCATTCTGATAATCATCTCATCAAGGCCACCTCACCTATGGAACGTTTAAGCATAGATTTCAAAGGACTTTTACCATGTGGGAAAGTAAATCGCTATCTTCTAGTTATTGATGAGTATTCTCGTTTTCCCTTAGCGTTTCTTTGTAAAGATATGAGCTCATCAATTGTCATCCAGTGCCTTTCCCAATTTTTTTCAGTTTTGGGATTCCCCGCATTCATACATTCTGAGAGAGGATCATCTTTTCTTTCTCGGGAATTGACTACATTCTTGCATTCCTGTGGAGTAGCTACAAGTCGAACAACTCCGTATAACCCACAAGGGAAATTCTTAAGTAGAGAGACTCAATGGGACACTATGGAGGACAATATTGCTTGCTCTAAAATCAAGAAAACTCGAAACCACAAAATGGGAAGATGTATTAATGGAATCTCTTCATTCGATTAGATCCATCTTGTGTACATCGACAGTATCTTTAAGGCACCTTGCACACGAGGTGATGGGAAAAAGCTTAAAATAAATGACGAATTTTCCATGGAAGAGTCGGATGATAGACTGACCTTACCGCAAGAAGAAAATCAGCCTGAAGAAGATTTGCCTGTGTCTCATGTTCAAAAGGATAAATCAGCCCTGATTGGAAAGGATACCCCGACTCATGTTTCAGAAAATTCACTGGAAGCTAAAGAGACTATACCTATATAGAAATCAACAGGCCAAAAAGAATAATAAAGAAGCCATCATATTTCAAAGACTTCGTTTTTCCTGATAAACTGAATTAGTAGTTTATTTAAAAGGAGGGGAAAATGTAATATATTTGTGATCAAGTAACCATGTGATTAAGCAACTATATTGCTATAACCTTATTTGCATCCATAATTTTTTATTCTTGTACCACGCTATGTTTTAACTAAATAAAAGGTTCTTAAGTGTTCATTAGATTTCATTACAAAGTATAATCTACTTATTGTGCTTTACAGTTATATTATGTATTTGTATACAGTTCCTGTTATGCCTATGTTTAAAGTGAATAAAAGCCTTTCTTATGGTTCCAATCTTTTCTATCATTGATATATTTGATTAGATTCACAATCATAACAATTTTATTCACTTTAGTCTAACCGCTACGAAAATTAAGATGGATAACTTTCTCAGACCGCCAAAGTTCGAGACGGAACCCGATCCTCTTTCGGCAGGTGAGGAATGGGCACATTGACTGAAGACCTTCAACAACTTTTTAGATTTGGCAACGGAAAATCTTACAGATGAATATAAATTAAAGGTATTCACTAATTATTTATCACATAATGTTTACGAATTGAAATTATCGGAGACTACCAATGTGGTTTTAGACGGAACCGATCAACTATCGATCAAATATTTTCCTTACGGCAAATATTACAAAAAAAATTAGAATTCAACGGTGTAGTTCATCAGCTTTTTGTGGATTTCAAAAAGGCTTATGATTCCATTGATCGCCGGAGACTGTATAACATTTTGATTGAGCAGGGAATACCGAAGAAGTTAGTAAATCTAGTAGGGATGTGCATGACCGAAACATTCAATAAAGTTAGAATAGGTAATTATTTTTCGGAGAAATTTGAAGTTCGCTCGGGGTTAAAACAAGGCGATTCCCTTTCACCTGTCCTATTTAATTTAGCATTAGAGTATGTCATTAGAAAGGTAATGCTTACCGAAAGGGATTTAGATCTGGGTGGTAGAATATCCGTGCTGGGGTTTGCGGATGATTTGGTATTATTAAGAAATATAAGTATTTGGGGTCTGTGATTACTAGAAAAAACGAAATTCAAGAGGAAATAAAGGCGCGGTTAAAGGCGGGAAATGCTTGTTATTTTTCGGTGTCAACATTACTTAGGTCGCGCATTTTGTCCAGAAACTTAAAACTTAGAATATACAAAACTATTATCTTGCCTACAGTTCTGTATGGGTGTGAAACGTGGCCGCTAACCTTGAAGGACGAACAACGCCTTAAGGTATTCGAGAATAATGTACTGCATAAAATATTTTGTCCGAAAAAGGATGAGTCAACTGGAGAATTTAGGAGATTACACAACGCGGAATTGCGGAGCATGCACCCTGTTAATATAATCGAAGTGATATCATCGCGACGGTTGAAATGGGCTTGCAAAGTTGTTGGGCTCAGTAACGAACGAATTCCTAAAAAGTTAATAAACGCTGAGCTGACTGGTAAACGTCCGAGGGGTAGACCGAAACGTAGGTGGGAGGATAGTATTAAGAGTGATCTAATGAATTTGGGTTTGGAAGGTAGTCGGTGGACCGAGATTTGTAGACAGCGATTGGTGGTATCGGCATCGAACCTCCGAGTTCGCTAAGCCTTTTATTATTATTAATGTTTACGAATTAGTAAGTGACATAGGAACATTTGTAGATGTGTTGAATTCTATCTATATAAAAAAGAAAAACGAAATCTTTGCAAGGCATTTACTTGCAACTAGAAGACAAAAAGAAGGAGGGAGTATTGATCAGTTCGCATAAAATTTAAATCTTGGCAAAGAGTGTGAATTTAAAGCTATTACAGCTTCTCAGTCTAAAGATGAATATGTTCGTGACGCATTTAGAAATGGATTGTTATCCAGTTCAATACGTCAACGTCTTCTAGGGAATAAAACTTTGGGTCTGAAGGAGGCTGTAACTCAAGCTCTAACCTTAGAAATGGCTCACTTACAATCTGAACAATACCAGGGAAAATATTCTACTGTGAGTTGCGTAACTTCCGGAATTGCCTTTCCAGAAGAAAATCTCGGATTAACCCGACCTGTTCTGCTATCCCGAGGAAATGGATTAATTGCTTTTTTCGTGGTCTTGACCGCCATACTCTTTCATTGTGCCCTGCCAAAGACGCTGAATGCAGGAACTGTAAAATAAAAGGCCACTACGCCTTCTTATGTAGGAAAAGAAATTGTTTGAATAGTACAAGAGGATCAGTGGAAGCTGGCATCGTCTTGGCAACCATAAACGAAGGTCACTTGAAAAATCTAGCTAAAGCTGTGGTTAGCGCTAAGATAGACCATCAATCTGTTCAGTGTTTGATTGATACTGGCAGCTCTAATAGTTCTGTTAATCTGGAGATTGTTAAACGTTACAACTTAATATTCTATCATGAAAATGGCGATGACATCCCTTTCTTCCCAGGTATGTTGATATATATACTTGTTTATCTTGAACTTCAAGGTCGTAACTATTCTGAATTTAAACTTTCTATACCTAAGGAGCTCTGTTGTGACGTACTGCTCGGTCATGATTTTCTTAAAAAGCACTCTGAAATACAATTAAATTTAGGTGGAAAAAGAGAGCCACTAACAAAATGTTCTGCTTCAATAGCCAGAGCAGAGTCTCCTCAATTATTTTCAAATATCATGTTGCGACTGGGCAGTGATAGTGATATCAGCGCCAGGGAGGTTATGGTTGTAAAATGGGCTTGCCAATGTATATAAAATTAATTATTTCATTTTTCGTTTTTTCGCTAAACATTATCAATTATAATAGTCAATTTTCTTGCGTGTTCATTGGCAAGCCTATTAATTACCTCCCTGGAAAAGTTGTTCTAGACAGAGCTCTCTCATGTGTGTGTATTGTTGTCCGATAATTTTTTATTCTGCTAAAGTACACTTCTTATGTACCAATTGTTTTGGGAAATAAAAGTACTGATTTAAATTATTATCAATTATTTAGTGTACACCGTACCCCGACCACCAATTACACTAAAATCACGCCAGATTGCAAACCTATAGCTACGAAATCAAGATTTTATTCTGAAACAGATCAAAGATTTATTCGACACGAAATTGAACAACTACTCTCTGATCGCATTATTGAGGAAAGCAATTCTCCATGGCGAGCCCAGGTTTTGGTTGTACAAAATGAAAAAAATAAAAGAAGACTTGTCATAGATTATTCTCAAACCATAAATAAATTTACATTATTAGATTTATTAACGTTATTTACTACCCATTACCAAACATAGATGAGCTAGTAAGAAATATTGCGAAGTAAAGCATTTTTAGTACAGTAGATCTTAGGAATGCTTACCATCAAATCCCCATTGTTGATGAAGAGAAAATCTGCACTGCTTTTGAAGCTCAGAGACGACTGTATCAGTTTACGAGAATTCCCTTTGGCATTACTAATGGTGTAGCGTTTTTTCAACGAGTTATTGACAAAATTGTTTAATTAGAGATTGATCCTTCTATACCAACATGCGGATGTCAACTGAAAATTATTTCAGATGAAAACCTAACAGGAATCTTCCCCTATTTAGATGACATTACTGTCCGTGGCCAGGACAAGTTTGAAAATGATGATAATCTTCAGCGTTTCATGTTAGCAGTAAAGAAATACGGTCTACAGATAAATTCCGATAAAAGTAAATTTTCTATGTCCTGTATAAGCCTTCTTGGGCATGTCATATCGCAAAACTCAATACGTCCTGACCCTGATAGATTGAAACCTTTATTTGAACTTTCTCTACCCAACGATGCTTCTTCTTTGAAACGTGCCCTCGGACTTTTTGCCCATTACTCCAAATGGGTTCCCTGTTTTTCTGAGAAAATAAATAACTTGACAGGATCTGTACTTTCCCTTTAAGCCATCAAGATTTCGAAATGTTGAAAAAAGATATTGCTAATTCACTAGTCACTACTATAACTGGGAGCTACCCTCTAGTTGTGGAAAGCGATGCGTCACACGTTGCCATTTCAGCCGCACTAAGTCAGGAAGGGAGACCTGTAGCATTCTTATTCGTACTTTATCAAAAATCGAGAGGTCTCAATCTGCTATAGAGAAAGAGGCTTGTAACTGATCAAGAGGTTCTTTCTTATATTTTTAACTAGAAGCATAATAGTAAAATAAAAAATGGTAAAATCTTGAGATGGCGTTTAGAATTGGCCGTATTCCAGTATGATATAGTTTATCGTCCAGGAAAAGAAAACCAAAAGACAGACACCCTCTCAAGAATTTGCTGTGCAATATCATCCAATAAACTATTTGAGCTCCATAAGTCATTGCGTCACCCAGGCGTGACCAGGATGATTCACTGGATAAAATTCAAAAACTTACCTTACTCACTTGAGGACGCCAAGAACATCTGCTTGCCCTACATGCGCTGAAGACAAGCCAAGATTTTTGAAAATCAAGGAACCCTTATTAAAGCTTCAGCTCCGTTCGAACGTTTAAGTGTTGACTTTAAGGGACACCTGCCCTCTAAAACTAAAAATCGCTATATGTTAACAGTCTTGGATGAATATTCTCGTTTTCCATTCGTTTTTCCCTGTCCTGATGTTTCATCTGCAACTGTAATACAATGTCTTTCCCAGCTGTTTTCAATATTTGGGATGCCAACTTTCATACATTCAGATAGAGGGTCATCGTTTCTATCTCAAGAACTTGTGAAGTTCTTACATTCTAATGGTGTGGCCGTTAGTAGAACCACTCCTTACAATCCTCGAGGCAATGGCCAAGTGGAGCGTTACAATGGTCCTATCTGGAAAACCACATTATTGGCTGTGAAATCTTTCGATCTCCAAACAGAAGATTGGGAGAAGGTGCTTTCTCAGGCCCCCCCCATTCTTTGCGTTCATTAATGTGCATTGCTACTAACTGTAGCAGTGCACCACATTTTTAACTTCCCACGTCGGACTGCAAACGGAGATTCCATCCCTTCATGGCTCATACCTAACACAACAACCTTAGTTAAAAGAAATGTTCGCAACAGCAAGTATGAAAACTTAGTCGAAGAAGCGGAGCTCTTGGAAGTAAATCCCCTGTATGCTTTTATTAGATGTAAGGATGGTTTAAAGTCAACTGTTTCATTACGGCAGTTAGCTCCAAGAGGTGATATCCATCTGAAACAACAGCCCACTACCAATTCAGCTACTGATGAGAGACTGCAACTTCTACAACAATCTGAGGCTACTGATGAAAACAACAAAAATACGAATTTGCAAGTGAATAATGATGAAATGGCTGAAGTTGAACAAGAAGATGATGCAAGTACTTTTATTACTGAATAAACACTAGATGAACCTTCGCCTCCAGACAAGCAAAGGTCTCGGAGGACCATATTTTGTACTAAATAAATAATAATAAGAGGGGTAAAATGTTATACACTAAAAAGTATAACCTCCTTATCTTAAAATCTTCATATTATCTACTAGTCTTTACTTATTGTGCTTTACAGTTATGTTGTAAAAAATATTATAAAATAATTGTAAAATGTTGTATACAGTTCGTGTTATGCCTATGTTTAAAGTGAATAAAAGCCAATCGTTTCTATCATTGATATATTTGATTACATTCGTAATCATAACACCTTATAATTCCCAAATTGGCAATTCTCTGCCAATTTATGTAAATCATTTATGAAAGAATCAACTGGTTCACCACTTCCTTGTTTTCCCTTAAAAAACCATGCCCTTTCATAAAATATATTTCGTTTAAAACCCATATATTCATCAAATTTATTTTTGACTGTTGTATAACTTACTTTATCAGCAGTAAAAAAAAATTTAAAAATCCTCACCTTCCTCTTTTAAACAATAAACCAACATGTTAACCTGTTCTTCATTCTATTACTGTAAACCGGAAACAACCCGAAATCTTTCAAAACGTCTCAGGAAACGTGGCCACTCATTTGGTTCCTTAAAATTAAACTATCGTGGTGGGTTTACGTGATATAAGTAAATTGGTTTGCCGTTGGTGATGCCATCCCAGTTATCGATGCTCCTTTTCCTATTTGGAAGGTTTGACTATTCATCAGGCATTTTGCAACACACCTGACACCATGAAATGTAAGGAAGAATAATATAAATGTTTAAAGAAACGCAACATTCGTTTTAAACATTACCATGTAGTACCTATAATATATCTTAAGTTAGGTTATAACCTAACTTAAACACTTAAAACTTACTAGCTTACACTACAGATACCCGCAAGCTGACAGATTTAACACATTTATTTACATTTCTTTAGTATATTGTGTTCAAAATGTTTCTATGACGGTAATTTAGTTGTAAGCATTTTCTTTATTCTAAAACCAGATTCATATAATTTAAATGTACATTTTACTGTCCATTTTAATTTGTATTAGTATTTTTAAAAAAGAATATACCTATTTATTAATTTACATTTTTTTTCCCGCCAGCTGAATTGTTGAGTAATTTAAAGGTAGGTTATTATAACCCTTCGGTGGTTTACTTGAAAGCAATTCAAACAGTTAGTTGTCGCTGTTATTCATACTTTTGGTTCACACTTCTAATTGCTTTCGAAAATATCCATAGAAATGTAATTTTAGCATCACTATTTTTATTATAATTTAGAATGGATGATGACAAGCTTAAAGTATTGAAAACTGAAGTAACAAGTATATTAACTTCATCCGGTACTCCTTTGACTGTTCGACAATTTGTCAGAGAGTATAAAGAGGTGATTGGTAGAAATTTTCCTTGGGCACAATATGGTTATAGAACTCCGACCGATTGTTTAAAATCTATGCCTGATGTACTTAGTGTAAGTTTTTGTTTGTTCTGTCACATTTATCAACAAAGGATGTTTTTATTATCTCATTTATATTGCTAAAGTTTTATATTTCATAGTATATTTAAAACTGGGCAAATGAATGTTTTTCCACTTTTCCTACAGTTACTGTCAAGTTTTCACATTTGCTATTTTAACTTTCTTTTAATTAGCATTGCATTAGAATTACTTTCCCAATTATTACTGAAAATCTCACCAATCAGAATGGTTTGGATCTAAGAATTCTAGTTTTCTCTTGGCGACTATGGCTTTACGTTTGTACCATATGAAAATACTTTTGTGTTTATTAAATTTAAGATTAAGATATTACTTTTTACTTGTATATATTGAAAATTTTGGTGTTTATATTTCATTCATGAACAAATTATTTCTTCATGTCATCTCCACCAGTAAGGATCCTCTTTGGAATTTCTCTTGAGTGGACAAAATTGATATCTGTGGCTTATGTAAACCTTCAAATAGTGTTTTGACTATTTTAATGATCTCAGGTAGATCAGAGCTGTCAACTTCATCTTAAGAGATAAATAAACACCCAAGGGAGCCTTTGTCAGCCGAGGTCAGACAGATGACATGTGATCCACAAACAAAATTAATTGTTCGGATGTTATATTCACTCTGTGGCACATGTAATGAATTCAAATCTATGATAAACCTTTCGGATAGATAGTAAAATCTAACATTCTGTTTTTGGGAGAAGTATACTAATTCAGATTACAAATCGCTTAGTACATTTAAGTTTTGTGAGTCTGTATCTGATTGTTTTACCAGAATTTATTTAAATCTCCACCACACTTGCTGGAATAGTTTGCTAACCTGTTGGATAAGTTTTTGTTTCCTAGTTGGAGGACATAAAGGCATTTAACCCAATGAACTACATCTTGAGTTTTTTTTTTTTAACAAAAAAAAATAATGATAATGGTAATAAATTCAATTTAAGGAAACACTGATTTAATTAGATTACTAAAAAATTACATAGAGATGTAGATAATCAGTGTTACCATTTTAACTTCCAGGATGATGCATGTGGACGCACCACACTACCTTTTGAAGCTTTAAAACCTTTAACATTCATCTAGAGTGCTTTTTAATTTATTTTAAACTATGTCTAACATTCTGCTATCATTGCAAGGATTATTACTTTTTGATTTATATGTGATAGTACTTTGCCTTCCCATGTGGTAAGCCAACTATAGATCAAATATTCACTCTGAAGCAAATCTTAGAGAAAGCAAGAAAATTGAATATTTTCGATCAAAAATTACCGCATGACAGTCTCTGTTAATAACGGCTCTGTTGTGTGTTACTAGTGCATACAGCATGGTGTCTCATGAGGCACAGTGCAGGTCTTAGCAGGGAGGATACGTCTCTATCTCCTGCAAGAAGATGTGATCATACATGTTTATAGGAAAGAAGGCATGGCGAGGATTCCGGAGAATCTTCGAGTGAGGATTGAAGTACAACTCAATAGATAGAAGCCTATATAGCAGGAAGAAACTATTCAGAAAAAGAACAGGTGGTGGATCACTACCACCAAAGGAGCTACCCTAAGGAAGTGCTTCTTGGGTACCAAGTTACTCAGCCTTGGAATAGATATCGACCCTCTATGCACCAGTTGTGGTTTTCCAGAAATTGGCAAACATGTGATCACGACCCGCACTGTGTTTGAGGAACTGAGGTTCAAGCTAAAGAGGAGTACTGGCCTCTGCAGCCTTGAAGAAGTAGATTTCCCTCTTCTCCTCACTGAAGAGCACTACCTGTACTACGAACCCCTTATGTACAGGTGGAAAGAAATGCTGGGTGTAGCCTATTAGAACTTAGGAACCATGTGAAGAAGGCAGCAACTCATCATTGGAAATGTTCTGGGCAGACTGCCGGATAGAAATGAAGATGATGACGGGCTTCTCGATATGATGAATTGAAATGGAAATTAATGATTTATTTTATTGTTTTGTATAATAAATTCAAACCCCTTATTGACAAAAGGCAAAGTAGGGTGCAAAATATAATCAAAAATAAAGTCTCAGTTAATCAATTTATTAGCATGTATATTAGTAGGAATGTTATACTTTTATTTAATGTTTTAAGTCTAACCTCCTCTTTAATTTTAAATTGGTGTAAAATAGTATTGAAAGGGAAGAGATATTCTAAACATCCCCTCAGGCTTTATAAACTAGATCAAGCTCATGATGGCAGGTGCCTAATAGGTATCTCCAATTAACTTCTAGAGAGATAGAGGGAGAGTTAAAGAAAAAGGATGAAGGTAGAAAGATGCTCTCTTATTTTTCTGATTTAGTATCGCCTTAAAGAAGGTAATTGATCATCCATTAATCATAGACACTGATGGAAACATTCTCAATAAGGCTAGCTAACATTGTAAATTGTTGGACGATCAATGAGGAAATTGATAGAGCTGTTTATACGTTCTTGCCTCTAGAAGAATGTTTGGACTAGATAACCACCAGAAAAACTAATTGCTCTATCCTAACAAAAAATGTTATATGGTTATCAAAGTGATAACGGGTTAGCAGCATTTGCAATGAGTAGCGAGTTTTATGTTTCTTTATCTGCAAAAATAAATACCCATCCAAAAATCCAGAAGAGAATTAGCATAACTAGCATTAGTACTATGGTCTAGCAAATTTGATGAAAGGTATTTTGTTTAAAAGAAAAATGAAAACTCTCATCTGAAATTAGGATGAAACACATTTACATTTATATGTAAATTTTTATAGTTCTTTTCCTATTTATTATTTCCTGGTAAAATTTAGTTTCCTTGTTTCTTAATTGTTTAATTGTTTTTAGTTTAAAAAAAATGAGGTTGGAGAAATTTTGGTACCCACTCAAAATAATTCATCTCACATAACTAAATTGGTTCAAGAACAAAAAAAGAATTCAAAAAAAGGTTTTGTCAGAAGACCAAGACCTTTCCAACTTCCAAGAGGTAACATCTTTATGTTTTATGTATATATATATATATATAGTTTTAATTCTACAATTTGTGATCTGGTTTATTAATAGTACAAAATATCTACATTACACCGTTATTAAAAATTATTAATAATTGTAAAAGTGAAACTACATTTCATATAATTTAATAAGCTTTTGTTGTACTGGTGCACTTTTCCTGCAGTTTTTTTTTGTGATACCAATAATAATCAATTGTTAATTAATAGTCAAGCTTAATTTTTAATTAACTTATCATATGTGCCCAGTTAATAACTTCATTTGCACACTTTTTGCTATATATTTTTTTCAAAAATATTTTTCATTGGTAGATATCATGTTCTCAGTTTCATTAATTAATTTTTTTTATTTAGTTATGCACGATTCATTAATTACATTAATATTTTTATTATTATATTCTACTGAAAAATATTGAAACCTACAAATGGCCTCTGAGAATTTTTCTTATATCTCGTGAACAGGTTTTTGCGGTTTAAACGATTTTCCGACCATTTAGAGATAGGCTAAAAGGAAAATGGGTGTAAAAATGTTTCCGACTATTCATTCGCTTTTACTCTTATTTCTGGTGAATGGTTGAATGGATTTTCAGACTTTACAGAAGTAGACTGACTAAAAGGAAAAACAATTATGAAAATTTTGCTAATTTTCCTCTTATTAGTTGTCCTCTTTTATTTCGTGAACGAGGTGAGAGAACGCGGTTCAAATGATATCAGACTATTTATGATTAGGCTACATAGAAAATTAGTGTAAAAATTTTCTGACTTTTCATTCGCTTTCCTTTTATATCTTGTAAACGGGTGAATTGGTTTTTGTGGTTCCAATGATTTTCTGCTTTACATAAGTAGACTAAAATGAAAGCAAGTGTGATAATTTTCCACCTTTTCATTTGCTTTTCTGACAGGCTTAAAGGAAACGACTGTGAAAATTTTTTCAACTTTTTAGTCGCTTTTCCACTTATATCTCCCTCCAAATAGTCAGAAAATTGTTGAAACCAGGAAATCCATTAAACCATTCATGAGATACAAGAGGAAAAGCGAAAGGAAAGTCGAACAATTTTCACACTCATTTTTAGTTTAGTTTAAGCCTAAATAGTTGGAAAAACATTTAAACCGCAAAAATCCATTCACCCGTTCATGAGATATAAGAGGAGATTCAAATGAAAAGACGGAAAATTTGAAAATTTTAGTGGCAACTAAAAAAAAAATATATATTTATAAATGTGTGTGTGTGTTTAAACATATATAAATATCCTCAGTGTAATATAAAAATTATAGCGGCCTCCTTTCTTACTGCCTAATTTAAATGCGGCCTCCAATAGCAATAAGGTTCCCCACCTATGGACTAGGCTTAAAGGTACTTCCACTGTCCCTCGTTGGTATAAAGCCAACACATTCCATTAAGCAATCCTGTAGTCCAATTAATGGTTCCTGAATTGTTTTTCTTGTATCAATTCTGCTTATCTTGATTGAACTTTGTTGATTTGATAGATTTAAGGGAAGCAGGTTATTGGCCCACTGCACCTGAGTCAGGTGGAGGAGCTTCCTCCTCTAAGTGCTTTGGCACACTCCCCATCGAGGTCCAGCTTCCTAGGGGAGGTCACCCTTGGATGTGCACTATATGTGAACTTTGTGTGTGGTGAATATATAACTGCGGATAATGCCATTATTATTATTATTGGTCCAAAGTAATTTGGGGAAGGACAAGCTTATGTTGCTTTGTTAGATCTTTTGATGGATTTAAGATAAAGGAAATGAACTGTGAAAATTTTTGAGAGAAACAGTTCTGTAATAATGATGCATTAGCAAGAATTGTCAGAATGCGAAGTATGACAAAGGGTAAGGATTAATTTCTCTTAGTGCAAAAAAAAAAAAAGCATTCCTACGTCTTTAAAAATAAAATAAATTACATTTTTTTTTTTTTTTTAAGAAGAAGGATTTAATTTGCATGAAAGTCATGTACTAAGCGAGTATAAGCTAACTTTCTAACTATTTCAACTGCATTTTTATATTATATAAAATGTATGTTATAATATGATCTATTGTGCCAACCAATATAAAAATATGGTAAAAAAAACATACGAAAATTAGTGGTATAACATGGATTCATATTTTAGATTCCTAGTTTGTTAATTTATTTCTGTTATAAAATCTTGGGCATTCTAATTTAATAATGAATAACTAAATATTTGTGATTAATACATAAATATTTATTATATAAATAGTTATTCAAATATAATTATTTGAATAACTAGTGATTCTTAAATATTTTACTTTCTTTCAATTTGAATATAGTCAGTAATTGATAGTACAATTTGATTCATATAATGAAAACACATACAATTTTATAACCAAAATAAATTATCAAACTAATAACTAAAATATGAATCCATCCTATAACACTGAATTTGTTATGTGTTTCATCATATTTTTATATTAGTTGATATAATATACTATAACTTTGGCTTTTACAGCAGAAATAATAATGCAGTGTGAAATAATTAAGAAGGTATTTTATACAATTTTGTGCACATCTTTCATGAAAATGAAATCAAATAAAATTAATTTTTTTTACATTTATTTTGGAGAAAATATTCTATGCAAAGGAAATATAGAGAATAATTTAGACAAATTTGTAATATTTTTTGTCTGGATCAATGAGTGTTCAGACTGACTTTGAATTTTGAAGAGTAGTGTAATTTAATTTGATTTGAAGTAGTTTTAAAATTTCAATTAATCGTAAAAATGATAATTCAAAGTTGATTCATTGCTAAAATTGATTATAAATTTAACTGTATTTTAGTTTAATTTTCTTTTTTTCTACTCTTAATATTAATGTTTCTTTTAATTATTTTCAGATGACTTTAAAAATGAAATAAGGCCATTAAAACAGATAGAATTGCCGCAGCATCCTCTTACTTTCAGAGGTTGGGAGACTCGTCGACCAGTGCCTTCTCTTTTGGATATCCCTACATATCAACATCAACAAAATTTCGCTTATACTTCTCATGAGTATTCACATATGTCTCAGAATCTTTGGAACATAGATCAAATGCCACTTGTTCTGAATACTTTTTCAACTTTGAAAACAGAATATACTCGTACTAAGTTACCTCTTACTCCAAAAAAGGTGCCCTTAAATGAGATTCATGAGTTAAGGAAATTAGCAATGACTAATGGCTATTGTGAGGATGTAGGCAAGAGTTGTGTTAAGGATAAAACTAATGAAATGTGTGCTAATAGTGAAAATAAATCTCGAGAAGAGTTATTTGAGAATAATTATCCTATAGAAAGTCATAGTTTAGGAGAAGGTAATTTCTTCATTAAATTTATAAAGTATTTTCCAGTTTTTTTTTAAAATGTATTCAGAAAATAATAACTGTATTGATGATTGTATTAAAATACTAGAATTTAGGATAATACAATCTGTAATTAATGTGGTTTAGCCTGTTAATAGTGAGCCAAAAAGGAAATAATTAGAGATTGATATATTATTTGCCACCTCTATAAATTTGTTTTATGGAAAACTAGTTTCGAATGTTATACATTTATCTTCAGTTCTAAAAACAAATAAAATAAGCAAATTCAAATTCAAAAATAAGCAATTCAAAATATAGTTTGGCATGGAAGTTCATTGAATTTTTATTTGTTTTTTAAATAATTCGAAAAATATACATTTCACATACACACACAGATGTTCATCGAGGTAATTAAATTATCTACAGTATAACAGAAACATACAATTCACTCACTGACTGATTTTTAGTACTCACTGTATCTCAAAAACAATAATGCCTTTGAAGCTGAAATTTTTAATGGTACCTTCTGCTGTAGATGTATAATAAAGCTGAGTTTGATAAAATTCGTACTCTTAAGTGGTAAAATTAATTTATAAAACCTTTAAAAAAATTATTTCTAACACGGGCTTTTCGCTTTTTACAGACTGAAGGCTTATGTTGCAAACATGTTGTAACGGTAATGTTTAGAGACTAAAACGCTAGTATTACATCTTGCTATTTCGTCTTTTGAACCATTTCTTAGTTGATATGTACACCAAGATAGAGGCAGAAAGGCTCAACTTTATAAGATTCAGCCAGAGTAAGCTGCTTTTGGAAAACTATGTTCATCTTTCGGTTATTGGAGAGATGATTGTGCTGCCATTATGTTTTACTGGTTGGCCCTATTATATGCATGAGAGATCTGTGGATGTCATGTTTGTCAGTATGGTCATCCTGATTTGTTTATCACGTTTACATGCAACCTGAAATTGGAGATTCCTTAAAAGACGGGCTAAAGCCTCATGACAGACATGATATAGCTCGAGTGTTTCATTTGAAATTTAAAAAAATTATATATGTTTTGAATAAAGATTCCATTTACGGTCCAGGTAGGTATTATATGTATACTAAGGAGTGGCAGAACCTGAGCTTGCCTCATGTGCATATAATGTGTAACACAAGTTATTATATACATTATAGTTTACCATAAATATATAAAAATTAAAACAAAATGGCAGAAATAAAATATTCGCAAACAAAGCCTGAATATAACAAGAAATATTGACTTTTTGCAATAAAACATAATTCAATCTTTCACATCATAAATTATACCCAATAATGAGGTGTGTATGTTCTTATTCCATCT
This sequence comes from Rhaphigaster nebulosa, assembly GCA_948150685.1. Taxonomy (NCBI): domain Eukaryota; kingdom Metazoa; phylum Arthropoda; class Insecta; order Hemiptera; family Pentatomidae; genus Rhaphigaster; species Rhaphigaster nebulosa. The sequence goes on from OX411310.1 coordinate 80,125,578, forward strand.
TTTTTACTTCCTTATATGCAGTAAAGGAAGTATTGTAATTGCGAAAATTTTCAGTTTTTGGATTTCAACAGAAATATCCATTTTGACCATCCCTGAATCCATTTTGACTAGTTTCGTCGTGGCGTCTGTACGCACGTTCGTACGTGCATCTCGCATAACTCAAAAACAGTTAGCCATAGAAAGTTAAAATTTTGTATTTAGGATTGCTGAAAAATCTAATTGTGAGCTTCCCTTTCTTACTTGAAGGTCATTATTGATTATCATAAAAAATTATATTAAAATATAATACAAAACTTCTCAAATTAGGTATACAAGATTTACATATTAATATAAATAATATGATAAATTTTGGTTAACATTGGCAGACCGGAAGTGGTACTTTACTTAAAGGTCATATTAGACTTTCATCAAAAATTATATTAAAATATAATGTAAAACATTTCAAATTTGGTAAATAGGACTTTTATATCAATATGAATGTATTTACTAGATTTTGGTTAAAATTGGTGAGCCGAAAAGGGTACTTTACTTGAAGGTCATAATAAACTTACATAAAAAATTATATTAAAATCAAATACAGAAATCTTATGGTTTGGTAATAAAGGTTACAAACGCGATTTTGTTTCCACTCCAATTAAACATTTTTATTACTTGTTTCAAGTGTTAAAATTGAGTGTAAAATACTGGTTATCCTCCCCATTTGTGAGATGAACAAGTCTGCAGCAGGAGAATAAGATTTAAGTTAAGTGGGTTCTTCCGCTTAAAATGTCGAAACCGTTGATTTCCAATGCTTTATCTAGTGATATTGACAGTTCTAATGTCACGGAACACGAATAAATATCTTGGAAACTAGTTACCTACTGAAGGAAAACGACATATAATAACGGAATGAGACCTCCAGTAACAAGAGTGTGTGTTTTTCAATTGATGGATGTTGTGATGCAGTGTTGTTTTTGAGATACTGCTATTTTCTGAAAGTAGTAACCAAATTCAGGATCACTTTTTGAGCCACCGATTTATAGTTTAATAGGAGTACAAGGAAGTCATGTACCTTTCCACATCAGATATTTTGATAACTTGAAAATTATACTTGAGAGATGTTTCAAATGTCCATTTGAAAGATAATTTAATTATCTTCTTTCTTATAATTTTTTGGGAAGTTTCTGTAATAATTTTATTATAGGTCAATATATGACTTCCATGTACTCTCTTCTCCTTTATTTAATTGACGTTTTGGGTAAATATTTCATCATCCGATTAAGATTTTTCTTTTTTTTTTTTTTTTTGTTTAGCTGTGTAGACAATTAAATTATCTTATTTTGTTATAGGACAAAATATGACTTTCATATAACGGAATTATATATGAATTCCATGTACTCTCTTCTCCTTTATTTAATTGAAGTTTCAGAGAAATACTTCCTCATCATCAGAATAATTTTGTTCTAAAATTAACAATTATTGCATCTATTAATATATTTCATATTTAAAAATACTTCAATTATAACATAACAACAACTATTCTGTGGTAATATTGATGGCTTCTAGAAATTTTCTATTATTCTTTATATGTACATAATCAAGCAATATTCTGAGGATGAGGAAGTATTTCACTGAAACTTCAATTAAATAAAGGAGAAGAGAGTATATGAAAGTCATATTTTGTCCTATAATAAAATAAGATAATTTAATTGTCTACAGAGCTAAATAAAAAAAAGAAAAATCTTAATCGGACTAATATTAGTGAAGTGATAGCAAACATGTTTTGTATTGGGCTTTAACCCAAAGTGATAAGAAAAGTCTTTGGAGTGGATACACCATTTATTTTTTATATATAATAATTTAATATTTGGAAATAGTAAACCATTGTGTAATAATTTGCATTATTTTTTGTGATGTGTATTATACTGATACTTTTTTTTTTTTTTTTTTCTAGCTGAACATAGTAAAGTCGGAAATCCCTCAAAAACCTCTTTGTAAGTACTTCTATTTGTTTAAGTCCATTAGCTTTGTCATTTTGAGCTAAGTTGCTTTATATATTTATTTATTGGTTTATTCGTCATTTGCATCCCTTATTAGCCCTAGCATCTCCAAAGATCTTATGAAGAATTTTTCTTTCAAAAACCAGTCCGACCTGCTTACTGATGGTATGATATTTCTGAGTCTTAAATGAGTTTTGCGAGCATTATCATTTTGTAAAGGTTGACTGACTAAATATGGCTTCTGAAATAATGAAGGAGTCCAAAATAACACTTTGGTGAGATATATTCTTTATTTTAGCAGCCATAGTATTATCCTGAGTCATCAATGATCCAATATAAATAAATTCAGAAACTTTTTCAAAGGTACGAGGTTTGACCAGAACGTTTGTATAAAAGTGAGAAAAAAAATTATTTTACATTTAATTAGATAATTTAATATTTTTCCTTTCAAAAACTTCTACTGACATAATACACTTATGCTATCTTCGTTTCTACTGCTAATAGGCATATTGGAAGTCCTTTGTTTTGATGGCCTCCTTGTAAACCCAAATGCCACTGAAAAGGTCATCACAGAAGATGAATCTTGATTCTACAAATTTGATGTGGAACTCAAATCTTAAAGCAGGGTATAGAAACTAGCAGGGGAGCCAAGGATAAAAATGTCAAGGAAATCTAATATGATCGAAGCCGAGCCTCAAAACAATGCTGATTTTTTTTTTTCAATTCTCGGGTTATTGTCCACCAAGAAGTCGTCGCTCCAGGTCACACTGTTAATGGAAGCTTCTACATTGATATTGTTAGATGCCTCAAAGCTCGTGTGGCTCTTATCATTATGCTTCATAATGCTCTTATGCTCGTATGCCCCTCCACAAACTTCGTAAGTTGTGCGTGAATTTTGGCTTCAAATTTGATTACCATTATTGAACACCCCCATTATTCTTCTGATTTGGCAACTTATTTCCCAAGTGCAAGATAGTATTTTGGGAGCAGCATTTAGATGATGTGGAGGCCATCAAAACAGGAATGAAGAGGCAGGATGAAGAACCTCAAAACAGAGACTTCTAGCAGAGGAACTGGAGATAGCGCAATTGTATAGTGTCTCAGGAGGATTATTTTGAAGGGGACAATATTGGATTGCCTGATTAATTGTAAAATAATTTTTATATATTTATTGCGACAAAGGCCAGCTAAGGACCACGCGTATATCATTTCATGGCTTTCATTTTTCTTTCAGCTCACACCTTCCTCATCTTTTCCCCCATTTCCCTTCTACGCTCCTCTGTCCACATTCCTTCCCCTCTTCTCCTCCTCCCCCCTGCAACGACCTTCTTTCCATCTATCATCCTTCTAAATTTCTCTCTGATTTTTTCTCTGATCCCCAGTTTCTCTATTTCTTCCTTTATCTGCTCGGGGTATCCTTTGATGTTTTTAAGTTTTATCACCATGTCAAAGATCTGCTTGTTCAATCTGTCCTTGTCCATCCTCTTTATGTGGCCGTAAAATTTCAATCTCCTTTTCCTCATTGAGGTCTCTAGGTCTTCAATGCCTTTGTACAGGTCTTTGTTCTTTTTTGGCCAGTACTCTTCTCCCACTTTTCTTGGCCCATGGATACACCTCAATATCTTTCTCTCTATTCTCAGCAGTCTCTCTGTGCTGGTAAAACCCACTGTTTCTGTTCCATACAGTACCACAGGTTTCACTACCGTCTCGTAGTGTCTGACTTTAGCCTTTCTGGAGAGGTTCTTCTTGTTGTAAATGTTTTTTACTTAACATCTCAATCTGTCAAGCATTATTTCTCTACTTTTTGTATGTATATATATATATATATATATATATATATATATATATATATATATATATATATATATATATATATATATATTGTAATATACACATTTTTTCAGATTATAGGTACGTTGTAAATAATTGTTTTTTTTATATCTTAAATTGGATTTAGTATTTGGAAATAGTGATTCTCAGGAAAATAATACAACATTTATTTATCCTGACTGCAATCATCAAAAATTATAATGCAAAGTGTGTTTGTCATCATAAATGGAACCAAAATAGACGCTTTTATTTAAAAACATGGCGGCTCTATTTTGGACTTCAACAGAACCACTGCCATAATGATCGAGTGGGTGAAGATGATCAATTTGTCAATACTTCAACAATAAATCTAATCTAAGAAAATCAAAAAGAAGTAGAAGAGATTTTCATCAAATGAGAACTTCAGAAAATCATAAATGGTCCATTCGTATTGGAGAATCAAAATGGCAGTTCGCCATTTTGAAACCTGGAGTGGTGTAACGGACAACAAAGGGTGAGTAGTTATTGTTGTTTGGACCAGGGACCGGAGCAGACATCTTAAGAGCTCCCGTAATACTTCATCCACATCATTTTGGTAACACACTTAATTTATATCCCATAGACCACGGTCGTCGTTCTTCAAAGACCTTATATCGTTTTTTAAAGTGTAAAGTGTTAAATTTAAGAAAATTGACGCTTCATGTTTTATTATGTTTTGTATTAGAAATAGTTTTGCGTGAGTGTGTGCCTGGTTGTCTAGTAACCCACCTTGAGATAAGAGTCAAAAGTTATATAAAACAAATATAAATATATAAAAAGCGAAAATAAGTTTAATTTATTTATTTTCCAAAAAACGTAACATTATTTGTCGCCCAATAACGCGTGGCCTTATTCGTTAAAAATTAGGTCACGACAATCAGGACGCAGCTCATGGAAATTTTAAAAGTGTTAAATTTTTGTTTACAAATTGAAAATTATGGAAAAGGACCAGGAAAATCAGACTGGGGATCGAGACCCTAAAGATGTGATTATGGGAAAATCTGATGGGGATGTAGTTCTATTAGATAATCAGGAAGAGACTGTTGTCCAACGCATAAGAGGGGATAACATTTCAGACTCGGGAATTAATAAAAATAGTGAAAATTTAGACACTAACAGCATGTTTAAACATTTAATGTCTATGATGAATGACATGAATAAAAAATTCGAGGAAAGAAGTCGTGAATCCGAGGAAAGAAGTCGTGAATCCGATAAAAAATCCGAGGAAAGAAGTCGTGAATCCGATAAAAAATCCGAGGAAAGAAGTCGTGAATCTGATAAAAAATCCGAGGAAAGAATTCAGGAACTTAAAAATGATTTAAAAAAACTTGATACAAAAGCCGATAAAAAATTTGATAATTTAAATAACAAATTTGATAATTTAAATGAAGAATTTGAAACTTTTAAATTTACAATGATGAAAAACATAATAATTTCAAACTAAATTTAGAAAATCAAATTAAAATAAATAATTCAGTTATGCAAGAAAAATGTGAAACGGGGCTAACAGTATTAAAAGACGAATTAGGAAAGAAACTAGAATTAGTTGAAACTAATTTAACCGAAAAATTGACATCACAAAATACTGAAGTATCAAAAAAAATTGATCAATGTCTCGTGGAAGGAGATAAAACTAAAAACTTGTTTGTGAATTTAGAAACACAATACAAACGTGATATTGGGCGGTTAAGTCAGAAAGTGGACGAAAGCCGGAATATCAGAGCCTGTGGGGAAAGGTTTGAAGGATCAATAATGAGTTTGGGACGGTTCGAAAAATTAAATTTTAGAGACAATATGAAAGATGATCCCTATGAATGGATAGCAAAATTAAAATTATTAATAAACTCTTATATGACCTGGGAAGAGAGCAAGGAATTAATAAAATCCCACCTTTCAGAGTCTGCATATTGTTGGTACTTGATAAATGAAACTAAATTTAAAAGCGTAGAAGATTTTGAATCGGAATTTATTTGTAATTTTGGGGGTAAAACTTATAAGGCCTATCTTTTAGGGATTTTAAATGGGGATTATCAAAACTTTGGTAGAATGAGCCCTACAGAATATTTGACGTATTATTCAACACGGATGATTACTGCCCGGGTATTCGAGGAAAACATTTTATGTAGTCTTTTTATTAGACATTTCGGCGAACGCGTGTTTAATGTCTGCATTAATAGACGAGTGGAGACAATATCCGAGTTGTTCCAAGTTTTAAGTATGATCCCTAGACACTCTATCGTCAACGATCTTCGGTCGCCCAGAGAAGACAATTTGTTTTATAAACGAGGTCCAGTTGGTGTAAGTCACGACAGCGATAACCAACAAATTCATAGTGAAAATAACCCAACGTTGAATGGCAACAACAAAAGGAGTTATTTTTCAGGAAATCAGAGATCGGAAAATAATCCAAGTATGTACAATAATCCAGGACAAAATAATAACTACAAGGGTAGAAATTTTAATCCAAATTATAGGGGACAAAATTATAATCAGCCAGCAAGGGGAAATCGTTACTATAACAATGCTCAAGGACAAAGCACTAATAATCGTCCAGGAAGTTGGAACCCTAGATCTCCAAATAGTGGAAACCAATATGCCATGAGAAATGTACTGGTAGCACAGGAAGACACCGAATATTTACACATTCAATCTCAGTCTTGTGGGCCTACCTATGGTGAACCTCTCATTGCTCCAAGTGATTTGATAGAACAATCACACAGCCCTAACACTAGTCAATCCTGAAATGAAAATGCTCTTTTTACCTGTGAGGATTACATGTTAAATAATTTATTTGAGGATAATATATTTCTAGAAGAAAATCAACCATCGAGAAAAATTTGTTTTCAATCACCTCAAATAGGAATTAATTTTGGTAATGTAGATTGTGACGTTCTTATTGACAGCGGAGCTGAAGTTTCCATTATAAAAAAGTCCTTTTTCGATAAATTTAAAGTGGGTTTTTTTAAGTTTAAAACTTTACCAATAATTAAAACAAACATTGTATCCGTAACTGGTAAGAAGAGCGCTTGCATTAACAGACAAATCTTTATACCTATTAAAATTGGGGATAATTTTTTTGATGCCAATTTTCTCATTGCACCTGACATCGCTCAGGAGTGTATACTCGGCATAGATTTTCTTATTAGCAACTCAGCCATACTTAATTTTGAAACTAACTTTATCAGTTTAAAAAATGCAGATGGACAGTTATCGGTCGTAAATTTTGTCAATTTTGTAAATAAATCATTGCAATATACTATTTTAAAAAATGAAGATGACCATGGCCCTATGAAATCTAGTGTGGAACCAGTTGAGCTGGTTAATCAAAAGAAAAATGTAACTATTAATTCGGTAACAAGTAACTATAAGTTAAATAAACATCATAAGATAAATGATAACATAAATAAAATTTGTGGAGAATTAAAGCATGTTTTGACTTCTGAACAATTAATTGAATTTAAAAATATTTTGTGGGATAATAGAATTATTTTTAGAAATAAGCCAGGTCTTATAAAAAATTATGAACACATTCTAGAAGTAATCGATAACTCACCTTACAAACAATTTCAATATAAATTAAATCCCAAATTAATTGAATTAGCTAAAATAGAAATACAAAAAATTATTACTGATGACATAATTGAGGTATTTCATTCTCCGTACATAAATCCTATTATTTTGGTTGAGAAAAAGAACACAGACACAGTCTCAGGTGAAGTGATTGATTCAAAGGTCCGTATTTGCCTAGATGGATGCGCCTGGTACCTCTGTATGATTCCCCACCGTGTATCGATAACATTCTTTTTCAATGTGCTAACGTTAAATATCTGGCAACATTAGATCTTAAGAGTAGCTTCTGGCAAGTTGGTCTGGAGAAGTCTAGCCGACCATATACAGGTTTTCAGTTTTTGAATGAAACTTTTCATTACAAGCGGATACCTTTTGGATTATCAGTTAGTTTGGGTGCTCTAATTAAAGCTTTGAGGAAGGTTATACCAAATTATTTATTTAATAACATAAAAGTTTATGTAGATGACATTTTGATTCATGGGAAGACTATAGACGAGTTTTTGAACACTTTAAGAGATTTATTTTGTGTTTTTCGGGAAAATGGGTTAACATTAAACTTGGACAAATGCAAATTTTTTAGAAAATCTGTTAAGTTTTTGGGGTATATTATGACAGATAATGGTATAGAGAAGGATCCTAGCAAATGTGAAGACATTAAATATTTTAAGGTCCCTAGAAATGTAAAAGAATTACAAAGTTTTTTGGGTTTAATAAATTTTTATAATAAGTTCTGTCCTGGTTATGCAGATATCACAAAATCCTTATATAAACTCACATCAATTAAGTCTAATTTCAAATGGAAAGATGAACACCAACAAGCTTTTGAACACATTAAAAGGACTATGTTACATGATATCACCTTACACTATCCAGATTTCAACATAATGTTCTATGTTGATGCTGACAGTTCAGATTTCGCTTTAGGAGGGGTTTTATACCAATTAGATGATCAGGGTTATTGAAGAACTATTTCATTTTCCAGTAGAACCTTTAAAGGAGCCGAATTAAACTACCACTCAACTGAGAAAGAATTATTGGGGATCATTCATTGTATTCAAAAATTTTATAACATAATTGCCGGATATCAAATTACAGTTAGAAATGATAACAAAGCTATTACCTTTTTACACTCTTGTAAGAACCCACCTGGTCGTTTGATTCGTTGGATTAATTATCTCGGACCGCTTAACATTTCATACGAACATATACCGGGTATTCATAATAAAATAGCAGATTTCCTTAGCAGACATCCAGTGGATGAACCGGAACAGAAAGGTATTGATTTTCAAGTCAACTTACTAAATGAAACCACCTTTTTTCAAGAATTAATTGATACCCAAAGAAATGATCCTGAACTCATATCTAAGATGGATAAAGAGCCAAATAATTACAGAATTATAGATGGTTTTATTTGTAAACGTTTAGGGGATACATTTTTAATTTATTTAAATAAATAAAGGATGACGGACTTGATTAAGTTAGTACATGAAAAATTTTCTCATTCTGGAGTAAATAAATGTTTTTCAATAATTAGAGAGGTTCAACAGTCATAAAATGCGAAAATTAATTGCTAACATCCTAAAATCATGTAGAGTTTGTCAGTTCAATAAAATCGGTCCACATTCTATTGCACCTTACCAAAGCATTCAAGCAGGAGGAAAATTGGATTTGATATCCATAGATTATTTGGGCCCATTTGTAACATCATATGGCAATAAATATATTTTTGTAGTTGTTGATAATTTTACCAAATTCATAAAATTATACCCAACCACAAGAGCCAATGTAATTGGGGCTCGAGAATCCATTCTGGATTATATTGAACAAGTCGGTACACCATTAAAGTGTTTTAGCAATAACGCCACCTGCTTTACCACCAGTAGATGGAATGATTTTCTATCGAGCTTCAATATTTCCCGCATTTTAACGTCCATCAGACACCCCCTAGGCAACATCTCAGAAAGATCGAACAGGGATGTATTACAATATTTGCGCCTAATGCTTGATGGCAAACATAACAAATGGATAAATAAACTACCCCAGATAGAGTACACTATGAATACTACATACCATACTACCACTGGTGTAACACCTATACAGGGTATGTTTGGAATGAAGCCATTGCGTTTTTGGAACACATTTATAGGCGATGACCCAGGTGGATTAAATTTAGATCATGACCAGATACAGAATTTGATTAAAACTAAAATTCAGAAATTTGGAGATAAAAATAAATTGAAGTATAATAAAAACAAAAAATTCACTAATTTCAAGATTGGAGATATGGTGTTGGTGAAGGCGTTAAGGGTACCTATACCAGGAGTAGTCAATGCGAAACTCCTACCACTTTTTGAAGGACCATATAAAATCATAAAGAAGTTGGGTAAACACTCATTTTTTATATCTGATCCAAATAATGGTTGTACAAGGGGCCTATTTCACACCAGCTTACTAAAACATTTTCATGTTTAAATTAGTGCGGTATGGTTTTCTAAATTTTAAGTGACTGGTAAATCTTTTTATGACAGTGTGATAATTTTTGGTACAATTAAATTTTTGTTTCACTCTTTTTCTGTTGGACAATCTTCTCTTGCTCATTCCTATTTTCTTTTTGATTTGGTTAAATAAAACCTAATCGACAAACATAACAATGTTTCTCATTTAGTCACAATATCCTGTTTTTTGATAAATAGAACCACATCTTATTGGGGTCTCAACAAAAATTAGTTTGTATATATTGAAAATGTAACTATCCTCTCTCAATTTGTTCTTTTATATAATTTATGTATAGTTTTTGAAAAAATGTGTCTATTACAATATATATATATATATATATACATACATAAACTTTCCAGATAAACCTTGTATAAGTAACCTCTAATAGCAATACTTCACCAGGCCTGGGTACAGCGGTTTTTGGGTGATACTACCATAGGCCACTTTGAAATCAATGAATAGGCAGTGAATTTCAAACTTATATTCTTATTTTCTTAACCTTATATTCTTATATTCTTAACCTTTACGTTAACCCTGGAGTTTTTGCGTGGTTGGCAGATGTCACCTACATGTATTTTCACAGATTATTTTTCTCCCATTATCCCCATCATTCTCTCCCTTCTAATATCTTTCAAGGAGACCCTACTGTTGGAAGCTATAATGTTTTAGCTTACTTTGGCCTTTAACTAAGGATATTCACCTCAGTTTGACAACTGTCACCAACGCAAACTTTAACCCTTTATAGAGCAAAGTTATTGAGCATTGCAAATTTTTTTATATTTATATTATTAGGTGATTACTATATAGTTTTGTTGTTTTTTTATGTGTCTGTTTGGAGAAGCGTTATCTGTAAAAACAGTCACTGGCACATATGGTGCATCACAACTTTGTAGATGAGTTCCAAATTTGTCATTTCTAGTTTTTGTTAATAAATAAATGTTTCAAATATTTATAGCTCTAATAGTGTTTAGAATCTCTTTGAACTTAATTACAAATATAATGTATACTGAAATTACTTGAAAATAATAAATTATATTAATATTAATGTTATTTACAAAATTAAAACAATGAAATAATTTAAATTAAATTAAAACTAAACTGCATATTTATTGTCTGAAAGGGGCCTATGAATTTCTTCCATATCTGCCAGATTCGACATTTTATAAATTTTCTTTTCCTTCCAAAACAAAAATAATATATACCATTAATTAAATTTATACCAAATAATATGTAGGTACATTAAAAAAAAAAATTGTAAAATAGCTTACTTCCAAATTTTCATAAGTATTTCTGGTTAATATATTTTCTTAATTGATAAGGAAGGATCTATCTCCTGTAGAGGAAAAAAAAAAAAGAATTAAAAAACAAATTATTTAATAACATATTAGAGTAATTTGGAATAGAAATAAAAAAGAAAATTATTGAAAGAGGAAAAAATGACCAAGATTCAACCAAGTTGTTTTCTCCAAACGGTGTCAATTTCCCAGATAATGTTGAAATATTATCCTGCTGGCTAATCTGATAAGAGATAATTACTGAATAATATTGCTACATGCTTTTTAATAAAGTAAAAGAATTAAAATGATTTAATACTTTTAATTTTGTAATCGCAATAATGTATAATATTGTAGTTCGAGATGATATTAAGGAAAAACAAATGCTAGATGGTCACTGGTACACACGATGTACCAACTTTTCTATACTGACTATTTCGGAGTTAGGAGAGTCCTTAATGTATTTTTCTAGCCTTTTAGTCATCTAGTAGATCTCAATGGAAGTATTTGAAAAATTCGAATTGACGCATTTGGCTCTGGTACATGTGTCCCTAATAAAGGGTTGTTTTTTACCAAAAGTGATTTTTTATTTAATAATTTGTTTTTTAAAACAATTTGTTTGTTATTTGAATAGTATAAATCACCAATTTATCAGTTTTGTCCATTTTGTGGTTTTTATGTGTTAAATCCTTCCAGTAGAAAAAACAAAGCAATTATTCCCTAAACCTCATTTTTTCAATTTCCATATTCTAGATTGTCATATCACAACCTAAAAGAAGAAAAATTGAATACACATCAGAACCCAAAATTTTGCTGTGAATAAACTAGCTAAATATGGCATCAAAACATTTGCACTTTTATATGCTAAAATTGTGTATATTGAGAGTACAAATTAGTTTGGTCCGTTTTTTTGTGGTCAAAAATGCATTTATTTCAGAGAAAAATGAATGAACAGATTGATCAAAGTATTCTCCATCGTTGGCTACTACTTTTTTCCAGCTCTCAGGCAATTTTCGAATTCCATCTCGAAAAAATGTCTAGTCTTTTGAGACAATCCTAATTAGAAGCCAATTTTTGATTTCTGCAAAAGAAGTGAACCAGTGACCTGCAAAATTGTGCTGTCGGAACAACCAGTAATCAGAAGGAGCAATTTCCGGAGAATATGGCAGATGTGGTAAAATATCCTACTTGAGCATTTCCAAATATTTTTTTATGACTTTTGCGATATGAGACCGAGCGTTGTCATGCAGAAGAATAACTTTGTCATGTCTTTGCTCGTATTCCGGCCGTTTTACTCGTAATGCACGGCTCAAACAAACCAATTGTAGCCTATACCGATCGCTCATGATGGAATTGCCAGGTTGTAGCAGCTCATTGTGTACAACACCCTTTTGGTCCCAATAGATACAGAGCATACAGACTTTCGAAACATGAATATTTGGTGTTGATGTTGAGGTCGATGACAACAATTGGCCTTCCTGTTCTTTTTCTTCCACCGAATTGCCATTCAGCGTGGGGTTGCTTCCAGCCATTTGTGCCATGTGTCTCTGTCCCTGGCAATGTTCCTCATTTCTTCTATAGTCTTCCCTCTATGTCTTCCTATTCGTTGATGTGGTTTATACAACAGGTTCTTGGCCTTCTTCCCACTAGTCTCGCCTCCATGGTCTTTATTGGTTCTCTGTGGTGATCCATGCGACAGACATGACCATACCATCTTATTTGCCTTTTCTCCGGGGTTTCTGTCACTGGGCGTATGCTCAGCTCTTCCCAAAATCCTGTCGCTCTGTGTTTTCCCTGCAATTCTCCCAAGAAGCTTCATTTCAACTGCTGTAACACAGCTCTGCAGCCTCTCATTCAGAATCCATCTCTCCGCTCCATAGAGAAGTAGGAAAACATCTTGCCCCACCTCTTTTTTTTCGATAACAGAATTACAGATCTGGTAGTAAATAGAATTTACCTTTGAGATTCTGCTCAAAATTTCTGAATCCACTTTACCAGATCTATTGATCACCGTGCCAAGGTGTGTGAATTCTGTCACCACCTCTATCACCTCTTCACCACCTCTATCACTTCTTCATCATCATCATTGTCTATCCTCTATGAACCGCATTGAGCAGTATGAGGAGGAAGTCTACAGAGCCCTCTCCAGCTCTGCCGATCCTCTACAAGACGCCTTCTGTCATTCCATTGAAGTCCTCTTCTCTGGAAGTGGCTCTTTACCTCATCTTCCCATTTTCTTCTTGGCCGCCCTTTTCCTCGCTTGCCCTCAACTTTAGCTCGATAGGTTTCGCTAGCGATTCTGCTTGGTTCCATCCTCAGGAGGTGCCCTAGCCATCTTAGTTGACTTTCCTCTATTATATCGTTTGCCGACTTAACATTGAGGTTCAACCTGATGGTGTTGTTGCGTATTCTATCTCTTCTTGTTTTTCCTTCGATCTTTCGAAGAAATCTCATTTCCGATGCCTGTATTCTCGATCGATGTTTCTTTGTCAGCGTCCATGATTCTGACGAGTACGTTAAAATGGGCAGAAATGTCGATCGGAATACAGCCACTTTTGTTTTCTTTTCCACCTCTCGCCTGCTTAGAAAACCTCTCTTCACTGCTTCAAACATCCTGCCCGCAGCTGCGATTCGTTCAGTCACTTCCGAATCGATATATCCATATTCATTAAGGTGCGCACCCAGGTATTTGAAGTTTTCTACCTGTTCGAGGATTTCGTCTTCGACTCTGATGACGCGCATGTTTCTCCTGGGTTTCTTCCCAACCCTCATTAGTTTTGTTTTCGCAGGGTTCATAATCATGTTAATCTTCAGCAGTTCTTCTTTCAATTTATTAATATTGTACTGAAGATTCCTATCAGTGTCGGAGAAAATGACAATGTCATCGGCGAATGAAAGTAATGAGAGGCTAACTGGTCTCAGATTGGCGTATCCTAGGTGATATTTCCGCATTTTCTCTTTAGCCCTCCGAATAGCTGAGTCCATAACTAAGATAAACAAAAGTGGGCTGAGACTACAACCTTGCCGGATTCCTATGGTAGTTTCGATTTCCTTAGAGGTGCAGTTGGCAAATCTTACCACGTTTCGTGTTTTCTTATAGAGACTCTCAACCGCCAGGATATGACCATGATCGATCCCTTTTTCTCTTAAGGCCTCTAAGATATCTGACTTTCTTACTCGATCAAAGGCTTTTGTAAGGTCAACAAAGCACACGAACATTTCCCTTTCTTTTTCAAGTACTTTTTCGAAGACCTGTCTCATAGCAAAGATAAGGTCTTGGGTGCTACGATTTTCACGAAAGCCGTACTGTTCCTCTTCAAGCAATCCTTCGATTCTTCTTCTTATTCTCTTTTCTAGAATCTTAGAGTAAATTTTACTTGGTACGCTTAAGAGAGATATACCTCGGTGGTTGTTACAATCTCTGTTATCTCCTTTCTTAAAGATAGGGACAACGACGGCTACTTCCCAATCTTTCGGTATTTTCTTTTGCTTCCACACTAAGTTTAACAGATGCAGCAAAATTTCTTTTCCTTTGGCCCCCATGTATTTTAGCATTTCAGGAGTTACTCCGTCACTTCCTGCGGATTTCCCGAGTTTCATACTACAGAGTGCTTCTTCCAGTTCGTCATCATCAATAAAATCATCCTCTTCCCAGGGTCCTATCTCTCTTTTCTCTTCATCTATGGAGGGCGTTTGTCCATTCTCATTCAACAGATCTTGGAAGTACTCCCTCCACCTTTCCATTATATCATCCTTCTGCCTGAGAATGTTTCCTTCCTTATCTTTGACGAATTTCAGGATTGGTGCTCTTTCCTTTCTTAATCCCTTGAGGACTCGATAAAATAACTTTTGATTTTGGTAGAAATCGGATTCTAATTTTCGACCAAACTCTGTCCAGGTAATCCTCTTGGCTTCTATAACTTTATTTTTAGCCTCAATTCTTTTCCTCTTGTACTTTTCGTAGTTCTCCGGTGTTTTGTGCTCGAGGTATTCTTTCCAGAGGGTCTTCTTTTCTCTTATTACTTTTTTAACCTCATCAGACCACCATGCTGTTCTCTTGTATTGGCCTCCAATTCTTTTCTTTCCACAAACCAATGTCGCTGCATCCAAAATTATCTTCTTTAATTTAACCAGCTCGTTTCTACGTCATCCGAATCCCACGGGTAGTCCAAATCACTGGCCATTCTTTCTATTTCTTCCTGGTAATAGGTAGCGATTTCATCTTCTTCTTTCAACCTATGTGCCTTCACCACTTCTGGTTGGATCCTTCTTGCGTTCTTTCCAGTCTTTCTCTCTCCTTTCCATACCATATCCATCTTTAATAGGTAGTGGTCGCTTCCAATTTCAAAACCTCTTTTAACTCGCACGTCAATCAAATCTTTGAGAGAATGTTTCTTAACTAGAAAATAGTCTATTACAGACTTTTCGTTCCTGTTTGGTTCCTCTCTTGTAAATTTATGTGCGTTTTTATGAGGGAATTTGCTATTAGCGACAATCATTCCATTGCTGGCACACAATTGGAGTATTCTTTCCCCATTATCGTTTTTAAATTCTTCTCCATGTACACCTAAAACATCCGGCCACAACTGTGCATTTCTTCCAACCCTGCCGTTTAGGTCTCCAACGACAATTGGTTCACCGTGTGCGTCATCTATTTCTCTTTGAATACAGTCAAAGAATTCTTCCTTCTCAGTGGCTATGGCATTATCATTCGGTCCGTATACTACGATGATAGACTTTAAGGCATCTCCTTCTTTTAAATCAACCACCATCAGCCGATCGCTAACGAATTTCCAGTCTTTAATCACTGTATTCATTAAGGCTTCCTTAAACATGAAACCTACACCTCTGCTGGCTATCCTATCTTCAGTGGTCCCTGAGTAGAGTAAAATATTATCTCCTATTCTCTCTTCGCCTTTTCCTTTTCTCTTGATCTCAGTAATAGCTAGCAGATCAACCTTTGCCTTATCTTTCTCTTCCAGTAACTCGCACTCCTTCCCCCTCAATCCTCGCACGTTCCAAGTTGCCAGTCGTAAAATTCCTTTTCCTCGCCATGTCGAATTCCATAAAAGCTGTCCGGCTGTATTTCTTCCATGACTCGTGATATTTGAAAATTCGGATGGGCAGGGTATCGGCCTGTCCAGTCCTAGTACGGTCGGGGGGCTGCCCCTTAGGGTAACCGAACACACCCTTTCCTGGTAGGAAAAATCTCCTAGGGGAGGTGGCCCTAGGGTGTGTACTGTAGTTGACCTTATCTTGAGAGTAAGTGATTTGTGTACTGTTCTGGTGAGTATGCATGGTGTACTGAACTGTGGTAACCCGTGGGGGCGTTACTCCCCAAGTACCTGCATGCAACAGTTACTCCTTGCGGGAGCTATCACTTCTTCACCACAGATAATCTTGACATCCTCTTGAGTTCTACTGACTTGAAGGACTTTGCTTTTTTGGGAATTAATAGTCATTCCCTTTCTCTTCAAATTCCTCATTCCACACTCCTGTTGAAGTCGCTCGGGGAACTTGGCAATAAGCAGGATATCCTCTACAAACAGGAGAAACTCTATAACGACAGGATGCAATTTCCATTTGCCCATGTGCATTTGTGCTGTATTTCTTTTAGAAATGGAGGGGATCTCATCCATATATACTATAAAGAGAAGGGGTCTCAGAGAGTCGCCTAGTTTCCCTTCTCCAGTCCAAACACTCCTGATTCCCGGCCATTTAGGCGCACAACACCCTTCGGCTCCTGGTAAGTTGATTTTATAGCCTTCAGAAGTTTTGTAGGGAAGTTTTTTTGCCTTCGGGCTCAAGAATGCCTGATAGATGTTCCGGTCACACTCCCAGGACCTCTCTATCAAATTCCTCAAAGCGAAGATATGATCCTGAGTTTGCCTGTTGTGCCTAAAACCACTTTGCTCTTCCTGTAGGCCTGCCTCCACCAGTGGTCTTAACCGGCTCTTTAGAATAGACATATACTTTATAAAGCACGGGAGACAGGCAAATAGGTCTGTAATTGAAGCAATCACTTTGACTCCCCTTCTTGTGAATGTGGATTTTAATTAGTATTCCCATTCCTGAGGAATTCTTTTATCGTTCCAAACTCTTTGGAAGAAGTTCTGTAGGGCTCCTACCAACTCTGGTCCTCCATGTTTAAGAAATTCTGGGACTATGCTATCTCGTCCTGCTGCTTTTCCTTTCTTAATTTTCGCTATATCCTTTTCAACCTCCTCCTTCTCAGTCAGGTCATTTCCTTGAGGAGTAATGCCTCCAATTCTTAGTATTCAAATTTTTTTGGCTATCCAGAGCGAGGCTTGTCTTCAAATTCTTGAAACGTCGAAACCATTACCTACATGATTTATCAGTTGGAGCATTGTTACCATAAACTTCTTCAAGCATTCGATGTGCTTCAGCTGCACTTTTTTTCCAATTAAAGCAGAAAACTAAAACCTCCTGCAAATGCTGCTTAGTTAACTCAAAATTTGACATATTCAACACTGTAAAAAACAAGGTTTTTGTATGAAACTCAAAGCGATATAAACTGAATATTATTGATAGATGTATAACCTCTCAAGCGCCTCCTGGGCGATGTCTTCTTTCATCCTTAACTTGTGCCCAATCCACCCTCATATTCGTAACCTGATTTCATCTTCTATTCCCTTCTGCTTGGTCCTTCTCAGTAGTACCTTATTGGAAATGGTTCTGGGCCACCAAATTGCTTTGCTGATGGGCTGAGATGGATCTAGTCACCCTCCATGTCTCTGAGCAATAGAGGAGCACAGACTTTACATTGGAGTTGAATATACGGAATGTTGTGCCCAGACTTATTTCGTTTGCACAACAGACGGTGCTGTGCGAAAACGCCCTTTGCCTTTTTGATCCTGCTTTTCACATCGTCCTCTGCTCCCCCATCGTCACTACACTTCCAAGGTATGGAAAGGTCTCCACTTCTTCTAATGTTTGGCCATGGGTTATGGTTGGCTGCACATTTCTTGTTTTTATCCAGATTGGTTTTATTTGTTGGATACATTTATTGCTAGTCCATACCTCCAGTACTACCTAGTGCTAGTGCTACCTGAACCAGGTCTTGCATCTTTCCTTGGATGTCTGAGAATTTATGGACCATTTCGTATGTGTCATCTGCATATTCAATCCCTTTTAGTCGCTTATTTCACAGACTCCACTGGATTCCTCGTCGCCTTCCTTGGGCTGTATTCTTTTAAGGATAATTCTGGACAGGACCTTACTAGGCACCGAGAGAAGTGTGATACCTCTCCAGTTGTTGCACTCGGTAAGGTCTCCCTTTTTTGGTACCTTCACAATTATCTCCCAGACCCAGTCCTTCGGCAACACAGTTTTCCATCCATATGTTCCGGAACAGCAGTAAGAGTCTCTCAGGCCACACTTTCAGGCCATGCTTCTAATAGTTCCGCCTCGATGTTGTCGATTCCCAGAGACTTATCTCTCTTTAGGGCATTTATGGCTTTGGTGATTTCCAATAGAGATGGAGGCTCATCATCAATTTGTATTTCTTTCCTTGGCTCCCATCTTCTTCTTTCCCGAGCTGTATCTGGAGTACCTCCCAAGCACTACTCCTTATTCTGCTGGTTCAATAGGTCATTGAAGTATTGATGTCCCATATCTCATTGAGCATTGTCCTCAGTCAGAATTTCACCTATCCTATTTTTGATGATCGGCTTTATTATTTTCCTTTTACCCGCAAGCAAATATTGTTATCCGGTATAGTTTCTTGGAATGATTGCACCTAGCTGCTGCCTCCACTCTGTCTGCCATCCTGGAAATCCACTCTCTTCTGTCCTTTCTTCACCTCCTAATTCCTTTTAGACTACTGCCTACTTAGAGACTCTTTTATTTCATTAGTGGCCGCCTTGTTTATCTTCAGCTTCAGCCTCCTCCTCTCTTCCACAAGGTTCCAAGTCTCTGCTGACAACCATTCCTTTCTTAGTTCTGTCTTTGAAGCCTAGATCCTTCTCTCCTACCTCTTGGAAAACAACTTTCGTGTTCCAGATTTCTTCCAAGTCAGCTTCCTGGTTTTCCAGCACTATAAATTTGTTCTGAAGTTCTAACACGAATTCCTTCTTGTTTTCATCCTTCAGCTTCCACAGATCAAGTCTCTTAGGTCAGGCACAGCCTTGTCTTCCCTGATGATGCGCTGCTAATTTTAATCTTTATTTATATCAGTCGATAAGAGGTGTTGATCACTACCAACATCGGCTCCTTTTTTATTCCTAATATCTAGTAGAGACTTCTGCCACTTCCGACTAATTGCAATGTGATCACTTTGGGAGACTGATTGGTTTTCAGGGGATACCCTAATGTAGTTTTATGGTAGGGTTTATGTATAAATAGAGTTCCCCCAATGACTAAATTATAGTTTATACAGAGGTTTAAAAGCCTTTCGCTATTGTTGTTCATTTTCCCCAGACCAATCATTTCCATGAAAGTCTTCACTCCTTCATTGTCATTTTCACACTGTGCATTGAAGTCGCCCATAAGTATGATGATATCTTGCTTCTTCACTTGCATTCTATAGAGAAGGCTGTAGAAGACGTCCTTGTCTACATCACCACTCACCTCTGTGGGGGCTTAACACTGCACAATAGTAGTCTTCCGAACTCTGGAGGTCATCCTCATAGTAATAATTTGATCAGATATTGGGGCCCACTTAGACTTTTCTTTGCTTTTTTACTGAGTAGGAATCCGTTTCGCCCCTCTGTTCAGGGTTTACTCTGGTCCTTCCAAAATATAATAAGGTATAGCTTTCCGGGGTCCTGTACTCCCCAAATTCATTTCATCTTATTTCGTTCAGTCCCAAAATCTCCATATTATACCTCTTTATCTTTTTTTCTACTTAGCTAAGCTTTCCTATTTCTTACATCGTCCGAATATTCCAGCATCCAATCTTAGTCCTGAATTTCATGCCAAAGGTCATTTCCGTTAAATCTGTCCAGGTTTTCTTCATCTTTGTTTCTTTTATAATATTGTTCTCAGACTTGTGGGATAAAAGCCCAAAGCCTGGTGGAGGGGCTCCCTCCTCAAAGCACTCAGGCTTGCTCTCTCGCTGCTTCAGGGCTCTGGATGGAATAATGCTTCTACTTCCTGAGACTTCCACATGCTTCAGGGCCCGAAGGTGCAGCCATTCAGATTACAGCAAGGTATCCCTCCTCCTTTCTCAATATGGGCTTGGGACAGGCTATGGCCAAAAAAAACAAGGTTTTTGTTTGAAACTCAAAGCGATATAAACTGAATATTATTGATAGATGTATAACGTCTCTGAAACTGCCAAAATCATAACAGCCACAGCCATTTTTTGAAAATTCGACCGAACTAATTTGTACTCCCAATGCATTCAACTTGGATACATAAGCTGGTGTTCAGATGGAGGAACTGTACTATTTAAGTAATTCTCTATGTTGTTAATGAAATAAAATGAAAAATTATCTTTATTCTGGGACTAAGTCCTCTAAGAATAAAAACAATGAACATATGGTATAGCTGTTGAGTAATTTTTAGGCTAAATAGTCAAATTTATGCATACTATTTTACATTTGACCGTAGGGCTACTGAAGTGAAGAATATTATTATTATTAAAAAATGTTTGAAGGAAGATAAGGAAGAGGCTTGATGGATAGAAATTGGCAAGGAGTTCCAAAAGGAGGAGGAACGAACAAGAAAGGAAGCAGCTCTATGTGATGGAGTATAAACATTGAGTGGTTGGGTTCGGATGTTCAAGGAGTGGATGAAGGAATGCAGGATAAGGAGTTCGGTCAAATAGGAAGGTTAATTGCTTATTAGGGATTGGAATAGGCAAAAACCAAGACAGTATTGCCGTCGTAGAGAGGGATAAAGCCACTTTAACTCAATGTAGTAGCCTGAAATATAGATGCGTCTGGAGACTCCAAAGATGAATTTTAAGGCACTTAAATTTCACTTCTAGTCCTCCATATACCAGGCAACTTTAGTCAAAATGGGGGAAGACAAGTAGTTGACAGGTTTTTTACGGTAAGGATTCATGGAACTGCTTAAGGATGATAATGGATTTTCAGGATATTTCTGATATGTGATTACTCCATGGAAAGTGTTGGTCGTAGGTGACTCTGAGATTTTTGACAGAGTTGTGGAGTGGAATAGAAATGATGCCAAAAAAAAGTAAATGGCAATAAGGAAGGGAATGCTAGAAGGGTTTGGAAACAATGAGATAGCTTTAATCGTCCCTGCATTCTGCTGCAACTTTTTTTTCTTAGCCCAATTAATATCGTTCTGGAGTCTATGGAATGCCCCCATGAGTTCAGCAGGATGGAAGGAAAGATAAATTTGTAGATCTTCAGCATAAAAGTGGTATCGGAGTGATAGATATAGGTTTATAAATCATTGATGTGATAAATGAAAAAAGGTTGGTGAAAGGGAGGAACCCACTCAAAGGAAAACGGGAGATGAAGGAAGTTTATCAGGTATGACCACTGTCTATGAACAATGGGATATGAAGTACGAAAAGCCACGGGTTTTAACAATCTTCGAGTTCATACCTGTTGAAGCGAGTTGGCTCCAAAAGCCTATTAATAATTCCGCAAGGAAGGGTGAGGCAGGTAAGAGGGGAAGAGGAGGATACAATTTATACCTATATTGTAACGTTCCACAAATAATACTAGATTTGTCGAGGATAGAGGTCCTTCGAGAGGTCCCTACTTCAAAAATAGTCGGTTTTAACATTGATATATGATTCGATAGATCCTGGCTAGTTATTAAATCGGAACGTACTATATTAGCGAGTAGAGAGACATGAGAATAAATGCTAAAATAGTCCATTTTAATAGTCTACTACTTCTTCCCGTGCAAGAGAATGAATTAGAAAATTATTTAGGTAAGCTTGCTAGAATAGGGATGGAGGGAGGGTCCTGCTACGAAAAGCCACTGTTTTTAATAAGCTCCGAGTTCATACCCGTAGAAGGGAGTTGGCTCTGAAAGTTTATTAATATTCGCGTAGAAGTAAAGGATCCATTTTAAGGTACTGTTGGATAAGGACAATCTATGGAGTTGGATAGGAAAATTACATGATGGATAGGAAAAACATCACAGCCAAAAACTTAATTCGAAAAGAATTAAGATTGTAATTTTCTGTTGATTAATGGAAGATTGTATATCTTGGGGGATTCTTACTACGGCAGATTGGGTTGAGTAGCCAGAATGGAAACCTGATTGAAAAGGGTTTAGGAGAACGTTTTGTTTGAGGTATGAGGAAAGTTGGTAATGGACTAATCTTTCTAAAGGTTTGGATAGATAAGAATGGAACGGGGTCTGAAATCTGAAACTTTTGTTGGAGAAGAAATTTTATTCAGAGGATGTATTACAGCCTTTTTCCAGGCTGAAGGAAAGATGGAGTTTTGGAGGGGAAAATTTTAGATATGAAGAAGAAATTTTAGATAGGAATAATGACTGGGAGGCTGAGTTTCATGAGTTTCACATGAATAAGATCTAGGCTGAAGTCATTTGTTCTGGATTTGAGGACAGAAGAAAGTAAGTCATCGGGAGTAACATGCAGGAAATAAAAAAATTTAGAATCAAAGGGAGTTCTAGAAATGGATGCAGGTGGGGTAATGTTTGCAGGAGTCTAAGAAAGAGGATTGGTAAAATAGGTATTTAGTTTGTCAGGAGAAACAGGATAGTAATTGCTAGGTTGGGAGTGTACAACAGAAAGTGTTCCATGATCTTATACTTCGAGTCAGGAGCTTGGGACAGAGAATTATCAAAGAATTGTACCTTGGCCCTGCATATGAAAGACTGTGAAATGATGTGACGAAAACGTCTCCTTGCTGCGTCTCTTCTTTTCATCAGGTCTCTTATTTCTGGGGTGATC
The DNA here is from genome assembly GCA_948150685.1 of Rhaphigaster nebulosa. NCBI lineage: Eukaryota > Metazoa > Arthropoda > Insecta > Hemiptera > Pentatomidae > Rhaphigaster > Rhaphigaster nebulosa. The sequence goes on from OX411310.1 coordinate 80,148,614, forward strand.
TAGAGAAATGTACTGAGATTTTACTAAACCCTTAAAAGACTTCCACAGTTCGTTTTTACATGCCATTTTTACAATCATGGGTCTTTTCACTGCCACTATAGTAAATGTTGTGTTCCTTTTCTAAAATCTCTTGACCAATTAGTTGTTAAAAAGAATTTTCTGAAAGCTACGATTTGTCAACCTGATCTAAAATCAGAATGGGTTTTCCGGTTATATACAGAGATGAGACATTCCAGTTTCAAATATTAAAATGAAGATTGGTGATACAAGATCATTTCGATTTTAGATTGTTCGATTCTAAGGCTGTTGTTGGTTTTATGATCAATTAAATTTTGGGCAGTTAAATTATCAACCCACACTAAGTGCCCAATGTGCTGTTGGTTGCCACCTTTTGTACCTGCTGACAAGCACAGAGTGTCTAACGACCGAGAAAAGTCTGAGAATTTTATAATTTTGGAAAAGCCAGGGATTTCTAGAAAAAAAAAAAGAAGGGAAAACAGTCTCAGTGAGAAAATTACGGTTAACATGGATAAAAGTTCTCTGAGTAAGAAGCACAGAGTATTTTATCCAAATTCTCGCACTTTAGGAGTACTTTTTTACCTACTACTACAACTTACCAAGTACTTTAGACAGTATTTCAGTTAATGATTGACGATACAAAAGTTCTCAGCTTTCCCCTTGAATACTTTCTATTTTCTCGATTTACTCATAATTATTTTACCTTGAGTATTTTACACAGTGATCATGTACTTTATTCTACAAGAGTACCAAAGTAGAAATTATTACCTATATCAAGATATGAAGTACTAGTTTCATTTTCCAGATACCCAGAGATAAAAAAAAAAAAAATTAATAGAAATAAAATTAAGATTAACCCTCTACCTGTGAACACTGTAATTTTTACCGCTTTGAGATTTGGCTTACTCTAATTGGTGGAGAGTGGAGGGGTTATGTATAAACCTGAGTCTTTGAAATCTGCAGTGTCTTTGGTAAAACTATCATGTAAACACCTTCTAAAATTGTGTTCTGTTGTGGTAATTGTGATGTTTAATTTTTGTTTTTTACTTCCTTGTGCGAAGTAAAGGAAGTATTGTAATCGCAAAAATTTTTGATTTTCAGATTTCAACGGAAATATTCATTTTGAACATCCCTGAATCCATTTTGACTAGTTGCGTTGTGACATCTGTTCATACGTGCGTATCTCGCATAACTCAAAAATGGTCAACCGTAGAAAGTTATTATTTTGTATTTAGGAATGTTTTGAACCTCCCTTTTTGTTACTGCATGATCACCAGTTACTTGAAGATCATGAATGATTTCCATCAAAAATTATATTAAAATATAATGTAAAACATCTCAAATTTGGTAAATAGGACTTTTATATCAACATGAATAATTTATCTATTCTTTCTAGTTTTTGTAGTAAGTAAAATTTAAGGAGTGGATTATCGGCCCCCTATTCAGGTGGTGGGGCTGCCTGAACACTGAAAAGAATCGAGGCCATAAATGGAAATATCATCTAGCAGAGTGAAGACATAATGGAAAGATGGAGAGAATATTTCAAAGAATTGCTGGATGGCAGAGATCCAAGTCATAATGACGCCCAAAATGAGGAGGTTCTTTACTGGCAAGAGGATGATTACATCAGTGAAGAGGAGCTACAGGAAGCTATATCCAAAATCAAAATCGGTAAGTTAGCAGGGCTAGATGAAATCACTCCGAAAATGATAAGATATATGGGTAGCAAAGGAGAGAAGATTTTTCTTCATCTTCTAAACCTTTTTTGGAAACAGAAGAGGATTGCGAAGTATTGGGAAGTCGCAGTTATCGTACCGATCCATAAGAAGGGTGATAATAGAAATTGCAATAATCCCCGAGAAATATTACTCCTAAGTGTGCCCAGCAAGATATACTCGAAAATCCTAGAGGCAAGAATCAGGAGAGTCACTTCCAGCTTCCAGTCTTCACTCCGGATGATATTTCCATTTCTGGCCTTAATTCTTTTTATTCAATATTTGGATCTTACGTATCTTGAAACATAAAACTTCAAATTTTGAGGATGGTTAAATTTAGTTTTTCTTGATCGATTACGAAGGTTCATTATTGAGTAATAAAAAAACATTAATATAGTTGTTTTTTTTAGTCCTTGTTATGGTGATTCCATTGCTAACATTTTACCTCTTTCTGCATAAATGACCGAGTTAGGGGCATATAAAAATTCTAATTGCCCGTTATTTTGAAATTAATTGATGAATGGTAATGTCGAGTTCCAAGGATCATCCTGGGATACCTTATGAGTTTGGTGGCAAATCTCAAGAAACTCAGTCCAGTAGTCTTGGAGGAAAGCCGTGGCTAGTGGACAGCCAGATTTTTTTTTTGTTTTACATTTAGATTCTATGTATCTTGAAACGTAAAACCTCAAATTTTTAGGGGCCTTAAAATAAATTTTTCCAGAGTATTTATAATAATGGGATAAAACTTGGTGTGTCTTCCATTGCCTAATTAGAGATGGTGATCCTGGGATTTGCAGATGACCTTAGTCTGTAATGTGGTGATGTTATAGTGTGCTGTAAACAATGTAAGTGAGTGTGTTCACCCAATCTAGATGACCAGTGACTGCCAGTATAGGAAAAGTCAGATGATCTGGATGCCACTTCCTTATACCACAAACTTAAAATTAATTATGGAAAAAATTTTACTATATAGTTAGTCTTTAAAATATAATAATAATAATAATAAAGCTTTTATTTACAAATTTACTGAAACAAAAAATTATTATTTTACATGAGTAAGGATGCCACCTCCTTACAATCGATTTGATATCTTTAACATAAAAATAAAATTTGATTTAAGTTATAAGTTTAACATAATTTTAAGTTATAGTAGTAGGAAAAATTATTTTAAAAAAAAACTACCCAAAAAAATAAATAATAAAAATAAATAAATAGAAAAGATGAAATAATAATAAATTAAATAAACAATATTAACTTACATTAGTAATGCATGTTTTGTTCTTATTTTCAGAAGCTATTGTTTTACTGTAATATGTAGCAGTTTGTTTTAAGACAAGTTGTTGTATTGAAGGGAGTTGCAAGTCTGGTTGCATTATAGAGATTTTTGTGTAGTGATGGTAGTTGTTTATAATCCTCATGGATAAATTTTGTATTCTTGCCAGTTTTCTGTAAAATGTAGTTAATTTTATTTGATGGTTTATATTCACATTTAATCATCCACAATGCCATTAAATTAATTAATAACTAGAACTAACTTAATATAGAGTTTAATTAATTTTTAGCATCTTTCCTGTTTTATACTTTATATTCATGTTTGTGTTCATTTTTTTTTTCTAGCAATGATTTTGAAGTTGAAGAAGACGATAGTTGCCCCATTGGAGACAGAATGAAAGAAAATTTTAGGAAAATACTTAAAAAGCATAAAAATGGCCTTTTAGTGTCAAAACTTGCTTCAACATATTCAGTATGATAGTTATTTGTTATTGTTAATTATTTAAAGTACATAGTATATTGTTCTGGAGGTCTTATAAATAGATTTTCTATATACTCATGCATAATAGTTAAGAGGGTGGATGAAACCATTTAAATAAGAATTTTGCTGTGGAGTCACAGAGGGCAGTGGTAGAGTGAAGAAAAGAAAAGATAGGGGTTTGTAGGCAAACCCCAGCAGACCAAACTGACAATAATTTCAGTTTTTTACAAATTGAATGAAATGTACATAATTGTATGAGTACATAAACTCCTCTGTCCATAACAGATATTAATTAAATTCATTTCGAGGGAAGGGGTTTCTCTGATGTATATGCTGAAAAAAAATTATGTAATATAGTTAAGGGATCCACCATTTCACTATCTTGTTTTTCACTGGATCAAAACTGATTCATTAGTATTTGAAAAATCCACCAGTCGGCACTCCTTTCCATCAAACCCTATATTTTTCAGATGCCAAGATTTAAAAAACTATTTTCCACGCCTTATTAAATTCTGTAAAGTCAGTCCAGATATGTTTGTATTGAATTAGATTTAAGGAGAATTTTATCCTTGATTCAGATGGAAGGGCTATCTGCTTCAAGTTTTCAGGCTATAGCCTTCCCCATAGTCTCTTAAGCCTTGTCATATGATCCCCAATTACCAAGACATACAGAAAAATATAAATATTTTTAAAAATAAACCTGACAAAAATAGCATAGACAAAATACAAGCAAAGGGGGTAAAAGCCACAGAGGGTTAATGGCAAGAGGTTGGGGCAGGGAAGAGCTTTATGTGCACCCCTCAGTGGAAGTGAATACATTGAAGATTAGGTGAGGTAGCGATTGCAGCTGCATAGCGAATGGTTTGGCTCTGTCTGAGTGAGGCTTCCTTAATCGAGACCACTAAGAAGACGAAGATAGATGTTCCTTCCTATCCTTTCACATATCGCATAATCTTGAGATCCCACTTTAAAACACTGGTTATAAAGATAGTTTTCACACCTTAGGTTGAACAGAACTAAGCTGGAAGAATGACTTATGGAACTTGAGTGAATGGAAGAGATCTAGAGGAGATTCCTAAATCATATGGTAGTTCACAGTAAAAGATACTTCCAGAAGCAAGGGCTGAACTAGGCCAGGAAATGGGAACTAGTGCATCTATATATCTATTTCTTTGACGTTACCGACCGATGTGATATACAGTTGGGCAAAATTTATTCAATTATAATAAATAATAATTATTGCATTTTTATTTTTTTCTTTTAAACAATGATTAATTTGTGAATCATTCATTGAAAAATAAACTGAATAATGTTATTTTATTCATTATTTAACTAAAAAATAAATTATTCAATTAAAAATATTTATTTAATAGAAATAAATGTATTCAATTACTTATTTTGCTTCATTAGCCATAATTTTACCCAAAATAATAGAATTTTGCACTGTTTGGACTAATATTGGAGGAAGGGGTGCAAGTACTTGTTCCTTTTCTCATTTGATTTAACACTTAACTAATTTTTGATATAATACTTGATTTTGAGGTATAGTCTAACTTCATTACATTCAAAATCTTCCTTCACATGCTCTTGAAATGAAACTACCAAATGTCTTCAAAATAAAATTTGGCTAATATTTCATCTTTTCACTATTGCATTTAATAATATATCATTTAAAAATTGAATACTAAATTAAGATTATAAATTATATGTAATAATAAAATATAAACTTCATCATTTCAATATATTATAGGTTTGAAACAAGACTGTGATAAGTCGAAAAATGGTTTCTTTACTGGAGAGCCAATTACAGCTTTGTAAATCAATTTAGTTTTAATCGTCTATATATATAATACGGTACTACAGGTACCTTTTCTGGCTCCCAGGAGCGATGGATTTTGAGAAGTGAGGTGTCATAAGATAGGGAATTTCACAGAGAAGTGACAAATCCTAATATGAATTCTCAAATTCTTACAACAACTTAAATAAAAGTGATGAAAAATCTGGGAGGTTTCAAAGCTCCAACAGTCATGATTGGTGGATCGAGATAGTTTGTGCAAAATGTTTGCATTGTTTCAGTAGAAATTATAATAAGCATAATTTCCCGTATTATATTAAGCATAACTGTAGGGCCCTGTGGTTTACAGATGTACAAAGCTGTAATTGGCTCTCCAGTGAACAAATAATTTTTTTCGAGTTATCAGAGTTTTGTTCCTAACCAATGATATATACAGGGTGAACAGCATAAGAACCAGGAAACTTCAGAGGCTGATTTTGCATCTCAATTGCAACAAAAAATTTCATCTGAACTGAAATTTCATGGTTCACTTCCACACAGAAAAGCAGAAAATTCAAGTTTTCTGTTATTTTTGGTAAGTTGCGTTTTTAGTTGAATAGGAAGTGATTACTCAAAAACTATTCAAGGTAGTTAGGTCCCAATTGCACCATCGTAAAGTAGAAAAAATTCTGTATGATAAATAGGGTTTGGCTTGACTGAATCCATTGTATGATGGGAGCTTGGGGGGGACCAATAGCGAAAAGTTTTATTTTATTTTTAAAATCTCATTTTACTTGTGAATATTTTTTTTTAGTATCCCCTGCTGGGCTACAGTTATCCCACTTTTAGGAAATCTTCTCCTTTCATTATGCTTTTATTTTGTATAGATGAAGTTGATGATTCTTTTGAGATTGGTCTAGAATTGGCACCTGATTCACCAGAAAGTGTGGTGTGGAGTTCAATTTCGTTTCATATTTAATTTCATAATTATTTCGGTTAGTCAATAGATATTTTTTTGTTTTAATTTCATAAAAAAAGTTTTTTATTCTGTATATCCTTGTTGTTTTATTGATTAGAAATAAACAAAGTGAATTTAATAAATTTCACTCTCAAAAAATTCTTTGTCGGGGGAACCTAAACTCCACACCATACATTTTGGCAATTCTAGACCAATCCTAAAAGAATCTTCAACTTCATTTATACGAAATAAAAGCTTAATAAAAGGAAAAGTTTTCCTAAAAGTGGGATATCTGGAGCCCAGCAGGAGACCGAGAAAAATATTTAGAAGTAAAGTGCGATTATAAAAATTAAATAAAACTTTTCGCTTTTGGTCTCCCTCAAAGCCTTGATGCAATTGATTTAGTTAAGCCAAATTATATTTATTAAAGGAAATTTTGTCTACTTTACGATGGTGCAATTGGAACTTAATTACCTTGAATAGTTTTTGAGTCATTGCTTCTTATTCAACAAAAAACGTGGCTTACCTAAAATAACACTAAACTTAAATTTCCTGCTTTTCAAATAAACAAATAATCCACTGTTATTTTAATAAATAAAGTAACATTTTCTTTAGCATTTTTATTTTTCAACTAATGGGATTGCATGTTTTTAATATTTTGATGACGACTGAAAATTTTCTAATACTAATTGTTAGTCGTCATAAAAATATTTAAAACATGCAATCCCATAAATTGAAAAAATCTTTGAAAAAATGTTAATTTCTTTATTAAAATAACATTGGATCATTTGTTTATTTGTTCACTTATAGGTTGATATATTAAATCTTAATATTTTCTTGAACACTTTTTAATCTTATTTATTAACAACTTTTATCTGTTTCTATCTTATTTTCTTTTACTTTAGTATCCGAGTAATATTTTAATAGTAACTTGTATTTTATCTGTGGGTTATATTATTTTATTTTTTCAAAGTTTTAATAATTCAGCTTGAAATATTAACTTTTAAAAGAAATTATTTTCTGTCAATTTCAGAAAATGTTTAATGTTGGATTAAATTGCCAAGATTATGGATTTCCCACTATTAAAGATTTAGTTATGTCATGCAATGATGTTTTTAAAGTTCAGCAAAAGAAGCATGCTAAGGACTGGTTACTTTTTGATGTGAATGATGAATCAGGTAGTTATTGTGTATTTTAATTAATTGATTTGAACAATTTTTTTTTTTACATTTAATTAAAGCAGCACTAAATTGAAATGATACTTGGAATAATAATTATTTCTTGATTCCAATTCTTGTTTGTTTATTTGGCAGAAAGAGAAAGCATTAATGAAACAGATTCTTCCTTGCATGTGGTGATGTCTAGCTACAATATATAATCTTTACAAGCATAATATACCTTGGATTCTATCTTTCTAGATTTATATTAAAGAGAGTTTTATCCTTCCAAATTTTTTTATCATATTGATCTTTATTTAATGACGATAATTTGTTTAGCTTTCAGTTATCAGGTTTTCTTTCCATTTATTTGAAAAATCAGGAGCACAATTTATAAGAGTAATCTTGTTTTTGTTTTTACCATTTTTATGTTTATTGATTGCATAATAACAATTAGTTATATTTTCATTAATATCTTCTTCTTCTTCTTCTTCTTCTTTAGCTTCCCTCTTTAGTGCCTTTCAGCGTAGAGGAGCATTCAGCCAGGAATTCCATTCTTCCCTATTTCTAGCTAGGTTCCTCGCCTGTCGGAGGTCCTTCCCCCTTGCCCTACAGAGTCGTTCAATGTAGTCGAGGTAGGACATCCTAGGGCGACCTCTAGGTCTTCTGCCATCTGGGACATATTCCATGGTCTTTAGAGGATCTCTGTGGTCGTCCATCCTGATAACATGGCCGAACCACTCCAACTGACGAGTTTCTAGGAGCTCTTTCTTGGGGCTATCTCCAGTTCCTGACGAATCTTTTCATTGCGAACTCGGTCTCTTCTTGTTTTACCAATCGTCCTTCGCAGAAATTTCATTTCGGCAGCGGTGATTCTGCTCTCCTGTCGGTCTGTTAATATCCAACTTTCCGCTCCATACAAAAGTATAGGCAGATATATTGTCTTGAAGATATGTAGCTTCACATCTTTGCCTACTTCTCTCTTCCCTACCACAGTGTTACATATCTGGTAGTAAACTGTATTTGCCTTTTTAATCCTGTTAGATATTCCTGCGCCTTCTTTCCCAGATCCGTCTATCACTGTACCCAGGTATGTGAAGTCTGTTTCCACTTCTAATTTTTCTCCATTACAGTATACGTGGATATCTTCCTTCTTTCTTCCAACTTGTAGGATCTTACTTTTGTTGGTATTTATAAGCATTCCTTTTCGTTGAAGCTCTTCAGACCATTCCATAACTGCCATCTGCAACTTTTCCACAGAGTCCGTAATCAATACCACGTCGTCAGCGTTGAGAAGAAGCTGTATCACTACAGGATTAATATTCCTACGTCCCAGGAAAGTCCTGTCCGTTCTTCTCTTACAAATGGATGTCACTTCATCCATGAACAACAGGAACAGCAAAGGGCTTAGGCTGTCTCCTTATTTGACCCCCTTTGCAATATTGAAATAATTTTATTCTAGCCCGTTCAGCCTGACTATTCCTTTGGGCTCTTGATATATAGATTTAATCGCCTCTGTCAGGTTTCTGGGGACATTCTTCGCTCTGAGAGCTTCCCATATTTCATCTCGTGGAACCGAGTCAAAGGCAGATTTGAGATCAAGGAAAGCCAGGTACATATTTTAATGCAAGTCCCAGGATTTCTGTGAGATATTTCTTAGTGAGAAAATGTGGTCATGGGTTTGGCATCCGGGTCTGAACCCAGCTTGCTCTTCTCCTATTAGGTGCTCAACTAGTGGTCTTAAGCGACCCTCCAATATGGATGTATATAGTTTGTACACAACCGGTGAGAGGCATATGGGTCTGTAGTTAGAGCATTCTGCCTGAGATCCTTCTTTGTGAATTGGTATTATAATATTGTATTCCCAATCCGTTGGAATCCTTTTTTCGTCCCAAGCTCTCTGAAAAAGGACTTGCAATGACCGCACCAACTCAGGGCCGCCATTCTCTATTAATTCAGCTACTATGCCATCCCTTCCTGGCGCTTTTCCTGTTTTCATTTTGTATATTGCTCTTTCTACTTCCTCTTCCTCAATCACCTCGTCGTACTCTTCTTCATTCCTGTTTCCATTTCCGTTTGTTGAATGGTGATTATCAATACCAAACTGATTCATGTAATGATGTCTCCAGACCTCCAAGATTGCTTTGTCTTCCGTGACCACTTTTCCTTCCTCACTCTTCATATTTCTCACTGCTTTGCTTTTACGACCTCTCAGGGCTTTAATCTTTTTCCAGAAAATCCTGATGTTTTCCCGATGATCCTGATCCAACTTCCTTCCAAATTCTTCCCACGATTTCTGTTTCACCACTCTCACTGCTTCTTTCGTCTTGTTTCGGGCCAACACGTATGCTTGCCATTTCTCTGGGGTATTGTCCCGACAGTATGCCTTCCATGCGGTTTTCTTTTGCAAGATTTGCACTCTTAGTTCTTTGGTCCACCATGATGTACGTTTACCTTTCGTGCAAATCTTTTTCACTCCACACACTACAGTAGCTGCTTGCAGAATGCTATCCTTTATTTGGATCCACATATTGTCGAGACTTGCATTTGCATCTATATTCTGTACCCGATTCCTTATCTCCACTTCATACTCATCCATCTTTTGAGGGTCCTGCAACTTCTCTACTTCAATCCTTTAATAGGCTTTCATTTTCTGCTTTCTTTCCATGAGCACTCGGGTATCAGCAACCAGGAGCATGTGGTCGCTTCCTATTTCTGCACCTCTGATTATTTTCACATCTGAAAAATATCTTCTTATGTCTCGGCTGTATCAAGGATTTTAATTTTTTGTTTTTATTAATTTTGTTACATAGAATATCACATTTTCGATAGAAAAACAAATAATACATTTATTTTTAAGATGTATTGTATCTTTGGAACTCATTATCTATATCATATTCAGATCTAGGGTAGAAATCAATGCCATGTTGTTGAAGACTACACTAATTTCACATTATTCAAGATATTTCATTATAATTTTCTCAACTAGTTCATTTTTCATCATTATTTTGTTGTATAATATTGAGTATTGAACTAAATATGCACATCAATGCATGATAAAACCTTGGTGAAATATAGGAAGTGAGTGTTGTGCTAACCATTTAAAACAAGGTTTTCTTCATATTTTCAGATCCAAAAATGTTATTTTTTAATTCATATATAAGGTAATAGCACTGTATATCTTCCTGCAAAGATATAATAATCCATTAATATACTCTGTGATTACCAACTTAAAAGTTAAGGTTATGTCTTATTTATACTTGATATAAAAGACTGCTAGTTCGAATAATTGGTGATGCAGTATTTGTTCATCTACTTTCTCTAAAATTTGTAAATCTATTGAAACGTTTTTATGTTAGGATACTTTAGCCTTTGTTTCTTCATGATTCATAACTCTAATTAAGGCTAAGAGGACGGGTTATCCTACAAGTTACCAACCTATGCTAACTGGAGTGAATAGATTGATATTCATATCGTGAGTCCCCCACAAATTAAATTTCAACCTGCCACTAGAACATTTAAAATGGAAGACATTTTAGTTGACATCCACATGATGGTATAGAAGGATCAATCTAATTTGGGATTGATAACTTATTTGCCACTTCTATAATTTTGGTTTTATTGAAAACTAGTTTCAAATGTTATACATTCTTCTTCAGTTCTAAAAACATCCAAAAATAAGCGATTCAAAATACAGTTTGGTATTATTATACACATTAAATTAAAATGAAATATAAATTCATTATAATATAATAATAATTATATAAAAAAATATCTGATGTGGACAACACATTACTTCCTTGCACGCCTATTAAACTATAAACCGGTGGCTCAAAAAGTGATCCTCAATTTGGTTACTAGTTTCCAAAGATTGCATTAAAAACGACACTCGACGTCGCGACATCCATCTATTGACACACACACAGACACATTCTTGTTTCACTGGAGGTCTCATTCCGTTATTATATAGTATGTCGTTTTCCTTCAGTTGATAACTAATTTTCAAGAGATTTCTTTGTGTTCCGTGACAACATTAAAACTGTCAATATCACGAGATAAAGCATTGGAAATCGATAGTTTCGACATTTTAAGCGAAAAAACCCACTTAACTAATATCTTATTCTCCTGCTGCAGACTTGTTGATCTCACAAATAGGGAGGAAAACCAGTATTTTACATTCAGTTTTAACACTTAAAACAAGTAATAAAAATGTTTAATTGGATTGGAAACCAAATCACGTTTGTAACTTTTATTACCGAAACATATGATTTATGTATTTAATTTAAATATAATTTTTGATGTAAGCTTATTATGACCTTCAAGTAAAGTACTCTTTTCGGCTCACCAATTTTAACCAAAATCTAGTAAATACATTCATATTCATTATAAAAGTCCTATTTACCAAATTTGAGATATTCTACATTATATTTTAATATAATTTTTGATGAAAGTCTAATATGACCTTCAAGTAAAGTATCGCTTCCGGTTTTCCAATTTAGACCAAAATCTAGTATGTTATTTAAATCAATATATAAGTTCTGAATACTAAATTTGAGAAGTTTTGCATAGTATTTTAATACAATATTTAATGGAAATCAATTATGACCTTCAAGTAAAGTGCCACTTCCGGTGATCAAGCAGTGACCAAAAAGGGAGGTTCACAACTAGATTTTACAACAATCCTAATTACAAAATTTCAACTTTCTACGGCAAACTGTTTTTGAGTTATGCGAAATACGTACGTACGTACAGACGTCACGACGAAACTAGTCAAAATGAATTCAGGGATGGTCAAAATGGATATTTCCTTCGAAATCTGAAAACCAAAAATTTTTGCGATTACAATACTTCCTCTACTTCGTACAAGGAAGTAAAAATAGAAAAAATACTATCCTCATTTTTCCCTTATTCTAAAGACAAAATAGACCCTTTCCAAAAAAGCGGTTTATTTAAATGATTGTGCAGCCAAATACACAGGAAAAACTGTAAGATCACTACATCAGAGTTTAAAGAACATTTACGTGCATATAATAATAAGACAGAGAATTCCAACTTTTCAATTCATTTAAATGAAAAAAAACATAAATTCATCAAAGACTCAGGAGTTAAATTGATACATCACGTTGAAAACAGCTCCAAATTAAATATATATGAATCACTTGAAATAATAAAATCCTTCATGATGTAATCTACTTAAACCTGAGTTGACCAACTTGAGATGTTGGTGAGTACCAACATGTATTTAATTTCTTGTCTTAATTAAATTCATAATTCATAAATGTTTTACAATATTAATTTATATTACATTTAATTTAATGTGTATAATAATACCAAACTGTGTTTTGAATTGCTTATTTTTGAATTTTTGTGTGTTTTTAAAACTGAAGATGAATGTTTGTTTTCAATAAAACAAAAATTATAGAAGTGGCAAATAATTTATCAATCCCTAAGAAGACATTTTAATCTAAATAGTTAAATACACAATAAGACGAACAAATTTAGGAATAAGTTGCAAATTTCATCTTAATGCTTGAAAAGAGTTAAGAAATTCTCACTTTTTCTCCATGCTGTCCACTATACAAACTCCAGCGTTTTGGGAAAAGGAAAAATTAAGTGCTGCTGTACATTAAAAAATAATCTTCAGCCACATTATAAAGTCTCAGTGTTTACCAAACAAAATTCCTTCCAGAGGTCATTAGCGAAGCAGCTGAGAGATTTTTGATTTTTTATATGGAGGCTACGACAGCACCAACATATACATTAAGCTATCAGCATTTCATGAAGTCTACCGCAGAGACAAACTAAGTCTCACCAAACTTCCAACTTTAGACTCCTCCAAATTGCAATCCCTACCACACTATGCAAAAGTGGTTAGGGAACAACGACGTAATCTCTTTGGACTGGGAGATGGATGCGAACTAAGCAAGGGCTCACAACTAAAATGTTTAGATTGCCCCTTTAGTCAATCTAAAAGAAACAAAAAAAACAACTGAAAATCAAAAACATATTGCTTATTAAGGTGTAATATTTACAATTTTTTAAGATTTCTCATTGACAAAATACAAATGAACATGTATTTGATTGTGATTACCGATAAACGTTAATTCTGCAAAGTTTTGAAGTCCCAGGCATGTCTTTTTCCTCATGAAGCATGCCCTCATAAAAGTTTTTTTAGATTTGGCGGCAGTAGTCAAAGTGTTAACTAAATATGAAAATAATTTAGGTTTTATAACACTTATTAATTAATATAAATAACATAATAGATTTAGGTTAAAATTGGCAAAACCGACAGAAGTGGTACTTTATCTTTAGATCATAATAGACTTTCATCAAAAAATATATTAAATACAAAGATTCTCAAATTAGGTATATAAGACTTATATTTCGGTATAAATCCTAGATTTTTGTTAAAATAGGATTACCGGAAGTGGTACTTTACTTGTTTAAAAAAGTTCATAATAAATTTTTTTTTTCGTTATAGATTTTTTAAATTGTTCTCTATCAATTTTATGAATAAAAGCGTAAAATAAAACTTTTGGAAAATAAAATTCTGAGTTTAACAATCCAGGATTACAACTCAGAGCACCGTCACACCGCCGTGTCGTTTTTAAGATACTGCTATCATCGGAATCTAGTTACCAAATTGAGATTGAGAATCACTTTTTGAGCCTCCAATTTTTAGTTTAATAGGCGTACAAGGAAATTGTGGTGTCCACATCAGATTTTTCATTTTGGAGTCAAGGACGTCTGAAAAGTCATGAAATGGGAATTGTCAGTTTTCAACTGGCAATTATGATGACTCACTCTGATGACTGACTACTCACTCGAATTTCTAGTTTAAGTAAATCATTTAGCACAGGCTTTCAATTCTGAAAACCTAGTTTAGAAGTTATAACCGAAAAAAGTTCAGAAATTTCTTTTTTTTATCTGTAACTCAGCTTCCACAGGGCTTTAGAATTTGATTTTATACAACTTGGATTTTTTTACCAATTGCATTGGTCCCTACAACAGACAAAAAAATTAGAACTACGCGGCCTTTTGCAGGAGCTGATCTATAAAGTGACTAGCCTATTTTGTCAGTATCCCAACATATTTTATTTTCAAGCCACATGCGATCCTTTACTAATGGATTGCTTGCTGCCTTAGGAAACTGAGAGGGGCAACAGCTGCAAGGGCTTTGCATTGTTTCCAATGTAAAAGGTTTGGGAACTTGCAGCATGTCGCTAAGCCACACGTCAATCAGTTGCTGCTGGTTGCCTCAGTATAAGACCTCCTTATATGTGTTCATTTAGAATAAAGAATAATTGAAATATATTTTATTTTTAGATGATTCTACTCGATGGATTCCGAGGCAAGTTCTTGAAAATATGGAGGAATTATCTCTTGCAAACCCAAATGGAATATTAAGTGATGAGATTCTGAAATTGTATAAGGTAACTGCAAAATCGAATAATTAAACTGGTCATAGAATCATTTTAGATATGATGTTTCTTTATTATCTAGAAAATCTGTGCTATCAGTTTCCTCATAAAATAAAGATTATCGAACTGAAATGCACATTTTGTTTAAAGCATAAAAATTTTTATTGAATCATGAGAAATCTTCATTATAATTTTAAGTATTAAAAATACTTTGTTCTAAAATATTTTTTCTTATTACTATACATAATTTAGTTAGATTCTCGTAAAATAGCTAAAAGTATGTGTAAAACATATTGCATTAAAATAGATATTATATTTTTTAGTATATTCTATAAATTATTGATTATAACTTTACTTCGATAATTTTAAACTTTATTCAATAGATCTTTTTTTTTTTTTTTTCAGAAAATGTTCAAAGTTGACTTGGACATAAAAAAACTTGGATTTGAAAGTTTAACTTCATTTTTAGTGAATTGTCAGAGTATTGAATGTTGTACCAATGATGATAAATATATTGTATTTCCCATGAAATGGGGTAAAAAGGTCATTGAAGAGTTCGAAGAATCAGCTACTGATCCCTTTCTTTCAGTAGATACTGTGAGTATTATCTGGAAAAAAAAATAATACTTTTTAAAAAATAAATTCAGCTAGACCTAAGTTTAAATGGTATAATAAGGCATACCCGAGCATAATATTTACCAAAACGAGAAAAAGCTATTTTCCCTTTTATGATATACGTATTACTCCCTATTTCTCGTGGAATCAGTGGTTGAGAAACACTGGTCTTGAGGTATAAAATGGATATGTCCTTTTTCGGCATCATCTCTAGAAATGAATATAAATTTTATTTCATTAATTATTAAGTGTACAATCCTGTGAAAAAATATAAACTTAAGTTGAACATGGGTGAGGAGGGAAGCATATGTCTGATGGAAATGTTCCAACTGATAGTGGACTCCCTGTCAATGAAAGTTAGTGTGAAATCTGCATCCTGCTCAGTTAGGTGCTGTTTTGTCAACTTATGTTTTTTGTTTTTTTAATTTAACCCTTTCGCTGCTACGAGCTCATATACGAGTCTGGTGGTTGCAGCGCCTAGTGTGCTACGAGCTTATATGCTAGTCCAGCGGTCGCAGCACCCAGTATGCTACGAGCTCATATATGAGTCCGGCTTGTTTAGTGCCTGGCTGCTACTAGCTTCTATATTAGTTCTTCGACTATCGCCCTCTGTAGACTATTTAAAGAAGTAGTGATGTCCTTCAAAGCCCATAAAGGGTGTAGGAATTCATTTTTGTCATTTTCAGCTTCCTTCTACTCAGCCAACTATATACCTTCTACTATTTACCTGCTTCGTTCCTTTTTTTACAGCCAAGTAAGGTTTTTCTTTACCTGAAATTTACCCTGCAAATCTCTTCAGTATATTTTCTGTTTTGCTAGTGAATAGTCAAGTGCGTAAATATGTCAAAAATAATTTATTATGAAGAATATAAGGCAGAAAATAAAAATATATTGCCAGGAGTGCGATACAGCACTTTGTCCAGCATCGTGTTTTGAGATATATCACACAATTAGAAATTATTAATTATTAAAAATCAAAAATTAAAAACTCCGCCAGTGCTAGTCCACTAAAAGAAGAGTGGAAAACATTATTAGAAAACCTAAGTTAATTTTTCTGAATAAATGTTTAAATCTGACATTTATACGGAAAACTTAATTACTGATATTATTTAATAAAAACAAAGCATTTAGCAATCAGAATAGAAATATTAATACAAATAAAATAAAATTGGTAAATGGACATAGATGAAAATAATAGATAAATTAACAGACAAGATAGCTCTTTTGTGATTGTAAAATAAATATTAAACATGATTAAATAGTAGTACTTGGTTGTGACGACTCCAACAGGTCGGAGGCTCAACGAGGGGTCTTGAAGAGAAAGGGTAATGGTCCGATAGATCAAAGGCAGAATTTAGTTCTCACTGCAATAGGATTGTGGCGTGGCGACTCCGATAGGTCAGAGGTTCAACAAGGGAATCTTGAAGAGAAGGGATGCTACTCTGATAGGTCAGAGGCTCAACGAGGGAATGTTGAAGAGAAGAGGTGCTGCTCCGATAGGTTAGAGGCAGAATTTAGTTCACACTGCAATAATATTAAAGACTATTGCTAAGCTGTTGTAGATGCAACCGTAACTCTCGAAAGGTCGAAGAATTGGTAGGCCCACGTCTACATTGGCTCACTATAAATAGACGAATTTCAACAAACAGCAAGGCTGCAATGGCACTCATGGCACCACAGACGTAATCTGGCTGGTGAAATATAATGAGCTGCTAATGAAGCGTAACTAACAAAAAAGACAGACTCACGGTGAATAGTCAAATTATCAACAAATAGCAAGACCGCAATGGCAGTCACGATGCCGCAGACAGAATCTGGGTAGTTTAATGAGCTCCTAATGGAGCGTAACTAACAAAAACGACAGATTCACAGTGAATAGTCAAATTACCAACAAACAAGGCCGTAATGGCACTCACGGCACCACAGACGGAATCTGGCTGGTGGACTATAATGAGCTGCTAATGAAGCGTAACTAACAAAAAAGACAGATTCACAGTGAATAGTCAAATTATCAACAAACAACAAAACCGTAATGACAGTCACGATACCACCGACGGAATCTGGGTAGTGTAATGAGCCGCTAATGGAGCATAACTGATGACAAGAAATGTAGAACCCCGGTCCGTTACTAGACAATGCTGACCAGTCGTTTTGTTACTAGGCAACACCGGCCTGATGTGTACTTATTTGCCGCAATTATATTTAATCGACAACCAATTTTATAAATAAAACATAACAAATGAATTTTTTTTAAAAATAAATAAATTAAACTTAATGTAACAAAACTAAATCTAATGAAATTACATACTAAGTTATTTACAACATATAAAATTACAAATGATAATCTGGCTTTAAGAGTAGTAATAACCACTACTATCTCGCTTTTAATAAAAGATGGAAGTAAGGAGTTTTGCAGTTCACACCCTCTTATGTACTTCTTATTTATATTCCCTTCTCGCCCCTCTGAATATGTTTAATGTCTCTGTTGAGACCCTGAATCCTTTTGGGCACACTATTCTTTATCTATTTATTTAGATATTCTTTGCTGAAGTACTTAAAAATATTCTGCATATTCCTACTTTCTTTCTTTCTCCAAGGTTTGTTTTAAATCATTTTAGGTATACTTAAGTTATATTTTTGTTTTATTCATTTAATTTATTAATATTATTATGCTGTTACAATGTGTGTTCTGTACACCTGCATATCTAGAACTTTAATTATAAAATAAAAGCCTGTTTATCATTCAGTCTGAGACCTTAAATTGTTTGTTTCTCGAATTCAAATTAACATGCAATATGTACTCGTATATCATCGG
Source organism: Rhaphigaster nebulosa (assembly GCA_948150685.1). Taxonomy (NCBI): domain Eukaryota; kingdom Metazoa; phylum Arthropoda; class Insecta; order Hemiptera; family Pentatomidae; genus Rhaphigaster; species Rhaphigaster nebulosa. The sequence continues at coordinate 80,166,840 of OX411310.1, forward strand.
TGTTCTGTTAAAAGAGCGAATCCAACAATTCACTATTTTTCAGTAGAACATTTTTTGCATGACATTTTAGAATGTAAAAACTCTATTGATGTCATGAATCTAGAAGGGCGAAAATCGGAAAATACCCCATTTGTTGAATTCGTTCTTGTTACAGAATATTGTGGTTATTATTTTTGTTATCGATGTGTATGTGGTGATTAAAAATGCTCAATATTTCAAGATTCATTTGAGGACATATTTCACAAAATCATTCAACATTATCATTTAACAATCCCAGATTGGTCATACTTCATGGTAAACTTCTCTTGTTCCTCAGTGTTTAGTAAAAGAACAAAAAAATATGCTGTCCTTACTTCTTTTTTAAACAAATATTTATAAGAAAATTATAATAAATTCCTTTTTGTTATTCTTTCAGTACTCTATTTTCTCAAAAAAGCTCTTTCAAGATAATGTATGTGGTTATGAGTTTCAATACGAGAAGTGCATTATGCCTGAAGAAGCAATCATGAAAGTTATAGTTGCTGATTGTAATAGCCCTGATTGTTTATGGCTTCAGACTCTTGATAATGCTGCTTCATTAAATAGTTTGATGTATGAAATTAAGTAAGTTGTTTTGCATCATAATATATTATTTCCTAATATGTATTGTTAAAATTTTAGCTGTAGAATTGTTTTCTTGGTAGATTATTCTTATGTTATAGAAACAAAATCCTTTGAAAAATTCTTTTTTAAGCTTGGTATCAAAATATTAACTGAATATTCTGAATTACTGAACTCACAAAAGGAATGCACGATCTATCCGTCGCTGATTTTTATAAAAATGTTTTGGGTGATTCTTCATTGAAAAAAAAGTCGACAGATATGCTACTGTTTCATCCAATGGATCCTAAGAGCTGGGAACAAAAATAAAATACACTGAAACTACTTTATTTTATATCTAGAGTCTGAAAAATTATATCAACGTGTTTTTTCCAGAAAACCTTTTACTTTTTCTGAGTATATTTAAGGAAAATTATATATAAACATTAAAAAGTAATTGATTTCTGATCAAATAAAATTTAAAAAGTGTTTAAATTATTAAATAAACTAGCTGTATAGATTTTTTCACACCAAAAATGATGCCAGATTTTGATTCAGCACTCCAAAAAACATTAATGTTGAAAAAACTCGGACTCGTGAGAAAGAGGGAAATTTCTTCTTTCCAAACATATAAACAACTATTGTATTATCTTAGAGGGCCTGTGTAAAAACAAAATTGAGGATTTTTGGAGATGTTAGTTTTAAAACACGTAGGAACATCACTATTAAAGCAAATTGCTTAGTTTAAAAACTTTTACCGATGCCCTAAATTTGGTTTGAATCATTCAAAGCGTTCCTGATTTATGAACGATTTTATGAAACTTAAAAAAAAAAAAAATTTGAAGGGCTTAGGACTCGGTAAAAATTTTAAGTTAAAAAATTTGTATTTGTAGATTCGTCTGAAAATTCGAATATAGGTCACAATAAAAATATCGATATAAACGAGATCAAACTTATTAATTAATATTAAATTGCATGAACCAAAATTAGTATGAGACAGTCTCTAGAAAGAAGAGAACAAATAATAAAAGAAAAATTAAGGTAAAGAAATACATATTTATCGTCTCTTCAATCGGCCACTGTTGCACTGGGCTATTAGTGAGGATATCTACATATTGGAAGACTCGTCTCTTCTTCCCGATAATACTGCCAAGCGAAAGTGGTGACTTGCTGAAGGTTACCCTCAGATTTTTAAGGGCTTTTACTGCCATAACCTGCCTTAATTATTCTTTTTTTTTTGGACTTTTACTTTATTTTTTTTACTTATACTATTTTACTTATACTTTTTTTTTTTTATTAGACTGATACCACAGATGAGTTCTATTGTAAAGGGAATGCACTCTGATCCTTTCCTGGCCAACTTATTGGCTTCTTCGTTCGCTGACATTCCAGAATGATCTGGTACCCATTTAACATTTGCATGGCTGTGCTGTGCAAGATTGTTAAGAACTGCATTGCAGTCCTCCATAACTCTTGAACATATAGTGGGGCTGTTAAGTGTCCTTATAGCCTCCTCAATGTCGTTATAAAATGTTGAGAATTCTCTCTTCAGTCCTTCCTCTAATAAAGTGTGGAGGCAGTAGCTAATACTAGTAATTCTGATTGGAATGCAGTAATATATTTGCCTAGAGGAATGGATATTCTATTTAGTGGTTTGTCTTTTCCCTAGATATCTGCACTCGATCCCTGAGATGTAGGAGAGCCATCCTTCTCAAATCAAATCAAATCAACCAATTTAATTTAAAAAGATTGCTAACAAAATTTATTTATTTTTTTACCTATATTGGTTTTATATTCAGAAAGTTTAAAACAGATATCCATTAATTTTTAGATGTCCAGTTTTTTTTTGTTTTTTTTTAGCACCCATATTTTACTGGCAGAGTTATTTTGCATTTTACAGAGGTTCACGTTAAACTCTGGATCTCCTCAGTTTTTAAAGATTTGGTTTGCTCAAAAACCATGTTAAAGAGCATAAAATGTACAATCTTTTCTGTCCAGTATTCAGACCTCTTCTTAATTGTTAATAAAATAATAATAAAAAAGGGAAATGCTTATTTTTTCAAAATAAAAATCATTTTTAAAATTAAAATTTGAGAGAAAAGAATTTTTAAAAAAAGTTGATGTTTTTACAACTTTGAATAAAGATAATTTCTGTTGAGATCTTATTTTCAAAAATTCGCTCTGCCAGGACATAAGTATGGTGCATGTTGAAGTTCATCAGATGAACATTCTTTAACATCTGTGTTCCTAAAGTTTAAAAAAACAATTTTTCAAGAGGCGTACTTTTATAGTAGAAAGTTTGTTGTGTCCTACATCGATTTTTTTTTAATTTTATTTTTATCAATGTGATTAGATAATCACTCAAAAAAGATTAAAAATGTTTATAGTGGGATTTTTTTTTTTTTTTTTTGATTCAGCAACAAAAACAACTAGGGGGACTAATAGGTGAATTAAAAAACTGGAGGCTTTGTGCAGAAGCACTAGCTGATAATTATAGATGCAAATAAAGCTTCGATAGACATTACTGTCAGTCCGAGGACTAGAAAAGTATTAGTGAGTAAGAAGTTTACAGATAAATCCCAACAGGAAGAAGGAAATGAACCCTCTTTTTCATCAGGAACATTAATTTTATGCCATTAGATTGTTTTTTTGTCATTGATTGTCATTTATATAGCTTTGATTGTTGTAAATTTGTAAATTCAAATTGAAGTATGAAATAGAAGAAAAAAAATGTCCCTCCTAATTATTGTTTTTTATTTTAAGCACTTTTTATGATGAAGAAGAAGAACATTATATAATCGATAAAGACATGATCCATCCTGGCCTGGCTTGTTGCATTAAATTCAATAATAAACAGTGGCACAGAGGGTTGATACAAAAGGTTCTTGAAGACTCGCAATCAGCGAAGGTAGTAGTTAGTGTTTTTGCCATTAAGATTGAATGGAACTTATCTTGAGATTAAGTTATTTAGGCAAAATAAGTCATTTAGGAAAATTTTATATAATGTATGGGCTCAAATTGAATTGTAACATTTTTTACTGTTTAGCTGCTAATTCAATTTCTTTTTTTTTTTTTTAAGCGCAATTGATTGCTAATTATGTTTTGTTTTTTCAGGTCATGTACGTTGACTATGGTACCTCTGCTTGTGTTTCTTTTAAAGATTTGAGAACTCTTCACAAAAAGTTTGCTGATCCACCTATTTATTCATTCAAATCTAAAATGTATAATCTTAAACCTATTAATAACAAAACATGGACTGAAGAATGTCTAGAATTCTTTTATCAGTCTATCTTCAATGAAATTTTTGTTGTTGAAATAGTTGAAATTGTCAATGAGGTTAGTATAATTCTTTAAAAGGCTGTTTCTTTTTTAATATAATTAACTCTAATTAACTGCGCAATCGCTTTATTGTGATGTTTTCTGTGAATAGAATCAAGATAGACTAAAATTACAAAGCTTCTCTACCTTTGGTTGTGAGGAAGCAAAAATGTAAATATTCACTGCTTTCTTGAGACTTAATATTGTTTAATTATGTAAGAACAATCTAGACATTGCATTAGACATGGTAATTACAGAGCTTTCAAGAATCAAGAAATTATCGCAAAATGGGAGTAATATTTATTGAATTTTGCTACTTGTGACTTTTGATTAGCTTTTTAAGAATCAGGAGAATAGTGCAAAATCCAAAATGTAAAACTTTTACATTTTGATTTTTTTTTTTTTTTCCATTCTTTTTTTACTTCCTTGTACGAAGTAAAGGAAGTTTGTAATCGCGAAAATTTTCAGATTTCGACAGAAATATCCATTTTGGCCATCGCTGAATCCATTTTGACTAGTTTCGTCGTGGCCTCTGTGCGTACGTACTTACGTTCATATCTTGCATAACTCAAAAACGGTTAGCTGTAGAAAGTTGTAATTTTGTATTAAGGATTGTTGTAAAATCTAGTTGTGAACCTCCTTTTTTGGTCACTGCTTGATTACCGGAAGTGATACTTTACTTGAAGGTCATAGTTGATTTCAATCAAAAATTATATTAAAATACTATACAGAACTTCTCAAATTTAGTATTTATAATTTATATATTGATTTAAATAACATACTAGATTTTGGTCTAAATTGTTAAACCGGAAGCAGTACTTTAATTGAAGGTCATATTAGACTCATCAAAAATTATATTAAAATATAATGTACAACATCTCAAATTTGGTAAATAGACTTTTATATCGATATAAATGTATTTACTTCATTTTGGTTAAAATTCGTGAGCCAAAAAGAGTACTTTACTTGAAGGTCATAATAAGCTTACATCAAAAATTATATTTAAATTAAAAGAGAAATCATATGTTTCGGTAATAAAAGTTACAAACGCAATTTGGTTTCCAATCCCAATTAAACATTTGTATTACTTGTTTTAAGTGTTAAAATTGAGTGTAAAATACTGGTTTTCCTCCCCATTTGTAAAATCAACAAGTCTGCAGCATGAGAGTAAGATATTAGTTAAATGGGTTTTTCCGCTTAAAATGTCGAAACTGTCGATTTCCAATGCTTTATCCAGTGATATTGACAGTTTTATTGTTGTAACGGAAACATGTATAAATATCTTGGAAACTAGTTACCTACTAAAGGAAAACAACATATAATAACGGAATGAGACCTCCAGTAACAAGAGTGTGTGCTTTTGTGTGTGTGTGTGTGTGTCAATAGATGATTGTCGGGACGCCGAGTGTCAATCTTCAGAAACTATTGGAATTTATAATTTAATAGGCGTACAAGGAAGTCATGTGTTGCCCACATCAGATATTTTTAAAAGAAATTCCTATGTTTCAATGGGTTGAAGCTCTAAATATTAATTTCACGCTTGAAACTACCAGACCGTGGTATGCGTATCACTGGTGGTATGCAAGGACGTTCCAGATGGTACGCGAACAAGAAAATTAAAGTCATGAATGAAACCATCTTTTTAACATGTGCAATGAGGGATTACAATTTCTTAAAATTTATTATTGAATGTACTAATTATAACATGAATAAACACGCACTACAATTAATAAAAAAGATTCAGGATGATTACAGTAGTAAAGGCGAAAGCACTCTGTTGAAGAATACATGGAAATTAAGCTGAACATTGATGATCTGATTGTAAATAAGCTGAACATTGATGTGCAGATTGTAAATAAACAAGCTTCCAACTGAAAAATATAGTCCAAATTTCTTATTTTTGATGGATGCACATTAATCTACTGAATTTTATCCTACTATTGCTGTTGTGTGATACCAATTTCACTTTTGATTTTAAATTTGTTAACTTTATTTTCAATTTATAATTCTTGTAAGCACATTTACTGCAATATATATAGCTTTGTTTGTTTCATAAACTTATGTAAATCGGTTTATATTTTTTTATGAATACAAATCTTTAATACTAATATAAGATCAGGTAGTGGTACGCCCAGTTCTCTGAAAAGTGGAAGTGGTACGCTGTAGCATAAAATTTGAGAACCCCTGCTGTAGAGAAATGGTTTGCTATTGTCATTGAAGAGATAGCATTTTCTCTGGATCTGGGTCTATATAGAAAATGACATAATTAAATGTCGGAAAAAAATACTTTAAATTTCATAATTAGTTTATAAGGAGCATCACTGCCAAATTCCATCCTTCTAATTTTGCCAGAATTACTGGTGAATCAGTCAGTTAGGGCTTCTGCTTTTGTATGCTAAATGGCAGAACCAAATGAATTGAAAATTTGCACTAATATGTGTTTTGAGCTGTTTTAGTGCTTTTAGTTTAATTTGTATGGATTTGAAGTCTTTAAAAATTTATTTATAAATAAAAAACTTTAGTTTTCATTACCTTTCTCGGCCTACGGAAAGTTTATTTATGAAATTTAGCATGGGTATTGGCTGAGGAGTGTTTTAAGATATTTTTCATCATATCTGGAGATTTTTTACTTCCTAAGAAAGTTTTAGATAAAACCTGATTTTTTCCATACAATTCGGACTTGTTTAATCGTCATGGCATCACACATGTGGAAGCAATTTCACTACAAAAGCATTTCAATAAGTGTGAAAGTGTTATTTATTATTTGTAAAAAAAAGTTTAGAAGTGTAAAACTTTATTCTCAGTTAGACCGCTTTATTATCATTTTTACCCTGTTCCTAGAAAGTGTGTGTAAGAAATTAGATTGAAAAACATTGTATAGGTTATTATTTTAAAAGTTATTTTATATTTTAGTGGATTAATAACCTAAAAATACCGTTATCAATATCTTTATTTTCATTTTAATCAGAGGCGGATTTCCTCTAAAGTCGCTTAGGAGCTAGTAGCAATCTGCCACCCCTACACTAAGAAAATTCTTTAGGTATAAATTCACGGAACCTTAAAAGTTTGTTTTGGTGAGAGCAGACTAGCATCTGTGCCTTTTATTGATTACAGCTTTTTTGGAATAGAACTTCTTAATTTTATTGAAAATTTACAGCTTGGACTGCAGCCCCCATAGCCACTCCCTAAATCCGTCAATGATTGTAATTAATTATGGTTGTACAATTATTGTTTGCTACAATCTATTTCCCATGTTTTTTTACTGAAATGAAGTGGACTAAATAAATAAATATTATGTTTTGTATTTCTTTCCCAGTGATTGAAATCGTCCTTGGGACCCCCCACTTGTAATGGAAGTTTAATTGTAAATTACATTACAAGTGGGGGGTCCCAAAGACGGTTTTAATCCCTGGGAAAGAAATACAATTGATTTGTCACTATTGAGACAAATCAGGGATGAAAAAATACTAAACACCTTCAATGTTTGCAGATCAATATTAAGGAACAAATAAACTGCAAAATAAAGTGGTATCCTTGAAAAAATAATTCCATTTTAAAAATGTCCCTGCAGCCAAAATAGGTCAGCCTTAAGAAAGAGTGATATCAAAAAGGCAACCCCACCAGAAAAGGAGCTTTGGCGCTTCACGCATTGTTTAGGAGTATTTGCTGAACATCAAGAATGTCATCCTTGGTGCTTCATTCCTTGATTTAGTTGGGAACATGTTCACCTGAGGAAATACAACTTTTAATGATTACAAACAGAAGAATGCATCTTTTTCTTTTTAACCGAGGAACTTTGTGCCTCGGTTAAAGAGAAAAGGAAGCTAAAATTAGACTGGATCAACTCTAGCAGTGTTGTGATCTTTTGATTGTGGTAATTATTGCAATTGGATACCAACAGACACTCCACGCAATTTTAGCATCCTTTTCTCCTAAGCCGAAGGTGACATACTTGGTGTTCAGAAAATACTCCTCTGAACCGATGCGCGAATGACCAAGAGTCCCAACAGATACAGTATTATAGAATCACCTCTGAACACTTCTTTTGGAGAAATGTCACAAGCAGTGAACTCTCTCCAGGGCATCTTAGCACACTCATCCAACCATCTGAAGAATTTAGAGCAAACCTTGACTAGCCTCTGAACAAAACCACTCTCCAATCAGTCCAGCAAATTGTCCAATTTTCATATTGCTGTGAAAATTCAAATCTGCCTACTCAATACTGCCTGGTGAGAAGTGGGCCAGTCACAGGATGCCTGGAGGTCAGATTTGCTTCACAGAGGCTTCATCTTATTGTTCGTTCTGAAATCACTGCGTTTCTGGTTGAATGAAGTTCATTTCGAAGTTGAAGACTTGTTTGGAATCTCTGTCTTAAGGCCGAGAGCATTATGAAATGGTCATCTCTGGATCTGGAAGTAGCCCTGGACTGGCCTTGTCCTGGTCTCCTACTGTTGTTGCCTATCTCTGTGCATCGATAGAATATATGGCTAACAACTGATTGGTTTATTCCTAAGCCTTGACAACTTGCCTTTGGGACAAGCCTTCACCCAAGAGTGTTAGTGCTCAAACTACAATTTCTTCAGTCTTATCGTTATTAAGGCTGTCCAGAAAACTCAAAAAGAACTCACAAAAAATGTTGAAAAACTAATTACTATAACAACAAGGAACACAATAAGACAGTTGTAAGTGTACCACATACTGATCCGTTCATTTATTCTCTCAACATTCAAGGATTATCTATAAACTTGACTCCATTACTAATATCAGTGCTTGTTAGAGTGATGCCATTTCATTATAATGAAGATGGTAACAAATACGAAATACTAACAAAGAGAAGATCCCACATGTGTCTCCAAGATTTTGATGAAACTTGGCCTTAAAATATTGGACTCTATAAAATATTAAGGGCCCAGGGACCCCAGAAAAAAATCTGGAAGTTTGCATATGCATGACATTTTATTTTATATCTCTGCTTCTGGTAAATATATAAAAACGAGTTTAGTGACTAAATGTCACCAAGGGAAACCTTCTAAGGTTTTTGCAAAATAGTTTTACTTATTTTTCCTGCTTCACATGAGATGGAGTTTGAAATGTATACCATTATATAAGGTTTTTAAAAAAAAATTGGACATTTTCTAGGATCAGTAAAAATGCGTTTTTGGGAGCAAAAACAACAACCTTGGTTTTTCATTTTTAAAAAGATTTTTCACTATGAAAGTTTGATCTGAAAATAAATTGTATGCTCTTGTTTTATTGATAAGAGTTTACTTTTTTAAAGGTATGTTTAACCTTTGAAATGGGTCTGTTTATTCAAAAGTTAGAAATTTGAATATTCATAAAATCCTATTCACTCTTGGCCGGTGTTTTTATTTCTCATTATCAAAGGCTGTTATAAATGAAGGAACATTCTGTTTTAACTAGAAATAGCGTGAACAAATCTTCGAATTTCATAAAAAATAAATAAGACATACACTATTCTGTATGTAGCTGTTTTCAACAAATAGTATGCTATTTGAAATATAGCATGCTAAAAAAAAAAAGTAAAAAAAATTCTTAAGGTAGATTGATAAGTAAAGGTATCAGGCAAGTCAATAGTTATTCTTTTCTTTCCTCTGTTTACTTATCAAAACTTCTTAACGATTTTTTTATTTATTTTTTATTGACCATGTTATATTTCAAAATTATTTGTTGGAAATAGCAGAATAGTTCATGTCATATATATATATATATATATATATATATATATATATATATATATATATATATTTTTTTTTTTTTTTTTTTTTTTTTTTTTTTTTTTTTTTTTTTTTTTTTTTTTTTTTTTACGAAATGATAATGAAACTCGAACATTTATTCATGTTATTTCTAAAACAGAATGTTCCTTAATTTATAATAGCCTGTGATAATGAGCAATATAAACACCGACCAAGAATTAATAGGATTTTATGACCATTCACATTTTTAGCAATAACTTCTCGGTTTCTGAGAAAACTAATGTTTCCCCCCCAAAAAATTACTACAGAGGCCATTGTTGATGTTTTTAATATTTTTACCAAGCATCAAAATATTCAAGTATTATTATTTTGATGCCTTTTTTTATTATTATTTCAGCTGGCAATAGGGACATTTTGGTACTAAACTCATTCTACCTTCATTAGAACCAGAGATATTGAATAAAATGTGTTTTGTACAAGCAAACTTCCCAATTTTTTTCCTGGGGCGCGGTGGCCCCTAATATTTTACACAGTCCAATATTTTAAGGTCTAGCCTAAAAAAGTTTCATCAAAATCTAGGAGGCACATGTAGGATCCTCTCCTTGTAAGTGATGCGCTAATTGTATCCAGGAGTTTATTATATATCAGATTTTCTTTTCATTAATTAATGATCTAGTAAAAAATCAATTGTTTTTATGATGTTTAAGATATACTTTATGTATTTTCCCTTTGTGGGTTTAGTACTCTTTGTTAAGAATAAATAAGGAAATTATGTATCATCTACAATTATCAGAAATTTCCTAAGTGAATATTAAACTGTGTATTTTATTAAAACGGCTTTCCATGACTTTAACTCAACTCTTGGCCAATATATTGGGCTACAAATTAAGTTTCATCACTCAGCTTAACTGTATTACGAATATTATTAGGTACAATAAACTAATTGTCCATTGTAAGTAATTATTTATAAGAATCACAACAGGAGTAATTTATTCTATTTCAGGTAGCATCTGTGATGTTAGTTGACACAAAAGATTCAGAAGATCGTGTGATAAACTTTATGTTGGTTGAAAATGGTTTTGCTGCTTATCTGACTGAAAAGTCACCAGCACAAAGTGATTATGTAAGTCACAATTAGTAAATTAATTCTTTTCAACTATTTTGTTTAATAGAGAATAGTTATCTAGTTAGTTATCTATTGTTCTCAAAGTATTAGTTTATTTTGCATTTTCGTACCATGCAATCAAGCAGTTTTTTATTTAGATAATGTTTTAAGCAAGGTAGTAAACACAAACAATAAAATAAATTAGCAAATCTGTTCATGCAATTTGTGTTTGTTTTAATGCAAAACATTTATGAATATTACATGAAATTTATGAATATTAATGTGTAATAGTGCTATCATGAGCCAGAGTGACATGGTCTTGTGCTCTACCAACAACCATACAAACTAGTATAATCGGGAACTGTATATTCAGGGTTGTCATGTTTTAAGAGCATGGAGGACCAGTACAGTGTAGAAACTGCCTCCACTATGGTCACACATATAAGTACTGCAGACGACATATAGCATGCTTGTGGTCTGCAAAACAACACAAGTCTGAGAAATACCACAGAACTGCAGCTGTTAACTGCTTTCACTGTGGAGGACACTGCCCAGCCCCTTCTATGGAGTGCCCTGTCTGGCTAAATGTGTTAGCTACTGCTGCTACCCCTTTAAGGAATCCAAGTAGGCTAATCCGGCAGGACATAGTTTAACCTGGTTCTCATCAGAGGTCAAGTGGGATCTATCCCGTCCAATCACAGCAGGGCTCTCATTCCCACCATCAGCCACCAGAGCAGGGCCAATCACAGCAGCCCATTCACTCTCACCACCAGCCTCAGCCTCATCACCTCCACCATCTTATGACTGTTCAGCTTGCTTCGATTGAGACGTCAAAAACTGATAACCGAGACAAGTATGCTAGACAATGCCTAAATCAGTTTAAAAAAATAGCAATGATTGTAATTTTAAGTATGACCGGAGTAAAGCTTCCACTTAGGATCCACACATCAAGCAACAGTTTATAGCTGGCCTCAGGAACTAAGGCATTTTCGTTAGCAAGGAGGCAGATCTCGTTTAGGGCAAAGAATGTTTAGACCAGGTAGTGGGCAAAAGGCAGAGACTCCAGAATGAACTGTTACAGATTTCGCTCGGGGCGTCATGTAGTGGAAGACTGTCCGTTCAAGACACCAGCCTGTTTCTCATGTAAGGGTGTGGGACACATAGCTAAGGCCTGTCAGAGTAGGTGGAAAGGGGCTGTTGCCAGGCAGATCGGGAACGAAAAAGGTGAGAGCGGGAGCTCTAAGTGAGAAGTTGGGTGTCCATAGAGTAATTGAAATCCGAATCGCTTCCTGTGCTGTCCCCAAAAGCCAAGTGAATTCTTGTTAAATGCCTTACCGATGAGAACGCAGTCACTTTTGAATATGACATGGTGTCAACGGTCTCAACAACATCAGAAGGATTTTCGAAAAATCCTAAGTAAATCAGAGTTGAAAAGTACAAAATTATTTTTAACAACTTATATGGGGGAAGCTATCAAACCGAGGGGATTTGATATGGTCACAATTAAGTATTGCAACCAGATAGCTCGAGAGAATATGTATGTACTGCTAGGGAAGGTATAACTGATATTTAGACGGGAATAGATGGCTCTAATGAAGTTAGATGACATTGGACATTTAATAGTAGTGACGCAAATTCCTGAAGAAAAGGATAAAGATCAAATCTTAGATAAACTTAAATGGGATTTCGCTATAGTATTTGGCGAGGATTTAGGTGAAATTCCTGGGTTTAGAGAACACATTCAGCTCAAAGAAGGGACACAACAGTTTTTAAACCTCCCAGAATTCTACTAAATGCTCTCAGAGAAAACGTTGAAAACGACCGTCTGGAAACAGAAGGTGTGATTACAAAAACTAACTATTGTGAATGGGAAACGCCAGTAGTGCCGATTGTAAAGCTGGCGGCACCATTCATTTTTATGTGAACTACAAGATAACAGTGAACCATAACAGTGCCATAGAGAATGGCACTTTTCCAATCCACAGGACCAAAGATATTTTTGCTGGAGCAGAAAGAGGAAAAATCTTCACGACCTTGGATATAAAACAACCATATTTGAGCATAGTCACGGATGAAGAAAGCTCAAGAATTCAGGCAATCTCAACCACCAAAGGAGTATACCTCGTTAATAAATTGATGTTTGGTGTAAAGGTGGCACCAGCTATATGGTAAAGGAGAATCTCGTGGATCTTGAGGGGTATTAATGGTATCTGGGTATTCTATGATGATATCATCAAGGGGAAAGATATGGAAGAATATCTGCTGAGAGTAAAGGTCGTGCTGGAACAGTTGGCCGAAAACAACTTACGAATAAATTGGAAGAAATGTAAATTTTTTGAAAGGGAACTGGACTATCTATCTCGTGTACCGAATATCAGGAGATGGAATTGCTAAATGCCCAGGAAAAGTAGCTGCCATTAAAGATGCACCTCGACTTAAGAACATGACCGAGCTACGGAGCTGGCTTGGGTTGCTATTGAGAATTTGGCCTCAAAACTGGCCCACTCTTCAAATTACTGACAAAGAATGCAAGATTCCAATGGTCAGAAGATGCAATTAAGGCTTTTATTAGGATCTAGGAAGACCTATTCAATAAGAAGATATTGATAGCGTATGATGAAAAATTGCCGCTCATGTTAGCTACTGTTACCAGTCCAGTGGGCCTAGGTGCCGTCCCCTCCCAACGCCTGCTTGATTGGACGGAGTGTCTAATCTGCTTCACTTCAAGACACCTAAGAAAAGCTAAGCAGAAGTACAGCCAGATTGATTAGGAAGTAATAGCTATTTATTGGGCTCTACATAAATTTTTCATCTATTGCTATGATAGAAAATTCTCATTGGTCACGGACTATAAGCCGTTAGTAGCTATTTTTAACCTAACCAAGACCCTGCCAACACTCAGTGCTCACAGAGTTCTCAGGTATGTCATGTTCATCCAGAGATTCGACTTTAACATTGAATACAAGCCTACAGATCAGCATGCCAATGCAGATGCGCTTTCAAGGCTTCCAATCAAAGAATCAATATGGAAATAATACCAAGATGTGAGTACATTATTTCATCTGAATTTGATTTCTCACCTACTAGTTTCATTTAATGAGATAAAGAGGAAAAGTGAGCTGGATGAGAGTCTGAAGGAACTGCTAGAAGGGAAAGACTTGAGTGATCCTAAGTTTAAGTATTGTGCCAGAGCAATGACGGCTGATCAGACGTGTCTTTTCAGAGGATCAAGAATCATCGTGCCAGGATTGCTAAGGAAGAGGATGCTGATAGAGCTGCACTCTGCGCATGTCGGGATATCGTGGATGAAGTCCTTAGCTAGAGGCTATGTCTGGTGGCCACGATTGGACCTGGAATTAGAAGAGATGCTTGGTACTTTAGAGCTTGTGCAGCACATCAGACAGCACCGCCGAAGGCTGAGTCGCATTCGTGGGAAGATCCACGTCAACCCTTTGAGGGAGTTCACATCGACCACACAGGACCATTCCGTAACCAGACTTTTCTCATCATCGTCGATGCTAAGTAATTGGAGGTATTCCCAGTGAGAAACATAAATACTCAGACCATGATCGATTGCTTACAAGAAACCTAGAAACCTTTTCCCGGTTTGGACTTCCAATGACTTTGGTGAGTGACAATGGGACCAGTTTTACCTCTGCTGATTTTAAGAGATTCTTAAAAGACCAAGGGATTCTACACCGGACAATTACACTATACCATGACAATTGCAGACCTTTAAGAGATTATTGAAGAAAATGATGGAGGAGCCTGGAAAACTCCGACAAATTGAATGAGTTCCTTACGGTTTTCAGAAGAGCACCACAAACTGTGACTCTCAGATCACCGGCAGAGCTTGAGAGCTTGTATGTGAAAGAAAACTGAAATCAAAAGTAGACCTGGCAAAGCCAAGTGAAGTCAGAGATAAGACATATGGTGGGGAGGAGAACGTAAAGAAGAAGAAGCTGAGGAAGTTTAACGTAGGCGATCCAGTGATTGCACGGATTTACAACAATGGACTGATGATAGGATTACAATTTGACATCACGTGGATCAGCTGAGGAGAGGACTATCTTCCTAACTTATATTTTTATGAATCGATTATTTTATTTGCACATATGTTTGTATTATTGATTTTTTAAATATGCAATATTTTGTGAACATTACTTATCATCTCAGATAAAATGCCACTCCTCTATGCCAATTGATTGGCAGCCGTTTTAGTGGACGATCTTTCATTGTACGAGTCGGCCAGAACTTTTCAACTCCATATGACACCACCTGCAGAATATCTCAAGGGCCTGTACTGCGGCTGATTCTGGTCATCATTTTCACGATACCATTGGTCTTGGTCAAGCCTCCAGGAGCAGTCCTATGCATACTAAATCAGCATCTACACCTCCATTGAGGTCCTCAACAAGGCGCAGATAGCCATTGTAGGAAACCTAAAGCTTAAATTTTTTAAAATTGTTTTTTCCAAGTCAAACATGTAAAGGGTGTTTACAGAAGCTTAGCAAACTAATCTATCCACACGCTACTATTGTGGCTATTCCAACTTTTGTCAGCTGTTAATTTCAGTTTAAAATAGTTTCATTTTTAAAGAAACAATTAAAAATATAAAATAAAAGCATATAATTTATACAAATATATTGATGCAACTCTAGCACTGATATGGCGCTTCCTGCAAGAACTGAATCAGACTCGACACAGAGAAACCAATCCAAGCCAAGCAAAACTACCTCCTTTACACATACCTCTCTAACAGAAGGACGGTCCTGGGTTGTCCTCATGACCTCTGATAAAGCTTCATAGGTCTCAGCTACTCCCCTGAGGCTGAGTGTGGGAATACCTCTTCTCACTCTCTTGACCCCAACTAACCTATAATCACCAAGTTGACATTTTTAAAGTTTGAATGTCTCCTATCACAATTACCATTTGTTCTTTTTTTTTTTTTCAATCTATAACTGTATTATTACCTCTCATAATATGTTATGATTAGCAATTAAAACTGGAATGTTAATTTGACTTTTTATCACCAGCAATTATATATACAAACTAATTTTATTTATTTATTTTTTGGCACAAAATTGATATAACAATGGCGCAACGGAGAACCGAGTTTACAATATATTCTACAACTTTTTTGTAATGGGAAGAAGTTCTAAATATATTATGCAGAACAAAAGAACTAAATGCAGCAAATAAGAGGAGGCAAAGAAAAGTTCCTTATATAAAAACATTCTAACAAATGCCTCAAAGTTTGCCTAGGGCATTTTCTTTAATAGAATTTAAAAAAACGAAAATAATACGGTAATTAATGAGAAGAGAGCAAACAACCTTTTAGAGAACTTTTTTTTTTGCTCATAGTTTGAAACAGTTTTTTGAAAGTAGCAGAAACAGTTGCTACTGTTACTCCAAAAAAAACAGTTTTGCCCTTCACTAGTCTGGAGGCAGGTTCCCTCCGCTCGTTTCCATCGGGTCAGGAGGTAACCTGCGGCTCCCTCCGTCTGCACTACCGTAGTCCTAAGTGACCCTGAAGGTTAGTTCCTTTCAGATTGCGGTAACGTCAGAAAGCTGGTTCCCTTCCATTAACCACTTTCTCATCCTTATGCTCTGTTATTTTATTTCCTTTTTTAAATATACCTCCACTAATTCGCACTACTGATCCCAATGTAGGGCCGGATTATTTATACTACTATACTAAAAGATGTGATACAAAAAATCTTTAGTATGATGCTTAAAAAAAAAGTACTCTGTATTGCTTATGCCTTTCCTCAACTGCTTGTTAACTCTAAAGATCATTCTTTCTTATAAGTTTTTTTTTTGTATTTAAATTTTTAGAAATACATTGAATTTTTATTTAAAAACTGAGTGAGATTCCAAAAAAAAAACTTCTGCTGATTACCGTTTCTGGTATCTTGTCTAGTTGAGGAAATTATACTAGTAATCCTGATATATTAATTACTGCTCTTCTTGATTTAAAAATTGTTTGTTATGAAATTATTTTGATACAATTTATCTATTCTTATCAATAATTTTATTTTCATTATTTTAGTATAGATCTGGAAGTCTTATACAAAAAAGCATATCTGAAAAAGAATCTAGTCCTATCCTCAAGAAGTCTCAAGAAACTTATCCAGATTATTTTCTAAAAGTAAATTTTTGTTTTTATTATATTATGTATAAACATTTATTTTTTTACACAGTTAACTACTTTCTTTTTTATGCACACAGATTTTACCTTACTGGCTTGATGGTGTACAGAGTTGGAATGATGTCAACCATATTTTTGAACAGGTATAATTATTTTAAAATGCATTTTAAAGTTCATGAAACTATTAAAATGTTTTTGTCTCACTTATCCAGTAAGAATAAATTAAAACTAAGATAAGATGATATGTATGACAAGTAAGACTTGTTCAATTCTCATCAATAGGATTAAAGAACATATTTATGTTTATAGCTATAGATCCCCCACAAGAATATGGCAGACCAAGGGCGAAATCATGTGGCAAAAAGTTGAAACTAATACCTTTTTCCTTGTACCTTTAAAACGTAGGCTACAAAATAAATCCATCTAAATTACCTTACATTTTTTCAAAAATGTATTTTATTAGTCTTGTTTTCATTCATATTTTCTACAAATTTTCACATTTATGGTGAAATAAAAATAAACATACCCTTTATTTTTGTTAGCACAATTGAATGTGTGGAGGGGGAAGAGTTTTTCTCCTGTTGTGGGCTGTTTTCATTTCCCTGTCACCATATTCTTGTAGATGAGCTATTCATTTATTATAGTAAATGCATAGAAACCTCAATAGAGGATCAGAGTGCTCTATAAAAATTTAATTGATTTTAAATATTCGCAGATTGAGTAAGGCTTATGAATATAATCTTTGAATATTTAGTTATGTGCTTGTAACGCCTTGCCTTGTATTATAAGTTTATCTTTTCATTAGACGAATTCAAATTATGATATATTTGCAGGCAAGTCATGAACTTTTTAATGAATCAAGTGATGACAATTTGTCTGAAATATTTGATTACTTTTCTTCAACTAAGTGTTCTCAAAATGATTTGATTGAATTATTTATGAAGAAGCCAGTAAGTAGCTTAATTTATTAACAATTATATTCAAGTACCACATATCCTTTAACACTCCATATATTTTATGTATTTAATATCAATGGTTCAATTCTTTATAGAAAATAATTTGTGATGCTTGGAATCGTACATTTTATTCCTTATTTAGTATATTTGAACAAAAGTTCCTAGAAAACATACATACTGAATTATTGGATAGGCTGTGTAATAATCAAAATGAAAATAGCATCAGCCATTTAAGTTGTTCTGTTTTAGATAATACAATGAACTCAAATCTAAAGGTATTCTTTATAATTTACTTAAAAGAGTTATCTCTAATTTTTCGTCCCTTCAATTTTTTTTTTTTTACTCTTTCCAGGCAAACTTTGAAAAAATTCAGATAAGTTCAAGTATTCCAATTTCTCCTAGACTTGCTGATAAGAGTGAGAGCTATCATAGTATTGATCAATGCCATTCTCCCTACCAGTAAGTATTACCTATTTATTATTATGGTCCAGATTGAGAGGCTTGGTGTAAGGATTTTGTGTCCTCAGAATTTTTTTGGTGTATAGCATTAAAGATTTTTGAAATTATGAGTAAAAATTTCCTTAGCTTTTTACTGAAAATACTTTTTCAAGTCTTCTCTCACAAAAGTATAATAAATTAATTTTTTAAACAACTTTAGTACGACAATTCTGTACACTAAACATTTTTGGTTTGTCAAGCAGAAAATATATTTTAAAAGTTTCTGTCTGGTTTCCATGGAAATTCCATTTAGTTTCCTCGGAATCATTTTATTTCCATTAAATAGTATAAAAATAGAAATTATTAAGTTAATTTCTACTTTTATATTATTGAAATTTATTGTTACAGAGCGAATTGTTAACAATAGGTGGGAGGAGGTTCGGTCGCATCCATCTCCTTTTGGACGCGCTCGGCTTTCGATCTGGGGTCTTGTAGTCCTTATGAGATACGCTTTATCTTTGCTAATGCAGACCCGATTTAGATAACAAAATTTTTGTTTTCAGGGAATTCAGTTACCTTTAATATGATTTCATACATAATTTACCATAAGATGTTTATTTTTTTAGTTATACGCAAATAAAATTTTCTTTTTACTTTTACTTTTTCTCCTGCATTTTCTTGTTGATATACTACATACATGAAAAGTTGAAGGGCTTTAAGGAGAAGACACTTGGCAAGTTTCATCAAAATCGTTTGAGCCATTTACGAAATTTTTTTTAAAAAGTGTAAAATCGATTATATAATTGCCACTTCAGGTTAGTCCGATGCGCTGTATCTTAGCTTATTAATACTGGTCCGATTTTCATGATTCCTTTTTTTGTTTTTTAGATAATTTAATTATCTTTCATACAGTCCTTTACATAATTTAGTTTTATCAAAATCGTTAGAGCTATTTTCGAGAAAGTTGTAAATAAGTGTAAACTCGATGATATACAGTGGAACTTCTGGTTGGTCGGAGAAAGTTGCTGTAACATGCCATGAATATACCTATCTTAAATACATAGGATCAGTTTCATACAACTTCGTTTTTGAGCTAGACCGTTCACAGACACACGGATTTTTTGCGAGACTTGGTTACTTGGTTTCAGGGGACCTTAGAACATTTATTTCCGTTAAAAACTCGAATTCGAAATGTTTCACAATCGCAATACTTCCCTTACTATATATTTCATATATAGGTAAGGGAAAGTAAAAATTTGTGCTATATACCTAGCTTTATTAGAAGTACGGAATTTAAAAAAGCAGTTTCATTGATGTACGAAACATATTCTAACCTCACATTTGTAAGCTTGACTGTGGTTTTCCTGACTGAACTAAAGTTACATTATCCCTTTTCAGAGAAAACAGCCAAATAATCTGTGTTGTGTAATTGAATCTCATTGGAAGGTGTTGCAATTGTGGATTTTTCTCTTTTTGGTGGAGAAAAATGGCAGAAATTGTTCATCAAACAATAATTTAGAATAACAGTCTCAGAAAATAATAATAACATACAAATATGATCATTTTTGAAGAAAATTACCCAAAATGTGCCATGTATCTCATGGAATACAAATAACTTGTGAATAAAATAAACCAAAGTGGAACATGTATCTTATAAGATACAAATTGTTTTTTAGACCTCTGCAAGAATAGAATTATAATTATTGATAAGAATATTAAATGAAGAAAACAACAATTATCAACAAAAAAACTAAATAATTAGTATAAAAAACATTTAAACTTAATGTCATTGTTGATTCTACCATTTTTGATTGAAGTAATAGAGTTACAGGAAGTTCTTTTGGGTTTCCTAACATGAACACCAACATTACATCCTGAAAATTCCTACATTATTCATGCAATAATAACAAAGTATAGCAGTGTAAGAGTGATTGAAATAACCCTTTGTTAGCCTTTTAAAAAAATTGAGCCATGTATCCTGTAGTATAGTATACATCACCCGGTTAAGGGTTATGTTGAATCTTTATGTTTATATGATGGCAATTTGTTGTATCTTAGCCTTTTATAGCCATGAAGAAGGACTACAAAATTAGCCAAAATGTGGAAATTTATTTAATAAGGGCATTTATTTATCAGATTTCCAATAAATAGTTTTTACTATTTGTGTTCCATTTTTTTGACTGCCTCCCAGATCATCTCATTCCTTCATAAAGTTCTACAGTCAACCATTGATTATTCAACATTTATTTAATAGTTTTAAGCTATTTTTTATCACCATCCTGACCCTAAAAATAAAATAAAAATTAAGGGATGAAATGGTCTGGGAGGTGGTAAAAAGATGGATCACAAATAATAAAAACTATTTATTGGAAACCGACTTTTCGACCCACTTTGCAGATCTTCATCAGGGTTAAATAAGCAAAATCCAAAAATAAATAATAATTGTATCTTGTTTATTTAACCCTGATGAAGACCTGCAAAGTGGGTTGAAAAGTCTATTTTCAATAAATAGTTTTTACTATTTGTGATCCATTTTTTCGACCGCCTCCCAGACCATCTCATTCCTTCATATAATTGTTACAGTCAACTATAAATGATTCGATATTATTAAAATTATTTAAATTGTTTTCTTTGTGTACCTGATTGTTTTCTTTTAAAATTAAAACAATTGTGTTTGCCTTATTTCTGTATCTTGTAACTTTTATTTATTTTTAATTTTTATATATTTTTTTTTATCTTTTAATAGATCGAAATGAAAAGATGCAATTTTCCAGAGTGTTAGAAAGCAGAAAAAAGCATGATTATAGTTCTACTTTATGGATAAAACTTCAATGGCTAATGTTTCTTAATGCTCATGTTTTTTTTCCACATTCTAACATCCTGAAAGAATGAAGCTTTTTATTCTGGCCATTTGAAAAAAAAAAAAAGTGACATCTGGTTTTTCCCCTTCATTTCATAAAAATCAATTTGATTTTAGGTTTGCTAATTCAGTGATGTTAAGGTATCTTTATGAATGTACTTTTATGCTTTCGATTTTTTGATTTAACAAAGGTTATTGTATTAGTCTGGTTCCATTTTCATTTATAAATTTGTACTCATTTTCATTCCTTAACCCCATCTTCTCTTTCCACCTTATTATCTGCTCTCAGTTTTCTTCTTCTTCTCTCACTATCTCCTCAGTGCTGTTAAGCATGGAGTAGCTGCCTCTGACCATCTCGTCCAACGGTCCCTGTCCTGTGCAAGCCTTCTCATCTCCGGCATGGTGCATCCTTTCTTTGTGCCAATTCTTTCAATCAAGTCTGCATACATGAGCCTTGGCCTGCCTTGTGGTCGCCTTCCTCTCGGTCTTGCCTCTAGAAGCCACCTGGCCTTACGGTCATCTCCCATTCTGTTGACATGCCCGAACCACTTCAGCTGTCTTTCTTCAATCGTCTCTAGGACGGATCTAACTCCTAGTTCCACTCGCACTCTCTCCTTATGCGGTCTAGCCTGGTTTTTCCTAATAATTTCCGTAGGAATCTCATTTCCGCAGATACAACCCTGCTGGCATGGCGGTTCAGGAGTGTCCAGCTTTCCGATCCGTACAGTAGCACTGGGAGAAAAACTGATTTGAAAAGCAAAATCTTCGCTTTCCTGCTCAACTTCTGCTTTCCAATGAATATCATGGATATTTGGTAGAATATTCCATTGGCCTTTTGGACTCTATTCATTATCTCCTGGTCTATTCTTCCATCCTTACAGATCATTGTTCCCAGGTAGCAGTAGGTATCGGTTTGCTCAAGGGTCTCTCCATTGCAAGTGATTCTAAGATCCTTGTTCCTTCGTCCAATACACATAACCTTGCTTTTGGAGGCATTGATCTGCATCCTTCTTAGTTGCAGTTCTTCTTGCCTCTCATCCTCAGCGACCTGGAGTGATTCAGCAGTATCTGCCACCAATACCACATCATCTGCGTACAGCAATGCCTGTGCCAACACTGGGGTCATATTCCAGTATCCCACTATTGCTCTGGGTGTCTTCCTTTTACAAAATTTCCAAATGGCATCCATGAAAATTATGAACAGTAGGGGGCTTAGGCTACCGCCCTGTTTAACTCCCCTAAAGAAATGGAACGACCTGGACTCAGTGCCGGCTAGCCTTATTATTCCCTTTGGGTCTTGGTAAACTGACTTAATTGCACTTATAAGATTTTGTGGGATTCTCCTATCTTCCAGTGCATCCCATACTTCCTGTCTAGAAACATGGTCGAAAGCCGCCTGTAAATCTAAGAAAGTTAGGTATACTGCTTTACCTCTATCTCATGCCTTCTCTACAATCATTCTCAGGGAAAATATATGATCCTGTGTCTGCCTACCGGGCCTAAAACCTGCCTGTTCCTCTTCCACCAATTTCCTTAATCTTTGTTCCAGAATCCTAGTGTATACTTCGTATACCACTGATGACTGACATATGGGGCGGTAATTATCGCATACACTTTGGCTTCCCTTTTTATGGATTGGGATAATGATGTTATTTTCCCATTCTATTGGTATTCTTTTGAGATCCCAAACCTTTTGGAATAGTGTTTGGAGACTCTTGACTAATTCATTTCTCCCATATTTTATAAATTCGGGTGCAATTCCATCTGGCCCAGCCGCTTTTCCCATTTTTACTTTAGCAATGGCTGCTTCGACTTCTATGGTGTCATCCATGTCGGGGACTTCTGGTTCAGTTATTCTACCTCTTCTACGGCAATCACGAAAATTCCGCCGCTTTTCTTCCATTATGAATTTTTCTTGAAAGTATTTCCTCCAAACCTCCAGTATGTCCTTGTCTTCTGTCACCAGTATGCCATGCTCATCTTTTACACTTCTCACAGGCTTTGCTTTATTGTTCCTTAGTGCTCTTGTGATGTGCCAGAATTTCCTTATATTTTCTTTATAATTTTTATCCAGTTCTTACCCGAATTCCTTCCAAATTTTTCTCTTAGCTTTCTTAACTTTTCTCTTAGACTCGTTCCTTTTCTCTATGTACAATGCCCATTCTCCTGGCGACTTGCTTCTACGGTACTGTTTCCAGGCCTCTTTCTTTTTAGATATGACCCGTTTCACTTCCTCGCTCCACCACCTAGTTTTCTCAGTTTGCTAAATTTCATAAGCACGGTTTCACTATTGGTATAATTTACTTATTTCCTGGAAATTTTGAGTTTCTTTAGTAATTTTCTAATACTAAATGAAAGCCTTTTTATTTCTATTTCCGTCTATACCTTACTATATAAATTTGTATTAATTGATTTTTTTTTTTTTGTTATAGGTCATTTCCAGATAGAGATGATTATTACAATAAAAACAGTAGTAAAAATAATTCATTGAGAGATATCCATAGTCCTTCAGATGTCATTAAGGAGATTAGAGACCCAAAAGTTATTCCTGCAAGTAAGTTTATTTTCGGTCTTTTATTATTCATCGTTCACACGCCATGTATACATTATAATTCTTGATTACTATCCTTAAATAATTCATCAATTAGATGCGATCCTTTTAACTAATGTATTTTTTACAATTTTTCCATTTTGAATATTGCTGAGATTTTTTCACTATTATAATCTAGTAATCACAAGCCCTGATAGGATAAAGTGAAATTAATCCAAACTGAAATCTATATGAAAATCAATTTTGTAAGTTTGTTTTTTAATCAGAGCCAACATAGGCTTTCAGGGCCAACTCACTTCAACGGGTATGATCTTACAAATTGTTAAAACATTGGCATTTCATAGCGGGACTCTCCCTCCCTAATCTAGCTACTCATTAATTGCTACTCACTAATGTAATCCATTCCGATTTTAATAACTAGCCAGGATCTATCGATGTCTGTATCAATGTTAACACCGATTATTTTTGAAATAAGGACCTTTTGAAGAACCTCTATCCTTTCCAAAGATAGTATTATTTTAAGAATGTTACAATATACGTATACATTTTCTCCTCCTCCCCTCTTACCCGTCCACCCTTCCTTATGCGATTCCTAATAGGCTTTTGGGGTCAGCTCGCTTCAACGGGTATGAAATTGGCTTTTTTCTGTGGTTTTTACATATATTTTAACGTTCTTAAAATAATACTAGCTTTGACGAGGATAGAGGTCCTTCAAAAGGCCCTTATTTTAAAAATAGTCGGTGTTAACATTGGTACAGACTTGAATACTTTGAATTTAAAATTGTAACCTTAAAATACCTTCGGAGAGGTACAATTAATTTATTGTTCTTGTTTCAAGTGTAGCAAAACGAGCAGTTTAAAAAAGGAGAAACAGTCAGGCAACATGGATCGACTATCAAAAGGTCTTTGATTCTGTACCATATAATTTCTGCAGGTTCATAGGATTAACTGTCAGCAAACAGATGTAATTTTTAAGATGGCCTAATAAAAATAAAAAGGGCACATATAAAAACACTCACTGGACCCTTGAGGCTTTTTTTCCCACTAAATCCATAATGTGAAACCATGATACCTAGAACTATTGGGACTAACCTTTGCTCGCTTGGAAACCCCCATGCCCAGTGGCTATCTGGAAGACTTAGTCACGACCTATGTTGCTGCTAACCGCGAACCGATTGGAAAATATTTCCTCAGAGTAACTCCTTTTGGGGTCACAAACCAACACCAGCTCCATTCATCAAGATTTTACTTAAGAAGGATCTCCTTCCATCTGCGAGATTATTCATTGCTCCTCATATGGCGATTCTCCGGTTGATCTTCCATGCCTTTCCTCATCATATGGTGCCTGAACATGTCTTCCTGCAAGATGAAGTTGAGAGGTACTCCTCCTACAACTACTGTTCCGCCTCATAAGATGCTGACTTGTAATCTCTGGTGAATCACAGCCGAGCCATTCACTGAATCGTCGCCAAACTGCTCTTCTGCTGATGCGAGGGATCCTAATTCCAGGCAGGAAATATAAATGGTCATATTTGCTGGATATCTTGAGACCCTATAGTACCTGTGGGTGATAACATTTAAAAGATCCTGGCTACGAATAATAAATAATTAAAAAAATTCAAAGAAGATTGTAGCTATTGGACAATTTAACTGCTCATGCATTTTCAAAATGCCCATGTTTTTTATGATTTTATTATTAAAGAGAACATTTCTTTTATTTCAATTGGTTTTAATTTCAGATATGTTCAATACAGTAATACATTTGATTAGATATAATTCTGAGATATATATTATTATGGATGAACTACTTACCAAGTTTGCAAAAGGTGTACCATCAGTCTTGGTCAAGCATAGGCTCTATCAACACCAAATCAATGTGGCTCCATTTATTGTAACACCAGATCATAAAGGACTATATGCTGAATTAAAAAGGTAGGCAGCTTGTATTAAAACAGGCCAAATCTTTTCCAAACCATATAATTGAGATAAACCATAGATCTTGATGATCAAATGTTTTTTATGCCTTTAAAATATCTGATGTGGACAACACATGACTTCCTTGTACGCCAATTAAACTATACATCGGTGGTTCAAAAAATGATCCTGAATTTGTTTACTAGTTTCCGAAGATTGCAGTATCTCAAAAACAACACTTGGTGTCGCGACATCCATCTATTGACACACACACAAACAAATGGGGAGGAAAACCAGTATTTTACACTCAATTCTAACACTTAAAACAAGTAATAAAAATGTTTAATTGGATTGGAAACCAAATTGCGTTTGTAACCTTTATTACCGAAACATATGATTTCGGTGTTTAATTTTAATTTAATTTTGATGTAAGTTTATTATGACCTTCAAGTAAAGTACCCTTTTCGGCTCACCAATTTTAACAAAAATCTAGTAAATACATTCATATCGATATAAAAGTCCTATTTACCAAATTTGAGATGTTTTATATTATATTTTAATATCATTTTTGGTGAAAATCTATTATGACCTTCAAGTAAAGTACCACTTCCGGTTTTCCAATTTAAACCAAAATCTAGTATGTTATTTAAATCAATATATGAGTTATAAATACTAAATTTGAGAAATTTTGCGTAGTATTTTAATATAATTTTTGATGGAAATCAATTATGACCTTCAAGTAAAGTACCACTTCCGGTGATCAAGCAATGACCAAAAAGGGAGGTTCACAACTAGATTTTACAGCAATCCTAAATACGAAATTTCAACTTTCTACGGCTAACCGTTATTGAGTTATGCGAGATACGAACGTAGGTACGTACAGACGCCACAACGAAAATAATCAAAATGGATTCAGGGATGGTCAAAATGGATATTTCCGTTGAAATCTGAAAACCGAAAATTTTCAAGATTTCAATACTTCCTTTACTTCATACAAGGAAGTAAAAACATCTGATATGAAAAGTGCATAATTAGATTACTCCTAGTCTCATTTATTTTAATCCTCAGTGATGAGTTGCTTAAAATTGAATATTCATTTAACGATTTTATTTTTAGGCAGAAAATTGACTTTAAAAATGGTCCAGTCTCATTGGTTCCCCTATCATTATCCAGTGATATATTGCTTGCTGTGGAACCAAGAAATAAATCTGTTGCAGAAGTTTTGAATGTGAGTTATTTCCAAATTGCTTGTTCCATGTAGATTTCTATTATGATTCACGTATTTGTATATAATTCTGTTAAATATATTTCATTGAATATAAATTTTGCCTAAATTAAATATTTATTAATTTAGCAAAATTTCCAAAGCAATAAAAAAGCATAGAAAGCCAATTCTTACTGCAAAATTATGTTTATCATTGCTGTAAATTATATATTGTAATCCTGAAAAACGGGTGGGCAGTTACTGCTGAAATTTGAACATGCTTACATAGTTATAAAATGTTCAGTTGTTATTTCACTGTTTTACCTTATTGATTAGTGATGGAGACAGTTATGAAGTCCTTTGCTCCGTGTTTTCTCAGCAAGCTTTTATGATCAACAAGTAAGATTTTTTCCGTTTTTATACAAAAGATGGATAGAAGACAGTCAATGGAGCATTTTTTTATTAATTAATAATTTGTTTTGTAATTATTATAGTTATTCATTTTACTTCTAAAAGTGATTTTGTGAAACAGGCATAAATATTGCTTTTCTCTATGTCTTGCAAAAGAAAAATTATTTTATTATATAACAGTTATTTAGCAAGAGCAGTTTTGGAGCTGCAAAATCTTAGCTGAGGTGATATTTATGAAAAGAATATTGTAGACTATTTTTCACAACTTTCAATAAATTATATCATGAATCCTTCTCTGAACAGTTTTGTTTATTCATTTTCAGGATTTAATCAATGAGTGCTACTCAAGTCATGAATTCTGGTCAACTTAAATATTATACATTTCCTCAATTTGTTCATTTTACAGTTCTTACCTGATAAGTAGGGATAAATGGATACAGGAAGAAGCTAATAATAAGAATGTTGTTATTAATGTGTTTTTCATGTATATTTTTTTAAATTTCTAAAAATTGTTTTCAGTTTTGAATTATGTATATATATATAACATTTGAAAAATGTAAATTTGGCTATTTTAGAAGAGGAAAAATGGCTGTGAAGAAGTGATAAATCTTATTCTTAGAAGTATAACCAATATTTTTGTATGTAAATGAAACTGTTTCTTAGCACCATAATGCTGTTATTGATAATCATTCAGGTTAGATTAACTGCCATTTGTTCACACTTAACTATCATGCCATGGAATTATTAATGAATTATGTTTCAAACTTGACATACTACTTAATTTTAATTTTTACATTTTGATGACTTTTTTATTCATTAATATTCTGGTTCAAATGGTATTTTTATACTAAAATAAGGATTGTTTTATTTTGAAAGAAAATTTTGACATCACATATTTTGTGGTAGTTTATTTATGTTATTTACTTTCAAAAAATTGATTGTAAATCTTGTATCTGTTAAAATTGTTAAATTGGTGACAAATTATTTTAGTAAATGATAGTTATTTTGTTCTCATTATTTTATAAAAGATGTTGCTTTTTTCATGTTTCTGTTTTATGATTGTTATATTGCTAGTAATATAATTTTTATAAATGATTTATGCTTTTGTTGTTGTCATCCAATAATAGGTATCATGAGTATTTATTTTATTTTTCAAGCATTTTGCATTTCTTATAGTGCATTGTAGGAGCAGAAAAAACAGACTAAATAATTACTAAAATTATTGAATGGTTTGTTGATAAGTCAGATAATAAAATAGAATAAGTCCGAAAGCATGCGTAAGTAGGCTCACAAATTTTGAAATTATTATACAGCTAATTCAGTTTTGTCAAACCTATTTTGTTTCCCTCCATTACTGTATCATTTCTACGAGGAAGATTACTAGGGGCTTGGTCAGGCCCCCTAGACAAGAAATTAACCTTCTTTTGAAGGTACTCTGCTGGATTATACTTGATGAGAGTAAGATACTTATTATCGGTTCTCTTGTCTCCACTATTATAAGAGCCTATGTATTGTAAAGAAATAAAAGAATGACAAAACTACGGTATGTTTGTGAAAAAAAGAAATCCAGCAAAAGGATTAATCTTGGTTGATGCTGAGGTTCGTAATCATTAAACAAAAAGGTATGGTTCGTTTTTCATTTGCTAAATTAATAATTGGAGGGGGGAAATAGAACCTAACACACTAACGTTTGATTTACTAGCATTTCTGGTTAATTTATTTCATTCAGGTCTTTTTGCATTTTAAAGAGGGAGTATTAGGAGTATGGTCAGACCAGATAAAGGAATGCTTTATCTATGTTGTTAGAATAGGAATGATGGGAGCAGTGTATTCAGAATTTGTAAAAATTTATGTTTGTACAAAAGAAAGGAGTTAGTGTTTAGTGCTATAGTTGTATAAAGAATTAAATGAAGTAAGAAAGGAAAAATTATTAAATGGATTATTTAGATATATCTAAAGTAATAAAAAAATGGAAATCAACGATAGCAGAAATAAATTCATAAACATCTGAAAAATGTAATTGTATATAAGATCATATTTAAATATAATGAACATGAAAAAAAGATAAAACCACAATTATATGTTATAAACACAACCACACAACATGTTACAACCAGATATAACCACAAGATAATGTTCTATTAAACAGACGGAATAATGGGAAGACATATTTGTCCATGATTCCACAATGGTATTTTGGAAACAAATAATAGTATTTTCTCAGGAAAATTAAACTATAAATGAGTGCCCAAAAAGTGATCCTGAATTTGGTTACTAGTTTCGGAAGATAGACGTGTGTTTTTTTTTGAGATACTGCTATCTTCGGAAACTAGTAATCATATTCAGGATCACTTTTTGGACGCTCATTTGTAGTTTAATAGGCTTACAATGAAGTGAAGAGCTGACTAGACTTCCAATGAACCAGCAGCTCAACTAACTGGTGGGATAGAAGAAAAAAACTCTGGAAAGTTGATGATTTGTAAGATAAAAAGCTGTTTATTAGCACATTATCTTATTACTAATTGTGGTTTTATCTTTTTTTCATGTTCATTATATTTAAATATGATCTTTTATACAATTACATTTTTCAGATACTTTTCATTAAGTTATTTCTTTTTATGAGAAATCGTAATATTACATTGTGTTTCCTCATTATGTTTGTGAATTTATTTCTGCTATCGTTGATTTCCATTTTTTTATTATTTTAGATACATCATAAGGTTGGTCCTGTTATTAATGAAGCAAAAGCAAATAAGTTGAGATTATTTGAAAAAAAAAAAATATGGGAATAATTTACAGTGCAACGTAAGTAGATGGTCAGTAGAGAATAAGGAGCTACATAGGGATAGAAAGTGTGCAGAAAAAGAACATCATTAGATTTATAAAGGTTTCGATAGGTAGGCCATGTAGCCAGAATTGAAGGAGAGAAGAATGCTGTATGGTACAGCCAAAAAGTGATCCTTGATTACTAGTTTCCGAAGATAGCAGCATCTCAAAAACGACACTCGTCTATCTTCGGACTTCACGGTAGCTAAATTTGTAGCTAGCGCTTTCTATTGGCAAAGTCCGGTTTCATATTTACATACCTGATAGATAAATTGCAGTGGCAAAAGGAAGACCAGGAAGCAGATGGAGATATATGTGAGGCAGAGGTTTTTTTTTTGCGAAAAGTTTACCGACTTCAATTGTTTGAAACTTATTTTTTCCGTCACTTTAAACGCTAAAACGTACTATTTCTCTACTTTTTGTTTCAAAAACTCGTTTGTGCCTAGGAATCTTTTTTGTTTCGATTCCTATAGGCGAGGTAAGGGAGGAGAAGTGACAAAGGGCGGAAAAAGCCTACCACTTTCCAGTGCTCGATGACCGACCGTCAGGAAGCCTTCCCCTCCGCTACCTCACCTCTGACGGTCGGAGTAACAAAGATTCTAATGTTCAAACGCGTTTTTTAGGTATTTAATCAAACCTCAAATATATTTCATGAAAATAGGATTGTATAAAAACTCCTAGGGAACAAATCGCTCTTGGACCATTTTGGCCCTTGTTCAAATCTTAAATCGAAAACGAGTGTTTTTACATTTTCTCAATATCCAGAAAAGTATCAATTTTTTTGCATAAAATTTATATTGTAGATAGGCAGTAACAAAAACCACAATTTAAGCCCCAAGCCTTTACAATTACTAGTCCTGTTGTTCAAATTTCGTGGTTTTTCATTTTTTTTTTTTTTTTTTTTTTTGCGAAAATTGTTGACCGACTTTAACTGTTGAAAACTCATTTTTTCGTATTTTTTTAACGCTATTACGTACTATTTTTATTTTTATTTTAAAAAACTAAATCACATCTTAAATGTGAACAAAATAACTTTTTGGCATGTTAATTGAATTTTTTTCACCAGGTTGCTATATACCAATTTTATCTAAAACTTATAAAATTTGTTTCTGCTATTTTTATTCTAATTATCACATTGAATAAGCCCATTGGAAATTTATTTAAAAAAATAAATTGTAGCGCTTGGACTATCGCTTATGTAATACTGCATTTATGGAAAGTGAAAGGAGTTTAAGGAGAAGACTCTGGGCAAGTTTCATAAAAGTTTTTCGATATTGAGGTCCATAATTAGGCTATCGAAGGTAATGATTATGAAAACATTATCGATTTTAAAATCGCACGTTCACGTTTCGATTTATTTTAACATTTAGGTTTCCTTGATGTTGAGGTACATAATTGGATTATCGAAGGTGCTGATTATGAAAATACTATCGTTTTTAAAATCGCGCACTCACATATCATTTATGTATTTATATTTATATCTATTTTGTTTTTTCTTGATATTGAGGTCCACTATTAGATTCTTGAAAGTGATGATTATGAAAATACTATCGCTATTAAGAATGCGCGATCACGTTTCGGTTTCCTTGATGTTTAGGTACATAATTAGATTATCGAAGGTGCTGATTATGAAAATACTATCGTTTTTAAAATCGCGCACTCACATATCATTTATGTATTTATATTTATATCTATTTTGTTTTTTCTTGATATTGAGGTCCACTATTAGATTCTTGAAAGTGATGATTATGAAAATACTATCGCTATTAAGAATGCGCGATCATGTTTCGATTTATTTTAACATTTCGGATTTCTTTGATATTGTGGTCGAATAGATCATCGAAGGTATTGATTATGAAAATACTATTGATACCTGAGCACGCGATCTTAAAATCAATGCCTAGTGTTCATAATCGGCACCTTCGATGACCTATTATTGGACCTAAATAACCATGAAATCCGAAATGTTAAAATAAATCGATGTGTGATCACACGATTTTAAAATCGATAATATTTTC
Source organism: Rhaphigaster nebulosa (assembly GCA_948150685.1). Classification (NCBI taxonomy): domain Eukaryota; kingdom Metazoa; phylum Arthropoda; class Insecta; order Hemiptera; family Pentatomidae; genus Rhaphigaster; species Rhaphigaster nebulosa. The sequence continues at coordinate 80,198,885 of OX411310.1, forward strand.
ATAATCAGTTCCTTTGATAATCCAATAATTGACTTAAATATCAAGGAAAGTTGAAATGTTAAAATAAATCGATACGTGAGCGCGCGATTTTGAAAACTATAGTATTTTCATGATCAGCACCTAAGATAACCTCAGAGTTGGAAAAAATGTAATTTCAATTACATTGGGACCTAAACTTTACGAGGTAAGTATCTTAAATGTATGTATACAATATCAAACGTTCAGAAGCATTAGTGGTATGAAAAATATATCAAGGAAAAATGATATTTGGAAGGATCTCGTGATTTTGTGTTGAAAAATACATAAATATCAAGTGTCACACGTTGTTATTCCCAGGTAATGGTAGGAAAGTAAAAAATGCTAATTTCTAACAGTTGACATCTACACATAGTAGGAAAATAATCATGAAATCGCGAGCAAGTACTTAAACAGTACAGTAATTTTTTTAAAGTTAAAAACGTAAGCAGGCCAATATATATATATATATATATATATATATATATATATATATATATATATATATATATATATATATATATATATATATCGTGCGTTACATGGTAGGTAGCGGAATAAAATTAATAATAAGATGATTTTTTTTAAATTAATAAATAATTCTTTGTTAAGTCAAAACAAAAATATATATAACGACTAAATAAACTAATATTGTTTCTTGCAGACTTGAAAATGGTTCAAGATGGCCGAAACATCAATATTTGGATAACAAATGAATATTGGTGTTCAATTGGTCTGTTTTCATTTTTAACTTAAATATCTATTATGGCACCATATTCTAGAAACACTCCTAGAAAATTAATTATTTTACATAAATTGCAATTACCAGTAAATTGAAGTAAGAATGACGGAATTACTTTTTCCAATTATATCAAAAGTAATTGCAATTACTGTAATTGAAAAAAGTAATTGCTCTAAGCACTCCAACTATTTTAATTGTAATCGGAAGTTGTAATTACTTTTTATATAATTGTTTGTCAAGCATCATAGCAGTTGCTGGTTCAGCTTTTATTTTGTCTTAGTACATGTAAGAAGCCAAATGTTTCTCATGTAATTACAAATGCAATTAATTACTGCCCAACTCTGATGGACTTCAATATCAAGGAAACAGAGATGTTAAAATATATCGATACGAGATCGCGATTAATTTAAAATATGAAAATCAAATCATGACTTATTTTTCAAGGTCAAAAATAAAAATTATTAATCTGTAAAGATTTACAATAATATTAGAATCAAAAACATCAAAGAAATGAACAATATAAAATGCACAAATAAAACATACCTGTAAAGATCAATTAAATTACACTTTATTATAGTAAGTACAGATATCACAGTCTTAACGTTAAAGAAATCTTTACACACAACACTCACTAGACAAACAGCTGGAATTTACATATATTATTTTCATTCAATGGTAGAACGTGCCTGATACATCAAATACAAACTTAGTTAGTGATTTTATTTATTTTAAGCAGGAATTCTAATCTGTTGGTTCTTGTCTGTAAAATGTAGTTTTATGTGAATTATGAAGCTGGTAACATTGAAAACTCGTCCTTGATGTACCCATAAACTGTTCAAGGAAAGTTTATCTATTTGTGTGAAAAACCTTTATTTCTAGTGAAAATGTATCTATAATTATCTGTCGCCTGTTTTAACTGACAGTGTTAATCAAAGCTCTGCTCTCAGTTTAATTTTAATATTATATTTATTGATGTTAATAGAATATGTCCGATTATTATCTATTACTTTATGTTTTTAAATGTAATATTGCCATTTAGTTTGTTTGGCATGCTCGAGTAGTCGTTGGTCGATTATAAATTCCTAATTTTTTTAACTTTCAGTTTGAATGAAGAAATCGTAAACATTAGATTAATCAATTGTGATATTTTTATCGCGACCGCAAAGTCATTATCAAATGTAGTTGGTGATATGTTATTTCTTGTCTGAGCCGAGTTGATTTTTTGCTATTGCGATTTGTAGCACAGGCGTCAATCCTTGCCAAATTATACATTTATTTACACACATGGCATGCCGCTTTACCCAACACATTTACAGCAAAATACACACGACATTGTAATCATTAATAGACGCAGAGACCCTACGCAAGTTTCCGCGATTTTTCAACACCATTTCAAATTATTACCTGACTTGTTTGAAAAATGGTATTTAAATTCCGTTATTTAGTACTCGCATTCCATAGAGGAGGATGACCTGGGCCCTATTTCATAATAAAGTACAAGTGCAAATACACCTATGATTTACTATGAATATGACACACTATGAAATGTTGAAACACGATAAAATTTAAAATGGTCAAAAACTGTAACGTGTTTCAACATGACACTGTGTGTCATATGCGCAGTAAATCATACTCGTATGTCTATTTGCACTTGTACTTTGTGTAATTTTATGAAATAGGATTCAGAGACTAAAAAGATGCTGATACAATTGCATTATTATATACCTACTTTAAAAACGATTGAATTAGAAACTTCAACAGCGATTGAACATTTACATTTACTTATTTGACCTTAGCTTCGGTTTTCTAGACCGGACAACCACCTTTTTACTTCCTTGTACGAAGTAAAGGAATTATTGTAATCGCGAAAATTTTCGGTTTTCAGATTTCGATAGAGATATCCATTTTGACCATCCCTGAATCCATTTTGACAAGTTTCGTCGTGGCGTCTGTACGTACGTACGTTCGTATCTCGCATAACTCAATACCGGTTAGCCGTAGAAAGTTGAAATTTTGTATTTAGGATTGTTATAAGATCTAGTTGTGAACCTCCCTTTTTGGTTACTGCTTGATCACCGGAAGTGGTACTTTACTTGAAGGTCATAATTGATTTCCATCAAAAACTATATTAAATTACTATGCAAAACTTCTCAAATTTAGTATTTATCACTTATAAATTGATTTAAATAACATACTAGATTTTGGTCTAAATTGGAAAACTGGAAGTGGTACTTTACTTGAAGGTCATATTAGACTTTCATCAAAAATTATATTAAAATATAATGTAAAACATTTCAAATTTGGTAAATAGGACTTTTATATCGATATGAATGTATTTAATATATTATGTTCAAAATTGGTGAGCCGAAAAGGGTACTTTACTTTAAGGTCATAATAAGCTTAAATCAAAAATTATATTTAAATTATATTCAGAAATCATATGTTTCGGTAATAAAGGTTGCAAACGCAATTTGGTTTCTAATCCAATTAAATATTTTTATTAATGGTTGTAAGTGTTAAAATTAAGCGTAAAAAACTGGTTTCCTCCCCATTTGTATTTGCGTGTGTCAATGGATAGTCGTTTTTGAGATACTGCAATCTTCGGAAACTAGCAACCAAATGCAGAATCACTTTTTGAGCCATCGATTTATATTTTTATTGGAGTACAAGGAAGTCATGTGTTGTCCACATCAGATATTTTTATTCTAGACCATAACCCATCTGAAAAAGTTTTTCAGAAATTCAGGTAATCAACGCTGTGTCTTGAGCTTTATTATCAGCGATTGTTAAAGATAATTCGCCCACCTTCTATTCAACCTTCAACGAGTCGCCTTTGTAATATTACTCAACAATAGTTTCAATGAACTACTCAGTACTGATCACCAATGCCGCTGAATGTTTCCCAACTTATATGTTTTTATTACCTAGATTTTAGAATATTTCAATGGATCAGTGAGTTTTTCATTCGTAAAAATCGTATAATAATCCGAAGTACCACCAGTATACATTTTTTATTTCTACGTAACTTTATTGTATACCAAATGTTTCGTGTTGCGAGTTTGACTGAGTGTTGCGACCTACGCACTTACATACTTCGAACTGGTGAGCATAGGCGTGCGCAGCATCATTAGGGGTTGCACAAACCATACTAGTGGGGGTCCTTCCATATTTTCCAGTCGGGTTGGAGGTTCGGAGATATTTTACTCTCCTGAAAAATCTGTATAAAACTTATTTAAAACAATTTTTGTGTTAAAGTTAGACCAAAAATTTAACACCCTTGGGCTACAAAAAAATTTTAGTTGAAGTTTTTGAACATTGAGTTCTAAGCAACATCTTTTTCCTTTAAGTTCAATCTTTAAACATTGCACCGTACTTTGCCACTTTTTGAATAATATCATATTTTTCAAAAAGTGGCAAAGTTGTCTATGTTTAGTGCAAGGTCTAGTTCATAAATCAATCAATATAGGTACTGTATGTTTTTATTCACATATAGGCCATTGAGTGATAACCTTCACACGTCTTTTCAACTTTGTCAGTTGTTTATGGGACTTAGTCGGTGTTGTTGTTTATAAGCTACTTTAACGCATTTTTTGATTGTCGGCAAAAGTATCTCGTCCTGCCTATTCATTTATTTCAAAGTAAAAAAGAAGTCCACGGAATGGTCGTTAGAACGGTATAAAAGTGAATAGCCCTCTTTACATCATTTAGTCCTGAGGCCGCCAGCTCTCACTGAACATTTCGTGACGCTGCCAATCACACGACGCCAGCCTTGAACGACCAATACACAAAGCCAACAATCGTAAACCATCACACGGCGCCACCAGACCATCTCCTGGCATATCTTTACCAATGGCCAAGGATTTACAATTTTATATTTTCCCGTTCAAAAGTTCCAGCAATTTTAACTTTATGTGTAAATTCCGAAATTTTCCACGAAAACAACTTTCGTATTTTTCGTTATTCCACTGCTCTAATTCTATATAAGTATTAGACAATATATGCCTATTTGATATATAAATAGTATGTTTTATATATATATATATATATATATATATATATATATATATATATATATATATATATATATATAAATGAAAAACTTAGTTGCACATACATAGGATAGTCCAGGAAATGTAAGCCAAAAATCGACGATGGGGAAAAAAAAAACATAGTTCTGGATTTTGGTATAACTGTTTATTGGTGTGACACGTACAGCTTACTAAAAGTCCCAGCCGGTGGGAGTTGGGCGGAGGATTTGTTGGGATTGGAGGTGCAGTTTGAAAGTACCTTTTTTTTTTTATCTCAAATAAGTCGGGAACTCTCGATTTTATAAATACAAGCAATATAAGCAATGCATAAAATAAAAGTACAAAAGTTAAAATTGCTCTAAGTTTTGAACGGTTAAAGATCAAATTGTAAATTACTATATATTCTTGAAGGAAATTTAATTATCGAAAACTTTTTTGCTTGACTTTTTTATACAACGAAGGGCTTATGAATTTGCTTGTAAAATAAGGCAAAAACCTGGGGGAAATTTTGTTTTGGCGAATTTCGACCGCGGATATCTCGGAAAATATGCAAGATAGCGGAAAAAATGAATAAAACCAATCTTCTGCTAGCATTTAATTCTGTAAATTGTGGTCAAATCGTTAGGAAGCATAGTTTCCGAAATATAAGCGAAACAGCGAAAAAAGGTATCTTCGAACTACACTCCTATCCACCGCCCATACTCCGCCGGCGGAGACTTTAGTATATTGTGCTAGGCCCTCCAATAAAAAACTGTACCAAAATCCAGAAATATACGACTTATTTTTTCGAATCGGCAATTTTTGGCCTTCATTACCTAGACTACATTGGATTCTCTGATCTTCGCTCCTTCTTATTCTATATCTCCCTTAATATTCGAAATAGTCGCATCTGATGATACATATTATGTACTTATAAGTAGACAATAATAAAGGAACTTTTATCGTGACAAAGCCGTCCTTATATTACCTACACAAAACACAAAAAACTTCATAATTCAATTTATAATTTATAAACTTAGAAGATACAAATGAAAGCATTAATGCTAGTAAAATTCGTCAAAAATTGAATAATCTTGTATTATTTAAAGGACAATAGGCATGCCTTAGTAAAGTAAGGTAATGTGGAGTAAGTGGGCACTAAATTTTACGAAGTTCGACTTTGCATGATTGTGAAATCTTTATTATTGAAGCTAGATTTTTCCAATTTTTTTTTTAAATATTCCTTAGACTATTATGTTTAAATATTACATTCAAGATCACGTTTCAACCACGTCCATTTTGAAGACATCGATAATTCAACTTAGTACTAACTTATATCTGCCTAAAGGGGCAAGTACGTAAAGGTATCTGGAAGACTCATTATTCAAGTAGTAGGGTTTGTGAAGGAAGTGGAAAATAGATCGATTTTGGAGGATTATTATGCTGATGTAGTCATCGAAAAAAGTTAAAACTTGTCTGAGAATCACTTTTTAAAATCTTCAGTGACAATTATAGAAATGATTGTGAAATACTATTGAATAAATGTATTGAAAATTATTTTCATATCTTTCTATTAAACCTTTTTTAATTTTTCTCCAATATTATTATTTTTTTTACCTTTATTGGGTATAATAATCAAAAACACTAGTGGTAGGAAAGTGAATGGCAAAGGTCGGCAAGATCGTCAGATTTAAATACTTTGGACTTTTTTTTTTGTGGTCAACTTCCAGCAGCCAACTTCGCCAGATCAATTACGAGGGAAACTGGTTCAACTTTGTTTAGGAGTGAGTCCAGAAAGAGTTCAAAGAGCCACGTCTTCGATTGGGCGAAGATTTGACTTATGTCTCGTAAACAATGGAACATCTTATGTAAAACTTTCATGTATGTACAAATTTAAAATTACATATTATGTACTTATAAGTAGATAATAATAAGAGAACTTTTTTTTGTGTCAAAGTCGTCCTTATATTACCTGCACAAAACACAAGAGAACTCATAATTCAAATTTCTTATTGTTCAGTTCTTATTAAAATAACGAGGTATGAAAACAATGAAAATTATTTTCTTGGTTTTAACTAATAGAAATGTATGTGAACGCAAAATAACAAATTACTCAAAAAATCTGAATATTTGAATTAAAAATATTATCCAACTATCTGAAGATTGTAGCTGAAAGTAGTTGCTAGCGTGGTCTGATCACTTGGAAACTATTTTTAATCGAATCTGTTGAAAAAATTATTCAAAAAATCGTATTTAGGGTTCGTAGACGTAAATTTTCCGGTAGTGGCATTGAAAATTGAAGATTTTTACCGTAATTTTAAACGAAATACTAAGCGAAACAAAAAAAAAAGAAAGAAAACTAAAATACACATTTTTCTCTATTTTTGATTAGTTTACAAAAATGTATTAAAAATGTGGGGTAAAGAGGAAACACCGACCTTTGAGCGAGCGCTTAAGCCTTAAAAGTAGATTTTTGGGGATTAATAATTAAGTCATCTGAAAGATCTTGATGTCAGCTATAACTTTGATCCTTTGAAATTTTGCGGTATCTCTAATGGTTTATAAGATATTTCAATTATTACCCGTATATTTGGGACACCCTGCATATTGTCATTAGGTAGCGAAAATAAAGTCATATTAAGTCCGCAATGTCCTCTGACTCACTATGACAAATTCCTTATACACATATTTACAGCACGAATTCTGCCACATTATTTGATAAACTATCTATTCGCTCGTATCTTAGTCCCTGTTCTATCAAAAGTACATTCAGTTTTGACGCTATCCTGAATGTCCTTGGATCCATTAGTCAGAAAGCCTTCTATCTACTCTTTTGACTAATATACAGATAGGAGAGTTGTGAAATTCCTTCCAACCTTTCCTTCATCCAAGGCAAGCTTGGAAAAGAAATGGACTTCCGCATGGTCCCACGGTACCAGGAGCGTAACCAGTAGGTGGCAAGATGGGCCTCGAATTAGGCTTTATAACAATAAAATATAATATCAAATTGTATTTATAAGTACAATGGCGTAACTAGTAGGTAGCAGATATTACGGGCCTCGGTCCAAGGGGGGTCTCGAACTGGTCTTTATAACAATAAAATATAATATAAAATTGTATTTATATGTATTAATACCACATTATATGAAATAATATAATTAATAAACAACATTTTATCATATTATTATGTATAACACACAACCACATCTTCAAATGTTGAGTAAGAAGCTGAGGTGGTCTAAAAACTTGGTTGCCACAGCCCTCCAAATTTATACTTAGGCTACTGCACGGCACTCTATATGACAAGTAAAACTGCCCAACCAGAATTTTATTTTTTTTATGAAAATGTAACATGCATATGTGCTATTTATCATATTATGATAATTTTAATGCAGTTGGTAGTACTGACAGGTCAATTTTTTAATTAGATATCCCCTCCCAACACTATTTCTCAATTATTAGAAATAAATCATAAATTTATTTGTAAAATTCTTTATAAATCTTCAAACATATCCGTAAATTAATTAAAAATAACAAGAATTGTGGTACCGCCATTTGTGGATGTATGATGTTTAATCTAAATAAATATTGAGACATTCTATATTCAACAATAAATCTTTACCTCTTACACTGTTTAAAGCCTGCATTAGACGGTCAATGTTATTGAAGCAATATTATTGACGTGGTATATATCGTATATCTGTCAATATAATTGCGACAATATACCCCTCAGAGGGTCAATATATTAACGGAATTCGTTATTGACTCAATAATATTGTCAATATGTTGTGTTTAATTAATTTAATTCAGCATTTGCCCCGGGCAGCAGAATTTAGTTGACAGAATTTCGAGCGAAATTTTTTTTTAGTAAAAAATATTTGTTTCTGCTTGTGATTGGACAAAAAATATTGTTTTGACATTACCTTAATATATGTTATAAAACTGTTGACATTTATTGGGAGAAATGAAAGAAGGGGTGGCAAACAAAATTAACGTTGCTCCCTCCCGGAAAAAGCCTTAGTTCCGGCCCTGTTCTTTGATTCATTTAATTTTCCACCTTGAAATATGTGATGGATAAATATCATAGAATATTTAATAATGTTTATTCAATGTTACGAGTATGTTGATAAACACTAACAATATCGACATGCACTTTGATAATTAGATGTTCGAGAAATCATGTACAGGTTTTATCACCAATAAACATTTCTTCTTTTTGAGAATAGTCAAATATAATAAGAATAGCCCATTCTTATATTAAATGACTACTTGGTTTTTCTGGAATTCTGAAATTCTTGCAAGTTGGATAAAAAAAAAAGTATTTTTGAATAAAATTTCATCTGGAACATTAGTAAAGATGTTCTAGATAAGAAACTTGAGCGTAGATTTTGACAAACCTATTTTAATGCTTTATACTAACAGTATTAGAGGTATCTAAAAAAAACATTCATACTTCAATGCCATTATAATACAGGAAAAATAAACCCAAATCGACCAAATAAACAACAAAATTTGTACATTCATGAAACTTTGGTTATAGCTTCGTCTTGGTAGTAAGAATCGAAATCTGCAGAGACAGTCCAAATTTCCGGTGGACAATCCTCTCTGGGGATTCGAAATGGGAGCGGGATATTTGCAAAATAACTTGCACAAATTAAGACGAGTAAGTATCTTTTTTTAATACTTTTTTTTTGTTGCTAAATCGAACGAGACCGGAGTAGCCATGGGAGTCATGACGATACAGTCAATAGTTTAGAAGTTATTGATTTTAGGTAAAAAAAAATACAGAAAATCTCATTTTGCGGCTGAACTATGTAGGTGATAATAGACCTCAAGAAAAACAAAAAAAAGTTCATATTGATCCATGGTCCGATTTCATAAAGAAAAGCGGGAAAGTTATGTTTCGTTTTTTTTTTTCAAGTAAGTCATGTTTTTTAGTAAGTCACATTAAATAGGAAACGATCAATAAAAACATATTCGAGACAATTAAGTTCAGATTGCACCATCGTAAAGTAGACAAAATTTTCTATAATAAATATAGTTTGGCTTAACTAAATCCCTATTAAGGAAAGTTTCGAGGGCAGTGGCGTATGATTCAAGGGGGTCTGGACCCTCCCTGAAATTACGAAATTACTTATTCTTATTTATAAGCAAAAATGGTATAAATCCATTAGATGTTATTTCATTAATAATTTACACGTTGGCATGGAAAATATTATACAGAGAGAAGGCTTCAAGAAATCCCCAGTTGAAGTGAGTTTCTTTTGAGATTTGGACATGAAGCTGAGAAAAACATTCACAAGGAAAGAGTGATTAATAAATAACTATTCGCTATTTGTCGCTCCGAAAGTCCCCTTACATGGATTTAGTTAAGCCAACTATATTTCTTTAAGAGAATCACCTTGAATAGTTTTTGTATGATCGCTTCTTATCAAACAAAAAACGTGACACTTTAAAAAAAAACATGAAACCTAAATTTCGTGCTTTTCTTTGTGGAATTGGACAATGCATCAATAAGAACTTGTTTGCTGCTCCTGAGGTATATCATCATCTCTTTAAATATTTCCTGTGAATTACAGAACACCCTGTATATAGTTCAGCCACAAAGTGTGATTTATCTGTAGTTTTACCTAAAACCAGTAATAATTTCTAAACTATTGACTGTATCGTCATTGGAGTGGTCTCGTTAGATTCAGAAACAAAAAAAAATATAAGAAATGATACCTTACTTAATTTGTGCAATATATTTTGTGAATATCCCGCCCCTCCATTTCGACCCCTCCAGGAAGGGTTGTCTCCCCGAAATTTTGGTGGACTCTGCAGATTTCGATTTTTACTACCAAGACGAAGTTAATACCAAAGTTTCATGAATGTACAAATTTATTTAATTTTTTCTGAACTATTATATAACACTGAAATCACCCTTGGTTCAGATTTAATCAATTCTGAGTATTTCATTTTAGAAGTAATAAACTTCGAAGGTGTAGACCTTTAGTATAGTAACACTCGTAAAGTTCTCGAGCTTTACGCAGAGATATGTTTTTCTTGAGGAATCTGTTAGGTACATAAATTCATTTAGTCATAAGATTCTCTAGACATTTTTATCAATTCCGATTTACCACATGCGTTCAAATCTTGATAGATTTTATCTACTTTAATAGAACTGGGTTCTCGCCCGTCAGGAAGACCGATTAATTAATTAATTTTCTTCGCTCTTTATTTTGTATTAATTTCGTATATATCATTTTCACTGACAGAGATATCGCTTTCCGCAATCCAAATATCATAAAAAAAAAATTAAAAAAAATGTTACTCACCAAAAAACACACACATTTGAGTGTATAACAGAGTTTTCATTTTTAGTTATCACAACAAAACACTTCAAATACAAACAACTAGAAGCTTCCTTAATGTTACATCTTGCATCTAAACTATTATAATCCTTTTTTTATTTAGCCTCGCTATGTATTTAACCATCTTCGTTCAGAAAGATGATTAACCTGCTTATCCCCTATAATTATTGACTTAACTTATTTTTCTTTCATGCTTGAACTTTAAAAACAATGAAAATCTTGAACTAATTACTTCTTTTTTTCAATTTTCCATATTTTTCTGTTCATCAGCCATTGGATGATAAAAGGAATCTTTAGGGAAAGGAAGTTTATAGGATCAAAGGCAGTTTCATGCCAACTTTAGAGTCTATATTAGTATAGACACACCAATATATATTCCACAGTTTTCAGAAAAAAAATATTTTTCATTTAAATGTCACATTTCAGAAGTATCAAACTTCTTCTCATTCCCTCCCATTCTTAACATGCGGTCATCGATAGGTATCTCTGGGACATTTCTAGCTACGCCTGTGGTATCAACCTCCAAGCACATTGGCGTGAAGAGGTAATTATCTATTAAAGAGAGGAGGGGCTAAAACCTATCCCCAGGCACTTGTCGGCCCTTCGCCCCAGAATATTTGTTCGGCTACGCTAATGTTTGCGATTCGTCAAAATTTCCTCGAATTTTAGTGTCTAATTGATCTTTTATAAAATAATAATAGATCAACATGTTTGCACTAAATGATTAAAAAGGAAATCGAATGTCGTATACGGTAGCAATATTACAAAAATGTTATGGAAACTTTGTTTTATCAAAAACAAAGATACAATTTAGTGAATTGCGTTGTTCTGGTACATTAAAATGGATGAGAACACGATTTCATGTATAAAAAGTCAAATTGTGAAAATTGTGATCAAATTGTAAATAAATGGGGTGAGGTGAAATCTGAGTAGCTACCATTAAACAATGTTCCTTTACATAGGTACCTATTCCACTAAGCATTTATAGGAAAATAATATAATTAATTCATTCTGATATTCTTCATTAGATCTTACGAACTGGTAAAATCATCAATCTGGTAATTAATTAAAATAAATAATTACATTGTAATACGCAAATTCTAAAGCTACCCATTCACGATCCAGCTTAGTATGACTACGTTGTAGGACTACAGTCGGATTCTTTCCGATCAATCATCGGATCGGATCCGATCAGCTATCCTAACCTGTATTCATAGTTTATCAACATTTTAAAAAATAGGAAAATGTTGGCAATTTGTCTTGCTATAGCGTTATTGAAAAAAAAGGAAAAAAAAGTTGGGGCGAAAAAAATATTTACTAAACGAAAAAATTACAGTGATTTGAAAATGTTAAATGAAAAAGATACGAAGGATTATGAAAGTTACTTAAGAATGGATAACAAAATCATCCCTTTAGTATGAGATAAGAATAAATTATAAAAAAATGTATTTAAGATTTATATTTGTATTATACTTTTTTATTTACAAGGTTTATACATTTCCATATTACTTTAATTCAATATAATTTAAATTAGTTATGCTAGTTGAAAGATCGGATCAAATTAATGATTACAAGCAAACTTAAAACAAAACAAGGTAAGTTAATAAAAATAGGATCTAAAATTTTTAGTTCAAAATTGTCGCCATTCAGGTTTAGTCATATTATTTATTTAATATTTTAATTCAGCCTCAATAATAGATTGTAACAGTGACGTTATAATAAGGGATTTTGGATATGAGGACATGAGGCCTGGCTGTGTGGTAGTAACAATCCACTGGGTACGTATCACTAAGACCAGGATGGCCGACTTCTACCCGGGACTGCAGCCCGACCTGAGTGTACTTCGACCCTAGACCTGCTCCTGACCAGAGATCTGCACAATATCTCGGATTGCCTAGCGCTCGCGCACGGACCGTCAGATCACCGGCATGTGCTTTGAGGGCACGCCTGTCACACCACCGGCGAGCAAGTACCTCTTTCACAGGGCCTACTGGATGTGCTACAGGTCTAATGTTGAAGAAACACTACCCACAATTTTTAGTCTCTTCGGACTAAAGCCGAGGTAAATACAGCGGTGGAAGTCATCACCACTACCATCGAGGACTCCGGCCCATAGGAACATCCCCAATTTCAGCCCACAGCCCAACGCGAGCAGGAGACCTCCACGGCACATCCTCGCTCTGATTGGTCGAAGAAACAACCTGAGGAACATCTTTCTCAGCGCACGCGTGACTATAGCCTGAAACCAGCCATCAATGCGATGACCCGGCAGATAGCTAGCTCATGCGTGACTGGAAGACCTCACTCTGGCATGAATAGTTACGCAGTTGACGATCATCGCCAGTTCTGAAGACTCGTCAGGGCCCATGTAACTAAGAGGAGGACTGGGCACCTAACTTCGGTAGGTGACCTGCTGACACCAGGGGAACAGGCTGAACTCCTGGCGAAGAGCTTATGTGGTGAGGAAAGAAGCTCGGTTGGCAGATGCGCCTAGACTTCCCGAAGGACCACTGCTGGGTCCCAAAGAGAAGCCCATTTTTTCCACCGCCGTAGAAATTTTTTCCACCGTAGTACGCCGCAACAAGGGGAAAAAGGCGTCGGGAAAGGATGGTATCCCGTATGTGTTGTCGAAGATGCTTCCTAGGAGGAGTAAAGCCTTCCTTCTGAATATTCTTAACTCCTGCATTCGGATATCATACTTTCCTAAAGTCTGGAAACAAGCCAGCATAGTGCCGCTACTCAAACCGGAGAAGGCGGGAAACCTACCGGAGCATTATCGGCCGATCAGTCTCCTCTCGCACATGAGCAAGATTTTTGAGCGGTTTCTTCACAACCATCTAATGAAGCACTGCAGTGAGGAGCCCGTCCTAGCAGACTGGTTTTCAACGAGGGTTCTCCTTTGAGCACCCTCTTGTGAAGCTGCAGGCTCACACCGTAGAGCATAAGCAGATGAACAGAACTACGGCGTTTATATCTCTGGACTGCACACAGTCCGGTGTGTCGCACACACTACTCCTCCGCCGTCTGGAGGAGTTCAGGTTTCCTGTCTCCCTATGGCGATTGATTGGATGCTATCTTAGCGGAAGATCTTTCGTTGTACGGGTCGGCGAGAGCCTATTGCCTCCACAAGATACCGTCTATGGAGTAGTCAAGGGTCTGTACTGGGACCAATACTGTTCGTCATATTCACGGCACCAGTGGTCTCGGTGCAGCATCCAGGGCAGTAGTAGTAGCCTATGTGGACGATATCGGCATCTACGCAACCAGCATTAACGCCAGCAGGGCCTTCGAGAAGGCACAGGCAGCATCAGCGGCCATAGTGGAAGACATCAGGGTGAATCAGGTGAAAGAGGTACGCCATCGTGATGCCATTTCAGAAAGGGAAGAAGCCACTGCCCAAGACATTCCAGATGGTAACAGCTGACCGGCCTCTATCTAACTCTATTCTCTACCTTGGCTTCACTTTAGACAGGCACCTCACCTTCTATGTCATGTTACTCCTCTTTGACATATCCTCCGCCTTCGATAGCGTGTGGTGGCCAAGTGCACTCCAGCTGCTGCAGAAGTACGAGGCTCCCAATAACTTGTATGCTCTAATGCGAAGCTACCTTCAGGACCGAAGCGGAAAGATACGAGGTAGCTTCTACGAATATGAAGACACGGTTGAGAGGGGCTGTCCACAGGGCTTTGTTTTTGGTCCAGCGCTGTGGAAGCTAGTCTTGGATGACATTCTGGGAGTACTCGAGGAAGAACGGTTCTCCGCCATTGCTTACGTTGATGACTTGGTCGTCGTGGTGGCCTCCAACAGCAGAGCTTTACTAAAGCTCTACTAAGCGCCAGCCTGGTTGTAGGATGGTGTGAGAGAAAGAAGATGAAGATGGGCGCTGCTAAGACCCAAACCATCTTATTGAGAATAAAAACGGATAGGGCACACCTTATCATCATGCAAGTGCAGGGAGCACGAATACGCCCAAGTGAGGTGGTCACCTACCTTGGAGTTAGGATTACGAGAAACTTTGACCTGACACCTCATTTGGACTACTAAAGGAATAGAGTAGCCCTAACGTTGAACGGGCTTAGTCGCGTAGGAGGTGCTTTTTGGGACCTCAGATACCCAGCAACTCTGGCTATGTACAAGGGTGTAATAATGGGTATCCTGAGGTATGCGTCTCCTGCCTGGTGCCGAAATCTCTCACGCCGACATAAAAACAGGCTGGCGACCATTCAGCGGTTAGCTCTGCTACGAGTCATCAGGGTGTATAGATCAGTGTCTCTTGAGACAGTGCAAGTCTTAGCAGGATGAGTACCTCTCGATCTCCTGCGGAAAGATAGTATGAAATTTGAAATGAAGAGAGAAGGCTCGGCGGGACTACCTCCCAATATTCCGATGAGGAAAGAAGAAGATCCCAGGAATTGGAAAACGATTATCCGGGAGAATACAATAGAAGCATGGAACCGGCGATGGATGGAAATCCCGAAATGTGCTATCTTACGGAAGTACTTTCCCACCGTCAGGTCCGGATTAAAGCAAAATGATAGAAGTAGGTACCGGTTGAAGCAAAATGGGTCCTCCCGGATTACTGGTATCACAACTCCTCACCGGGCTTGGGGGGTTCCTTGCCAAGCTCCATCAACACGGCAAGAACATTGACCCCAAATGCCCGTACCGGAGACCGCCGAGCACGTTGTCATTGCCTGTACCGCTTATGAGACATTGAGAGCTAAGCTGAAGAGGGAAACAGTGCTCTATTTTCTGAGCGAAAGAGAGTTCCCTCAATTTGTAACAACAGAAAACTACCCGTACTACAAAGCCTTTGTGTACGAGTGGAAGACGGCAGTTGGCCCAGCCCAGTTCAACCTGGGGAGAAGAGGACCTGAGGAAGGAGGAAAGATAGGTAGATTTGGAAGTCGTCGGCGAATAAGTGGTGAGAACAGTGGTGAATTGAATTAGGAAGGTCATTGACATAGGAATTGAAAAGGAGTGGTGAAATGCTTGAACCCTGGGCTACTCCTGAGGGCAGCATAAGAAAGGAAGATAAAGGTTGATTAGGAATGGAAACTGTTTGGGTCCGGTCGGAAAGGAAGGATTGAAACCACCGAATAGCGCTGTTGGAAAAGAATTTTTATTTTAATTTAGTGAAAAGGATAGAATGGTTCAGGGAATCGAAAGCTTTGGAAAAGTCTAGTAGTATTAGTACGGTTGACTTTTTTCGTCCATAGCAGCTTGATGAGAGCGGATTGAGTGGAGAAGCCGGGTCGGAATCCAGATTGCAGAGGATCGAGTAGATTGGATTTTTCAAGGAAATTGCATATTTGAGACTGGACAATTCATTCTAAGAATTTGGAAAGGTTAGACAGGATGGAAATCGGACGATAATCTTTAGGGCTCATAGGGTTGGAAATTTTGTTAGGATGGACGAAGGCTTTTTTCCAACATGTGGGAAATATTGAATTTTGTAGGGAAAAATTATATTTGAAGAGGAGAACTGGCAAGATTTCAGGGAGGCATAGTTTTAACAATTTAACGGGAACTCCATTAAACCCGGTGGAGTTGGTGTGGGATTTCATAATAGAGGAAATAAGATCTGTAGGAGAGATGTAGGAGAAATAAAAGTTTTCAGAGTTAAATGATGGTACTAAGAAAAAACGGGAAGCAGAGAGAGGAGAAGTGTTAAAGGAAATAGATAAAAAGTATGAATTTAATTCATCGGGTGAACCTGGGAATACAGCACAGGAAGAGAATTTGTAGAGAGAGAGAGAGCTTATGAAGCAGTTTCCATTTTGATTTAGGATCAGGAGCTGAAGAAAGGGCATCGTGAAAGTATTTGGATTTCGAACTCCTAATAGTTGTCTGTGCTAAATTGCGGAGCGCTTGATAGTCATCTGCTAATCTTGTGCGTCTAAAGCGTCTACGGGCTGCCTCACGTCTCTTCTGAAGATCTTTGATTTCTTGACACATCCAAGGAGCAGGCGGGCGACGGAAGATAGAGGTTTTAAGTGGGGCTGGGGAATCAAGGATTCTAGTCTGTTTAGAGATGAGGATGTCAATCATGGAATCGATGGAAGAACAGGTAGATTTCACTCCTGTCCAGGGTTTCAAGATTGGGTAATATGTTTTCACGGGTGAGGGAGTCTAGGTTGCGGAAAGTTATGGTTTTAGGAAGGAACGCAGAGATTTCGATGAGGTCGTGAGAGGAAAGGAACAGGACAGGAAGTTGAGAAGAGGCAAGAAGATTTTGCGCTAAATCGATACCTATGGGTCCAACCACTTATCGGACCAACAGGTATGGTGGGTAGAAGAAAATGGAACAATGAAGAGATGGAGGGGGAAGAAGAGGTTTTCGAAATATATTCGGTCATTGGTGTACGAAAGGAAATTGGTGTTAAGATCGCCCTAAATTATTATGTTGTAGAACGGGACATCATTGAAGAAAGTTGATTCAAAGAATGAGCCAAAACGAACCAAAGGAGGGCGATACACCACAAAACGTTGTAGAGGATGTTCATTGCAGGAAATTTCGACGAAAAGGAATTCTATGTGTGGACAATCCGATGAGGATGAGGTATCTAGGATTCGGGATTTCAAGCTATTGTGGACATAAAGACCCATACCTCCACCAGTCCGGTCAAGGCAGATCAAGGAATAATCAGGTAGGGAAACAGAAGAGGAAGGGAAGTGGGGCTTAAGCCAAGTTTCGGAGACTGCTATAGAAAGGTAAAAGTTATGGGTAATATACTGAAGGAATTAGTCGTGATGAGCTGGTAAGGATTGAGAATTAACGTGGCCGGAGGTTAGGACGCTTAGGACGTGGACGGAGAGGAGAGAGGAAAATATAAGGCATTTGGAGGCATTGAACATACTGTAGCTATAAATATATGATGAATAAGAAATTGAAAAAAAAGAAAATCTATATAATGACAAAAAAAATGGCATGAATAAAATATGAAAAAAAAGGAAATCGAATCTATTAAAATGACTAAATACGACTTAAGTCGTAACACGAACTCGAGACAGCAGGATAATCCTATTGTGATCACCGGGTTAACGGGCGCCCAGATGTCAGCAGACCTCGAGATCCTGGGGTTCGTCAATGAAGGGTAGCCGTACTCCTTCCGGCAGCGCACTCTACCGGCCGCAAACAAGACGTACTTTATTTTCCCGGCCGCTCTCTTCTGACGGGCGAGCCAATACAGACGCCAATTTGCTGGAGTCATCTCTTCCCCGAGATATATCCGGTGGGAATCATTCTCGTGCCAGCAAGTATCTCGGGTGAAGAAGCCTCTCTTTACTTTTCTTCGCTATATTAACTCATCCCGTACAGACTGCCTAACAAAACGTGTTATCTTTTTTTGGTCTGCGGCGTTCCACCATGTCCAAGTCCTCTACGCAGATCTTAATTCCCAGGCCTACCTCTACGCGAACCGGTATGCCGCGTATCTCCACCGAACTGCATAGGAGACCCTGTTCGGCCTTATTTAGTTTTAATGCTTTATTTTCTGAGGTTAGTTCCTCCATATGCTTCGCTTGCTCCTATATAATAATAATAATATATAAATAAAAATTATATATTGGTTCCTCTCTTCAAATCTCCTTACTTTCCTTAATTACCAGGCACCCCTTAAAGTCCGAGCTTTCAGGCGCCTTCCCCTCGTCCCCTGGATCAACTCAGAAAATACAGCACTAAACCTATATATAATAAATAAATATTATATATATTTATAAATATATATATATATATATATATATATATATATATATATATATATATATATATATATATACCTCTGGTTTTGGGAGAAGGGATAAAATAAGTTCACCTCTATTGCAGAATATTTTGTTCAGAATGAATAAGAAAAAACAAATTAATTAAAAAGGATGAACAATTAGAGGGAATAAAAAGAATAAATGCTCCTCAAAATCGTGAAGTTGAAAGAAAAACTGATGGAAAAATGACATGTAAACAACTGTTGTAATAGTAACCTTACATGTTGAGAGGGCAATTGTGATTTTTCAATCCCAAAAACATTTAACTAAACTAAAGAAAACAACATTTTTTAACTTGCCATATTTTACTGTGGTAACATTGTTGGTTCTTCACGTAGAAAACTAGCATACAACTATTCTTAAACGTTGGAAAAACGAAACTAAACCTTCCCCACTTTGATAGTGGAATAGCGATAATAAATTAGAAAATCAAGAATCATACAATCGACTTTAGAGAAAAAAGCCTTTAAAGTGATTGTATCTCAAGGTTTCCACTCTGCCAAGAAAATAGTTAAATTTCATGCAAAGGAATCAGAAGAAATACTCGTTTATGGTAAATTACTGAACATTCAATAGGCTCTCCTGTTTGCATAATTGGTATTTGGACGTTTGATCTTTTACCACCCTCGACCAGAGTTGGGCAAAATTACAATCAATTACATTGCAAATTACAATTACATTGTAATTCGTAATTAAACTGGTAATTACCATTATAATTTCTAATTTTAATGTAATTCGTAATTACCAATTATTTTGTAATCTAATTATAATTCGTAATTGGAAATTAAATTGCAATTTGACAAAATGAAGAAGACGTATATAAAAAGAAAATACTCGAATTGTAATATAATAAATTACATTGTAATGAATTACAAGTAGAAAAATAATAGTGAAACTACTTTGTAATTAATTGCAATGTATGACCTACATTGTAATGAATTACAAGTAGAAAAGTAATTATGAAACTACTTTGTAATTAATTACATTTTGATTAATTACGTAATTCAATTACAAAGTAATTCATTACGCGCAACTCTGCCCTCGACATATATATTTAAACTATTTATTTTTTCTTAATAAAACTTTTACCTCAGTTTTTGTTTTTTCTATCTTCTAACCGAAGGGAGCGGAGTAGCTCAGTGGTATTGTGTTATTATGTTACTATGCTCCCGGTACCGTGTTCGAAACCGGCTGTGGCAGATAATTATTTATTCTGTTATCAGCCGTAGATCGACCCTGTGGGATCGGGTGACCCTCCTGGGGCTCATCCAGCCTCTATAAATTGGGGGAAAACCTGGCGGTTGAGCGTGACCTCAGCCAAATCACCTCCTTGCACAACCGCACGGTCCTTACCAAGACCCTTCATGGGTTGTAGTGATACAGGTTTTTTTTTTTTCTAACGATTAAGAAAATGAACCTCCTCCTATAATCTTAAATTCGCTCCATTTTTCACTCCTGCGTACTCTATCATTTTACTTCATATGACCAATATTCTAATGTTCTGCTATTCGAACTTTCAATCCTAGCATATAATGACGAATTCTTAGATTATTTCCTCCAAAATTTCTATTATAGTATCGCCGTCCCAACTTCCTCTATTTTCATTCCCAGCTATACCCTCTTTCATCATGACCAGATAGATCGAATTGGCGGAGATAGTACGTCCATGAGATTCCGAGGGCTATGATTCTTTTAAAAGCTCCTTCTCCTGACACTGCGCGTATAGAATACTCGTTTCTATTTTCTTCAAGCACTTTTTCCCTCTTCAATACCTTTACTTTGTCTGAATTGATCCTATATTCGAATCCTTCCTTATCAACATTTCTCTCTTTTGTAATATAATGATGTCAGGTAATCTAAAACTCAAATTCACCTCATTGGCCTAATTTTCTTCCTAGACTTATTTATCGTGCCCTTCCAACCCACCCATCATAGCCAGTTTACAGATACTTGACTGGATCTATTTATCATAGATTATTGCCAAAATCTATTGTCTTCGCAAATTTCCGTATTTTTCCTTTGTCTCATGATGTTATCAAAATTTCCTACGTCTCTACTCGATTTCTTAATCGCAGAAGATATTGATCCCTATCTTCAAATCTTCTTACTTTTCCTAATTATCTCGCACCCCTTAAAGTCCGAGCTTTCAGGCGCCCTCGCCCTCTGCATCAACTCAGAAAACAGAAATAAAGTGAAGAAGAGGCGAAAAGACGCACTCTAATTGCAGAGTACTAAACCTCCTTCAAATCCCGACGAAACCTTACTCTTTCGCACGTAAAGCGCAATACTTTCAGGGGGAAAAAAATAGATTAATTCATCCAGATTTACTGGATAGTGAGTAAATGTTTTAGAGCTAACAGTAAAGAAGTCTTTAAGGATTATTTTCATGAAATTCATCCCAAGCACCTAACTTTAAATCCAAATGGAAAATCTGTAAAGACCTTTCTGTTGTTAACTCTACAACTTGTACTCATTATCCAGTCAATCCCCACGAATTAATCTATTATTTTTTTCTGGCACACTTCTACATTTTTATCTGACCTTTCACCTCAACCTATCCCTGAAACTTTTAATTCCTCAATGCTTCTCCTGATGACCACCTTCTTAGTTCAGAAATAACTATTCAGGCGCTTGAGAAGAGGTGAAAAGATGCACTCCTAGCCTGATCTAATTCCTGTAAAAATTATCCAACTCTGTTTTTCTGCCATTCTCTCTATTCTTTGGCCAAGAATCTTGGATTGTGACCAAAAGTCTTGGTTTGTACATTGAATGAGGTTCCTACTCCTTCTTCTTCAGCTTCTGACTTCAGACCTATCAAGCCACTTAAACAATTAGTCTATTCTCACTCTTCTAATTCCTTTAGCAAAAAGTTCTCCTCAATCCTCCCCTGTCTTGTTTTTGATCCCAATATTCCACATAATCTGCGCTGTTATTAATAACTATCCCAGTGCTCTTCGATTGTTCAAAAGCTTTCAATTCAGTTAATTATAGGATTTCCATTTCCAATCAGAGTTTTAAAGTGGTGCCTCTCCTTCTTGTCTCTTCATTTCCAAACAGCTATCATTCCAAATAAACCTTTCTTTCCCCTTCTACTAGCATATAGCATTCCTCAATCTCACCAACTATTTTCTTTACTTATACTAACAGTCTTCCTAATTCCATTCAACATTCATAATAGCACTTAAATGCTGGCAAACCCCAAATTTACCAATCCTTCCATCCTGCTTGAGGCAATCTGAAAGTTACAAGAAGATATTGATAACACCAATACATGGGTATTAATCAATGAATGTAGAAAAAACCAACCTCCTTTATTACCTTCCTTTACCTCAATAATCAACTCATACATTTTCACTTGACTGTAAACACCTTGAAGTCACCTTTGATCAGCACCTCACCTGGAATAACCAAGATCACAAGAAAATATATAGCTGCCCTTAAACAATGTCTATAACCTGATTCAACACATCAAAATACCAGGCAGCTCCTGGTATCCTCTCTTATTTTTCTCCACTTCAGCTATGGTTGCTTGGTGTGCAGAGACTCATAACATATTTCCAAGGCGCTCTCATGTTACTTGATGCAATACAGAGTTGAAGAGAATTTATCCTACTCTCAGAAAATAATACTTTTTTCGCGCATTTCTTTTCCAAGTCAGAACCGTAACTACCCTACTTCCACTATTTTTTCACTCTGCATTCTAGTATTCACTCTTTGAATACAAGATTTCAACCTATCGATTAGTGTATATCCTCTTACAGAACTGATTCCTTCATCATTCCTGCTGCCTCTTCACAGAAACCTTTACTCAATTTTATTTGCCATATTTTTCATTTAATTTCATTCATATACAATGTTTATCTCATTCTTTATATACTTTCTAGATATTCAGAAATAAAACATTACAGATGTGAAAGAAAAAAAATTATGTACTAAAACAATATTTTATATTGTCATTTGTTTAACAACAATAAAATAATTTCTCAAGATAAGCAATAATTCTAATACAATGTCAATACATCTGTGATGCACCTACTTATCAACAACTCACACCTTGTTTAATATCATACATAATCAAAATTGACATGAGTTTATTTATATAAGGCTCATCAGTTTTATACATTTTTTTTTTAATGAAAGACAAATTCAGAAAGACAGATTACTTATTGAGCATAAGATTCATTATAGATATAACATTTTAATATCTTTATTCAATTATATACAGATGAAATAAAACCAAGGAAGACAGATATAGATATATAGATGTTTTTCAAACACTTTTATAAATTAAAATATAATAAAAACAAATTTTTTAAAACAACAAACATATAAATGTCAGATAAAAAATGTTAAACTCAATCATTTATCCATAACTCCAGAAGTACAAAAATATCCCTCACATTTTTCTTCATTTAAAGCAAACAAAATTTCACATAATTATAAATTTACATTTGATTATTAAAATGAAATAGTTTTTCGGGGATCACGTTGTTTAAAGATTAGAAACATTGTTTTAATATAATTTTCTTAGTGAATATGACTGCTTAACTAAAAATATCTAAAACTTTTTAATTATGTAAGTAGGTCAAACTAGAAGGAAAAAGTACAAAACATTGGCCAATTACATTACACAAGCCAGCTACCATAAATACAATTTCTAAATAATAATAAAGCATTTGTCATTTAACACCTAAATAAATTTTTAAAAAATATGTGTATATATTTTTTGAGACCTTTGGAGGCCATTTAAAATGATTGCGCCATACATAATAATACTATCATTTTCACACAAGGAACACATACAATGTGTATTAACCTATTACATTTTAAAATATTCACTTATTCTAACTATCAAATATAAAATTACATATTAATAATTTATTTTACGAAACGGTAACCCATTTTTACAGCCATTTACAAATTGTTACAAACAGTCGATAAAAAATCATTAACTTCAACAGCATTCAAATATCAGATGAAGAAGAATATCACTCAGTCCGAGAATTTCTATTGTTTATAAAACTATTAAACCAAACAAATATTTTCATTTGGTTTGCAAGGCTCGATCATAATAGCCAACCTAAGCCATCAATATCATTAGGACGGTTACAATATATTAGGAGATTAAGTTCCATAGCATTCATTACATAAAATTACCAACTTATAAATTTTATTCTAAAACTTTAAATTAATAGTATAACATGATAACGCACTAGAAGTAAAATATTATTTCAAAATGGTCTGGGTGGCAGTCAAAAATAACACCAAAAATTCTATTTGTACTACTTTTGCTGTTATTCTTGACTGCCAACCGGATCATCTTCTTGATTTACTATATGGTCAATTTTAAATGAATAATATGTAGTTAAAATCTTCAGTAAACAAAAGTGATTTTCAAGGAAAATTGATTTGCTAATTTAATAGGAAAAAAGAATAAACTTTAGAATGACATTACCATCAATTTTAGAATTTTATAGAAAACCATAATAAATTAAAGGAATATTGATTGACTAGATAACCATTTTTCAAGAGTGAGTAGATTCGTCTGCAGCTGAATGGGAACAACAACCAACACTATTGTCATTTACACTCTCTGAAATTATTTCAGTTGAAGATGTAGGACTAGAATCTTTCAAACAAAATTATTCTAATTATTGCCATACCAAATATAATTAATTAGGAAACATAATAATATCAAGATATTTACTTTCATGTTTTAGGCAGTGTTCACAAGGAGCTTTCAATTTAGAAGTCTTTAATTTTAAATGCAATAAGTGCTGTCCGAATAGGGCATAACATCCACCAGTTGACAGTAGCACAGCAAGAAGTAGATAAAAGTTATAAGTCATAACCAATAACATAATAATATAACCCAGGGTTATTTCAAGAGCATAGATGATAACTTCTGAAAATCTCCATAAATTCCTATAATAACGCAACTTAAAATAATTATTTGAATACAATTTAACTTAGTAACTATCAGTTAAATAGTTTCCTAACCTTCTAGCATGAAATCGAGGGGTGCTATTGATTAAAACAGCATTGTCTGATAAACATCGTTGGCGATTTGGAACCTTTAAGATAGCAGAATTTAGCTTCATTGTTGCGGAACATACCTTCAAAGCTTCATAAACAATAACAATAACAACTGTGCATGCACAAGCAAAGAGAAACCCTGAAAAAAATTGTTTGATAGATCAAGTAATTACAAGTTAAAAACAATATGAACAATAAATACCTGTTGCTGAAGTAACATTAAGTTTGTTGAAAAGAAGATCCTTTATTTGGTATCCAAACCAAAATGACATGTGCATATTTAATATAATTCAATAAAACTGCTGAAAAATAATAATCTTTAGAGAAATCAGATATGCAAGCTAAAATTACATAATCGTTATCAATGATAAGGTTAATGACAAGCAGACCTTAATCTAAATTTATAAAAATAAGTTATAACAATTTCATTCCTTTAATTATATTTTCAGTTATTAACACTCTTTGTGAAAAATACAGAAACTAAATGACTAACAGCGATTAGAACACTTTCCATTCCAGTGAAAGTTCTCACTGAACTTCACAGCCGTCAAATAATTCATTGGCCGATTCAACGGCTGACGCAGTGATGTTTTGATAACACAAGGAGGGCAATTTAAAAAATCCCGACTCAGTATGATAAATATATTAAATTTTAAGAAATTTCCAAAATATTTATAATATTTCTTACATAATATGTTTCTTAAAAAAACAATTCCAAACAATAAGGGATAAAACTCATCTATTACATCTTTACTTTATCATCATGAACATGTAGACACTAAATTACAGCAGACGAAATTTAAACTGTTTAACTTCATTGAAATTATAAAACGATAGACTGTAAATTTTCAAAAACATTCCGATTTCAATATTTTTAAAATATTCCCAATTAAAAATAAGGTACATTTTTTTCCGTTGTATGTAAGTTGGTAGCAATTTCAAACGGGCTCCAGGTTAGAGGGTTTATGTTTA
Source organism: Rhaphigaster nebulosa (assembly GCA_948150685.1). Taxonomy (NCBI): domain Eukaryota; kingdom Metazoa; phylum Arthropoda; class Insecta; order Hemiptera; family Pentatomidae; genus Rhaphigaster; species Rhaphigaster nebulosa. Next base: position 80,224,775 of record OX411310.1, read on the forward strand.
GGTTCAGTTAGGTGTTTATTGTTGCTGTTTCATTTCTTTTTGCATCATTTTAAGTTAAAAATCTTGGTTTTTGGTGTAACTAATTATGTGAAATAGTTTCTTTGTTCGTAAATAATATCGAAATGTTCCGGAATTACTTAGCAAACACTAAAGAAGAAGACAATGGAACTGAAAATTGGTCATTCCCTGCTGGATATGAAAGATTTAATTCTGCTAACATACCTAGAAGGTAGATATATTTACTATTATTATGTTATCAAACATTTATAAAATTTTGTTGGTTGCATAATCCCGACCAAACCTTATTGTAAAGTTATGTTGATTGGTGGGATTTCTCATGAAACATTGAAAGTAGCTTGCAGTTAGTTATTAGTAGTCCAATATTATGTTTTTCGACCTGGGAATTTTGTATTGGAAAATATCTACAGCTTTATCTGCGTACCTTCATTTTAGCTCTGAGAAAATAGTGACTATATTTCCAATAAATTTAACTGTTTTTGCTGATAGCATAGGTCTATAATATGAGGTGCTCCATGCAAGAAGGGCAAATCTGAAATGTTACCATAATTTCTTTTTCGATTTGAAGGGTAGTAGAATATAGTATATATGGTATTCTTGATGTAGATTTATGATATATTATATCAGCGGTCAAACAAAAAAATGGTGATATGCTGGATTCGCCCTTCATGCATGGAGGGTCTCATATGATACAGTACCAGATGATGAGCCTAAAGCTGCAGTTTATTAGCTTATTCAATTTCCCCAAAGAGATTTCCTTTATTACACTATTATAATCAAATTGAAGAAGGAGGCAAGGATCATGATATTGGAATGATAAAGTTGCCTTAAGGCAGTATTTGGTTTAGTAATTAGGGAGTTTTAGATTTTCACAGAAATTAATCTATCGCAATAACTAGGTTTAAAGTATTGATTCACGATTTTGTAGGAAGGTCCTTGTTATATTAATACAGGGTGTCCAGCAGCCTTGAAGATTTTGAATTTTTCATGTCGGGAAAAAATCAGTAATTATTTTAAAAAACAGCCCAGTCATCAGAAATTTTTAGTTTTTAGTCTAATAATTTCTTTTTTCTATCAGTACTAAGCAAAGCAACAAATGTATAAAATATTGAGAAGATTGATGTAGTTGTTCCCTTTACCAGCTCTAATTCCATGAAAGCTAGAATAAGTCTCATTTCTCGAATTTTATTCATCAGTCTCTCTCTTTCAAGCACATACTCATGATATGTTCTGTCTCACTTTATCGAGTCCCTCTACCTTTCCCTAAGTGAATTAGGGATGTTATGGAACGATAAAATAATGTATTTGCTCCAAACAGCTCCGAGTTTCAATTTCAACTGATTTACCCTTGCCTTATAATATGTTCGTCGATTTGCCCCTTGCCCGTGAAGGTAGAATGAAAGAATGAAAAGGATTGCCAAGTTTATATTTATTCGAATTCATTCTAAAGTCCGAATTGTAAATTTTATCATAAGCCGACCAAATGCAACATTTTATGGTTCTAAATTCAACCAATTAATGGACGAAAAGCGCCTTGAATTTTACAGTTCACAGCTTTGAAATACTTGAATTTTTTCATGCTATATCGCTGGACACTTTGTAATAGTGTAAATTTATCAGTCCAAGACTGTTTATTTTATTTTCATAGGCTAATAATAAATCAAAATTAGTAATCAGTGAATTAAAATTTTATTCTTCAAATGTATTTAACAGTTGCAATCATTATGCTATTATTGTTTCAGCCGCTTGGGGAAAAGAAGAACTATTAATCCTTCTGCTGAAGTAAAGAGAAGCATTTTAAATGGAGTGTCTTCAGAAAACAGAAATGATGGAGATGAATTCAATAATTTTGGTAGTAAGACATCATCTTTAACACATCCAGTGAATTCTTTTTTAACACCAAATTACAAGAAAATAGATAATGGCCTTGAGAGAAATTGTGATGGAAATATTAAGAACAGAGCCTGCGATTTAAATATTGGAAATTTCAATACTTTTAGAAATACTGGTTCTTATCCACTACAAGAAGTCAATAATATTATTAACGACAACAAAATTTTGAGTGCTGATAAATTATCAAGCGTATCTGGTCCACTACACCAAGATTCACTGCAGTCAGATGTGAAAATAATTCTAAACAAAAGTTTTGAAGTTGAAAAAGGACAGAGGAATGCACACAACTTTTCTTCAGAAGAAAGCACACAACATTATTCCTTGTCATCCAATAATGGTACTGTATTTAGTGACTCATCTCAATCTGAAGTTTGTAATAATTCCAGCTTCATGACAGCCCATGATTATAATTTTGAGAAAAATCAAAGCTATCATCATGACTATCTGAAAACTCCTGGAAAAGGATATGGTTTGTTTGACATGGTTGCTTCTCCTTTAAATTCCCCTTCAGCAACTACTGATGATGATAATGATAGCCTTAGAAAGTTTTTAGTAAAAACGCCTGCTTTAGGGCGTTATGATCCTTTAAATACACCTTACAGATCTCAAAGAAAACATGATTTATTTACTCCTTTTAAAAGTAAAGTCCATACACCTAGAAATGCTAAGCAGTTAGATAATGTACCTGAAAAGGATGTTGAATTTGAAAGATCTGAAGGTAGTTGTCAAGATGGTGTATCAAGGTTAGAAGATAGTTTAAGAACTGAGTGCAGTATTAATTCAGGAAAAAAAATATGTAATAATGAAAATATAGGTGTTTCAGATGTAGGAATAAATCCAACTCCTTTACCTATCAATGATGATTTTAAAAGGAGAACTATGGCTGAGTTGAACAAACAGCCCCCTTCTGTTGAAAAATTAGTGAAAAGACAAATATTTGAAGGTCTTGGTTGGACACTGCCACATTCATCATTTGCAATTCAATCTCCTATGAAAGAAACATATTCAACAGTTGTTAAGAAGAATGTTGATCCGAAAAATGATTTGTTGCCTACCATTGTATCTGAATTCAAACCAATGTTTGATATTTTGAATCAACCGTTATCAGTTAATAAACCTAATACAGATTCTTTGTTACTGTCCAAATCATTTGATTACAACACTGAAAATCAATCAGAAGATTCAAAATCTATTTCATCTAGTGTCCTAAAAGCTACTCATTCCAGTGAAGGACTCCTCACTATGGAAGATGTAACTATGAGGTCCCCCAACATAAAAGGGCCAATAAATCTTCTTTCCATCCATGATAATGTAATTGATGCATGTAAATTAAACGATTGCTCTAATGAACCCCATAAAACTGATTTTGATGAACCAGATTTAAGTAAGCCACATCTGAAACACTCTTTAACAACAGATGACGCAAGAAAATCATCTTCGAAAAATGTCTTATTAAGTGAAAATGAATGTACTGTAGTCATGCATCCTAAAGAAATAACTAAAAATGAAAAGATGGAGTCCAATGACACTGTTATCTTAAAACAGTTAAGTCCACCAAAGCTCACTGACAATAAAAGTACAGTCGAAGAGCTCAATGATGATAGGAAACCAGATACAAAAAGCAAACCTGAACGCTTAATTGAAAATCCTTTATTTGCGTGCCAAAGGCAGATAATGAGATCACCACAAGCTAATATTACTGTCAACGAGAAGCCTTATACGGTGCTGAGTATGCTTGGAAGAGGGGGCTCTAGCGAAGTTTACCTGGTAATTATTTTTATTGATAACTATGATTCTGATAAATACTTCTTGATGTAATTGATTTCATAAAATCAAGAGTAATGAACCTTTTAATGTCTAAAGCCAAATTAATGTTCTTGGTACCAAAATGATTTTACTAAATAACATTTATCTGTGTTATATACATAATTCCTCAATTCTTGTAACCTCTAATGATAATTTACTTTAATCTATTTTCTTTTTTAAGAGTGGTATTTAAAATTTCATAAATACTATTGAATTTGCATCAAAATATTCTATAAAATGAATATCATTCGGAAGTTTTTAGTGATTTCTTTATTCTAATGATTCCTCATTCTTCTGAACTACTGAACCATATTAAATGAAACTTAAGATGTATGTAGTGGTTGGCCAAGAGAATTAATAAAATAACAGGTTTTAGAGAACAAATCATTAGTGATATAAACCAATTGATGTTCTTACAGGCATTATTAACCAAACTATTTTACTGTAATTTGTACAAACCTCCATAATCAGACATATCATGGTTCCATGTGTGTTGGATTATAGAGACTCAACCGTCTGTGTGCGTTGTTTTGTTTTTTATGTATAGGGAAATTTTTTTTTGTAAAACAGTGTGTGACTGAAATCCACAACAGTGTGAAATTCCTACTCCCTAAAAAAACCATCTCCCAAATCAGGTGGGTGAGTGAGTGAGTATATTACATGTATATAAATATATAAAACCTATGATAAAAAACATTGAAATGTTAACCAAAGTCTTTGGAATGCTTCTTTTCTTATTGAACTTTTTCAACTGAAAATCATTAGTGTTTTTTATTATCATTTGATATAAAGAAAAAGTTATGTACATTACATTATTCTATGTTTCACGGGTTATGTATATAACAACTATATGTATAAAATCACGGTTAGGACCAAACAGCAAGTGGCTATACGGATTTTCAAGACTCTCATGATAGAATGTTGAAGACCATTCGATGTTAGGATTAGGCAAAGGGAACCGAATGTTGAGGCATGTAATATTTATAAAATCAATGAGAAAACATAAAATAAGTGTAAAAAAAAGTTATCCCTCTCCAATACCAAGTGAAGAAGAAAAAAGACTAAATACCGGATGAGGTACTTATGCACCCAACCTTATTTGTTGGCAGTTTTTGCTATTTGTCTTGGTTTAATTGCTATAAACACTGTACAGAAAATAATTAAATAAAATCTTACTATGCTATGCACAGGAAATTAATGTCCGCTGTACTATGAAACCAATCAACAAAATTTATCAGCCCATGCACTAAATTTGATGTAATGCAATAATAAATATAATATATAATAATAAATTTAATGTAAATTTGATAGATTTCTCTCTCATTTTTGTCTTAACGCAACTGAAGCACTTTCTTATATGTAATGATATTAATCTCTTCCTCGCTAAGTTGCTCTTACACTAGTATTTAAACACTAGAATGTTGGTTGGTTGTTATCAATATGTCATAAAAACTAATTTTATCAATATGGCTACAGTTCATTTATTTTTCCAGTAAGGTGAATATATTGGACAAAATTGAAGTCAATCATTTAAATTCAATTTAAATCATTGATGATTTAAACTAATTTTTATTTTCAGGTTTTGGATCCTAATAGTTCAAAATTGATGGCATTGAAAGTTGTAAACTTATCATCAGTTGAAGATGCAGTTGCCAAAGGTTATCTAAATGAAATTGAAGTATTATCAAAATTACAAGGCTGTCCTAGTGTGATCAAAATGTTTGATAAGTAAGTTTTTTGTGTTTTTTATACATGCCAATGTTTTTTTTGTAAAAAAAAGGTTTAAGCGCCAAAAATTCAAAATTTAGGTTTCAATTTATTATGGGGCGTGAACACCATCTCTATCTATTCCAGCTCACGATATATAAAATAAAATAATAAAAAATTGGGAATGGTCTAAAAATCGACTATTGATCATGTAAGCGCCAAATACTGATGCCATTTAGTTGTCACTCAGCCCTTACCAATGCTAATCATAAAGATTTCCCACCTTAATAAACTCCTCTAAATGATTAAGAATAAACAAAAAAAAATATTGTTATTTGGCTAAATTTAGCTAAATTTGAAGGAAAAAAAATCTAATATACATAAAAACTAGATCTGTCTAATGCAGATATAAAACTATATATAAAAATTATATAATAAGGAGGCGGAAAATGCCAAGAGTATGTTGATGAAAGCATCTCATCATTAACTTTGCGGTTCATGGAATTAAGATCAAAGTGTATGTAAATAGATGAGGAGAGAAGTCTTTTTTCAATGCTTGGTATCGTGCAAGGATGGAAGATTTATCGAAATTAAAGATATGGCATGTTCTGCTAATTTTGAGGCGAATGGGTTCCGTGTAAAAATAGTGTATTTATGTCAGGATGTAAGGGTTTTCAAATGATTATTGGTTTTATTAATGTTGGAAGGATTGCTATTGGGAGTGAAACATGGGATGCGGTAAACTTATTGGATTTGTGTAGGAGTGGTACACCTCTACAAAAATTTTTTTAATTGTTTGCTGTTTTTGTAGCCAAGGCATAAGTATAAGTGATGGAAACTAGAGTTTTAAGAAAGGATAAGTATATATGGAAGAAATCTGTATTGGAAAATCATTGAAGGAGACTGAGTTTATAGAAGAATTGGGATTTAACAAATTTAGAATCTTATTAGGATGTAAACTAAATAAAATTCTACATATTACTGTAATGTAATTATAGGTCCATATATACCTCTTATATCTCTTATTTAATTTTAGACCTCAAGTGGTCCACATATTTGGCTCGAAACATTGTCTTGTATTTTATTAATTGCTGACTGATTTTCTGACCATCTATATTGTATAGTCAATTATCTATCATCTCTTATTTGATTCAATGAACATTCTCATCTCCTTATCCGTCTTCTGCAGATGTTTTATAACCTTTTAAATTTACGATTACTCTTCAAAACTCACTAAATATATCCGTTTTAGGGATCTAAGATTCTAAAAATTAATTTTAAAAAACGTCATTCTGTCCTTATTATTTCTTTATTCTAATGATTCCTCATTCTTCTGAACTACTGAACCATATTAAATGAAACTTAAGATGTATGTAGTGGTTGGCCAAGAGAATTAATAAAATAACAGGTTTTAGAGAACAAATCATTAGTGATATAGGCAATCAAAGTAAAATTTATTAAATAATGGCTAATCAGTAAATTTAAAGTGTTCTTAAGTTAGAATTATGGTTCAGGTTTTTTTTTGGGTTGTAGATTAACTATATAATTTTTAATAATGGTACTCAGTCGATTCGTAATCAAGATATTAAAAAAAATAATTTGTTTATGTTAGTCTATCATACACTGAAAAACCTTTAGATTGGTATCAAATTCATTATTGATATACCATTCATGCTTCTAATTTTCTAAGCTTTGCTAAAGCATATTTTGCCCACAATTTTAATTTTGTATTCCCAATGTCTTGAATTTTTTTATTGTTTTTTCCCAAATTAATACTCTAAATTAAATGAAAATTTGTGGGTTCATTTTTTATAAAACTGCAACATCAAAATCATATATAATAGGAAAGTTGGGTAGAGAAAAAAAATTTGATATTTTAAAAATATTTACTAAAAACTTTGGAATCATAATTACAGAACTTTTAAATCAAAATCTATTGGTATCTACCTCTTATTTAACATTTAAAAACAATATTTAAGTAAATAGATTAAATAAAATAAATGATCTTTATGAATAATAATATCATGATGGAATACTTTGTAATAAAAGTATAATCCACTTATCTTTAATCATAACAAAATTAATGATGTAAAGTACAAGTCAATATGCTTCTATTATTCTTATTTTACTTTTTATATATTTTTATTAATTATATTTTTTTTTTCAGTGAATATATTTATGAAAGTAAAATACTTTATGTCTTAATGGAAAAGGGTGATACTGATTTTTCACGACTTATGAAAGACATTACTAAAACTAAGAAAATATCTATGTCTATGATAACCTATTATTGGACTGAAATGTTAAATGCAGTTAAAGATATCCATGATAAAGGTATCAAATCTTCTTTTTTTTTAGTCTTAAATTAGTGGTATTTTTCTGTTGGCTATAACTATATCGTCATTCCTGCTGTGAAACCTATGTGTCAAACACATGGTTTTGCAGGACAAACGAAAAACTGATTTATGAGCAATAGCAATGTTGTAAAATGTAATTTTTTAAACTAATTATAAACATTCCAACATGGTAGGTAAATAACTGTGAATCCATCTAGGTGAAAACTGTCTTGGAAGTGGTGTCTCCTGGGTGATTTCTAGTGGTAACTGTTGAGAATGCAATAAGCACTAACAATAGGTGGATTATTTTTGATCAGTTCAAATCATGTTACAATTTTTTTAGCACATGAGTGCTTTTCGCATGAACATAGGAGATAAAATATTGTTTCTAATAAAATCAAAAGCACATAACTGATTTTTGGTCACATAGGAGGTTTCACGGTGGCAATTACGATATATAAATATTTTTTTTATCATTCCAGAACTAGCCCAATAAGCCTCTCGGCATTGATTGAGAAAAAAAAATCTTCCATTTTATATAACTTGTGTATTTTCTGGATTAATTATATAAAATGTTATAAAAATCATTGAAATATACACAGTAGTACCCCTGTTAAACGGCCTAGTGTGAAATATATATTAAAACATATATCAGTTCTGATTTCGCATTCAGACCGCACTTTTGTGTATTGCAATTAATTCATGAGTGAATCTTGAATAAGTATGAAGCGTAAACGTGCCGTTGTGATTAGGGAGATGCACCTCTGGGTTCTAAAGAGAATTGATAGTTGTGAGTCAGTGGCAAAAATTTATCTAAAACTTATCTAAAAGCACAGTCGATTGGCGAAGGAATAGGCGAGTGAAGAGGTTTGTTTAAAAACTGAATCTGGCCAAACTCTTTCATCTCACACGTTGAAAAAACCATCCTCTGGCATTGTTTACAAAGCTCTGTGCTTGTTATTTCTAAAAGAACATCAGAGAGGAACGCCCATTAGTGGCCCAATTATGAAAGAAAAAGTTCTGGCCATTCATCAAAAAATGGTAAACCGATGCGATTTTGTAGCGAGAGAAGACTGGATTGGCCGATGAAAAAAGCGACAGAAAGACGGTTCAACTGCTATTACAGACGTCCTAATCATGAAAAAATGCAGAGATTTTGTATTTCAAATGTTGAAAAACAAAAGAAAATAACAGACTTTTCCAAAAAAATAACTTTGCTGTCATTGTTAATTCGTACATTGCATACAGTTTGTATTTTTCTATGTTTTCAAATACATAGTAAAATATGTACATATATATCAAAAACATCATAAAACAATATTATTCTATATTTCTGTTAATCTTTCCTTCAGAAATACCTAAACATCGGATTAATCGGCTGTAATGGGAACAGGCAGGGTCCAAGTCTCGAGGGGGCCTGTGAACAGGGTTTCAACAGTAAATGAAAATCTTGAATTTCTACATTATGTTGATTCTCATGGAAAACTTGATTTAACTGATTCCACAGTTTAGCTGATGTGAAAAAGAGACTACAGATTAAGATAAAACCAACATATAAAAAAAATTTCTCATCTGAATCTTTTTCTTTTTGTATTAAATGAAATATCTTTAATTAATTTAGACAAGTTTAATTTTAAAGAAGAAAAGAAATCGCAATTCATACAACGCAATTTTTAGACTCTACTGTGGAGTTCCGATAATCCAAAATGATTAGGTTCAGACCCATTTCGGATTAGTCAATTTTTCAGATTAAGCAAAATCATTATTAAAATAAGCTTTAATAATTAATTACCTGTGAATAGTTTATTTTATAAGGCTTATCTGAACATAATCAAATCTCAGGATGAATATGTTAATGTGTATTGACAAAACATACTTTTTTACACGACTGTGGCGAAGCCACAAGGAGAGTAATGTGTTGAGCATGACCGTTTAAAGGTATGTAATGCTTTTTTGAGCGAATGACTCAACCAATTTTCAAGTTTGATGGCTCAAATTATTCGTTGTGATCTTGTGTGTAACGATTTTTTGAGAGAATGGCTCAACTGATTTTCAAGTTTGATAGGTCAAATTACTCATTGTGACCCCGTAAATGTTTTGGAACATTTTAAGTTTTTCTGGGAATGTCAAATTAAATTTTATTATCTTTTTGTGGCACTTAAAACAGATCTTTATTTCGTTGCATATTTGATTTTACTTCTATTTTTATTGAAATTTTTCAAAGTTTTTTAAAACAAAGCCTTATTATAAAATTCTTCTTTATATTAAACCATTACACATAGTTACTAATTTAATTAATTCTAATTAAAATTTACCTAAATATTATTTATATTTATTATTATTTTAAAATCTTCTAAGAGGTTAAATTTATAACCAGTTCCTATTGCCAACTGGCAGAGGCTTTTGGAGGAAGTCCGGTTACAGTGTTTGGAGATGGCGACATTGTGTTGCATGTGCATCTATGTCTATGTTTATAACAACGTTTCGAGGATCGACCTCTTCAGGTTAAAATATTAATTATTAAATATTACCTATATTTTAAATCAAGTGTAAATATGATGACAAAAATATAAATACAATTTTATTCTTATTACATTGTTGTGCTATTTTGTTGGCATGGTAATTTCAATTGTTCGTTTTTTAAATACAGCTTTCTAAGCTTGATTTTCAAATGTATTGCTGCAGGAACAATTCTTTTTTTTTTAGCTAGTTAAGTAAAATAAAAGACTTATATAAGATTTTTATTCTAATCTATTCATTATTTTATAGGTATCATACATTCTGATTTAAAACCAGCCAATTTCCTCTTAGTATCTGGTAGATTGAAACTGATTGATTTTGGGATTGCATCTTCTTTGCAAGGAGACATGACAAGTGTACTTAAAGATGTCACCACTGGTACATTTAATTACATGAGTCCTGAAGCTATTCGGAACTCAGGAGAAACAAGGGGTTATAAGGTAAAGTCTCTTGTTTTCTTTCTCTCTCACAGTTAATTAGATAAATAATAATAATACTCGATAAGTTATGGCATTACCTTTTTATGTTAATTAAAGGGGGTAAAAGTGAACTTATATCTTATTTCAGTTATCGTAAACCTGTACTAAGCATTACATCCTTCTAAAAGAAGCTTGAACTTTAGGAAATCATGGACCAAAAAAGAAACATTCTATATATGGGGTTTTCCATAAAACTGGTTATTTAATGATAGGGAGATTGGGGTTGGTTATCAACACTTTTCACATTTTGATTTTTCATGCAAACATGTGGTTGATGCTTGCAAAATTCTTGGTCTCTTCGAATGCTACATCAATGGGGATATGTTATCATATTTTTTTCAGGCCTTCATGCAAACTACTGAGTTCTCAGGAGAATCCCAAAATCAAAAATACGAGGTGTGCCAACCAAGCCCCAACTTTGTGGTTGGTTGGCACAATTTTGAAAAGCTCTCATAAAAGACTGAATAACAACTGCGAACAAGGATTTTTTTGGAATTCTTTATAAAGGAACAATATAATCAATGTTATGAAAATAAAACAAATTCAACATCTGAATATTTTTTTTTTTGTATGCTTTAGGAAAGTCATCTCTCTATCTCCCACTTTACACTATTTTTCTACCAGTCTTTTTATTCACAGCATTGCATCATATATTACAATAATATCACTATTACAATATTCACAGTGTAAATGTGTTGGCCAACTAGTTCCGAACTGGACTTCAAAATCAAAATAGCTGCTGAGGCCCAGTAAAATAAAAGTCGAAGAGTTTTACACTACAATAATCATAATGGAAAAGGGAATAATGTGTTCAATAATTTCAAGAAGAATTGCTTGATATGCGAATTGTGTAGAAGAAAAAGTAAAAAAAAATTTACTTATCAAGCTGAAAATCAAAATTTCATGAGCCACTCTTCCATGGATGCTCACACAACACTGAAAACTTTGTAATAGACATATATAAATAAGGACATCACATTGTGAGAAGGTGCCATTCCAGAGAATATAAAGCAGTTGGCCAGCATGCTCCTTATGCCAACCAGACCCTGTCTCCCCTACTACATATTATGTTATTACATACTACATATATACAATTAAAATACTATATGTAAATATAAGCATGATAATGGTATGGTCTGTGCCTCATCAGCCCAGTTTCTTTAGGTTAACTTTATCATGTTATAATAAGTGGTTCCAACTGAAGATTTTGTGTCATATTGAACTTATAATATCTACTAAATGTGTGGCCTTTGCTGATAAAGTCGAAAGCTCACTTCATTCATTTACTGTGAAGAGAGAAGAGAGGAAAACAAGTAGAGCCGAGACCGGTGAGTAGACATTATCAGTACATATTTAGGAGTGGAGAGTGTATGTGCAGCCGTCAATATATTAGGCAGTACCTTCCTAGTCTAAGAGAGGTATACTTCTATTTTCCACTGCCATTTACGTCATAAATTAAAAAAAAAAAATTTGTCCTAAATGCAGATAAAAAAAAATCACTTGCCAGGCAATATTCCATGGAAAATGCCTAAATATTGATGAGTGAGAAATCAACAAACTAAGGACTTTGAAAAATAACTGGGTGTGCCCCAGGTGTGATAAAGCAGCTCCCCCAATGAGAAAAGCATGAGCTCATCCAAATCGGCTCTGCAGCATACAGATACAGATGCCATATCTCATAGATACTCCTCACAGCCGAAGTCAAGGGACCCAAAAACTCTCTCAGCACCAGTGCTGAGGAAATAAAAGAAATGAAAAGATCCCTTAATAAGCAGGCAACCATATGGTTTGAAGATTCGGAGCAGCTAAAGGCAATTGTGACACTTCCGGACCTCTGAAACACAAAAATATATGGACTAGTCATGGAAAACACAATGCTCGAGTTAGAGATTAAGCTAAATAAGAGCAGCACCTCCCCAGAACAGTGGAGATAAGGGGAATACCAGTAAGACCAGGAGAAACTCCAGTGGGCTTGGTGTCAGTGCGGGACTGGGTCTGAGTCTGAAGGTTGAGGTTGTGGACAGCATGGAGAAGATGAGACCCAGATAGGATGACACATGGACCACTACTGGTGAGGTTCATTCATCAGTCACGGAGGGAGGGGCAAGTTAGTTCAAAAGTGTTAAGTATAAATTTTTTCACTCTGCACTTGGGCTGGCAGGAGAATGACACCCACATGATTTTCATTGGCGAAGCCATGTCCACGACTAACAGGCATTTGTACCGGATAGCCCGGCAGAAGAAGGCTGCTGGAAAAATAAAATATGTGTGGTTTAATGGGAATAGATTTGTCGGAGAGTGGACGGTCAACCAGTGGCTGTCATCAATGTACCCATTGACGTAGACGTCTTTGTCTGACTTTCGTTGTGCCCTCATTCTAATACTTCTCATCCTACCTCTTCTCTCTACTCATATATTTATGCTACTCTTTTCTATTTTGCCATTTTCTATAACTTCAGCAGTGTACAAGGGATTTTTACTTTTGTTACATGAAGTCATTATTATTATTAATTGTATCTTTTTTATTATCATTTTTATGATATTTAACATCATCATTTTTAACATCAGAACAAAGATGCTTCTGCTAAAAATTATTATTATTTTTATATTAATAATTTTTAGCAGTATCTTTGTTTTTTCCCATTTTTTATTTAAATTAATTTAGTGCAACTTTCGCTCAATAAATTTTCCATTTTTTTTTTAATGATTGCTCCAGGAGTTTTAATGACTGGGAAAAAGTACAAAACATAATATTCATTCCACTTCCATTTCAGTTTAAAACATGGAAAACAGATTGCAGCAAACAATAGTTGATATGAAAATATTTTATAATGATATAAACTTTATATGTTTTAGATCAACTACAAATCAGACATATGGTCATTAGGATGTATTCTGTACAATTTACTTTATGGACGCACACCTTTTTCACATTTGACCAACACCTGGACTAAGTTGCAAGCAATAGCTGATCCAGAATCTACCGTGAGCTTTCCTTCTGACTCAGCTGCTCCTCCTCATCTTCTTCTCTCAGTCAGGTATTAATTTCAAATAAATACATTTTATTTTATACTGTGTCACCATTTATGAATATACTGACATTTTGTTGAGAAATTGAAGAACTGTAATTATTATGTTAGCAATACATCTTAAATATGTTACCACATGTTGTGTATTATTGTTTATATATATTATTTAATTTAGAACTTATTATATACCCATATAGCAAAACTCTAAAATTGTAATATTCCATGAGTTACTAGGCTATTAGTTTAACATTTATGTCCTTGCTGACGTCGAAGAACTGTAGAATTTCTTGACATGTGATATTTATATCTGATATGTGTGTTTATATATATGAATATTTTTAGACTTGATCCCACAGTTGAGACGGAAAAAATCTTTTCCAAATATTATGCTAGTTTAAGTTGGCTTATTATGTTTATAAAAAAAAATATATATGAGCTTCTCCTGTGGATTATTGATTTGGATTCTATTAAATGTTTTGGTCAGATTAATCTGTATATTAACTTCTTTAGTATTCTAAGTTTTATCAAAATACCATAATGAAGGTTATAAAAACATAGTAAATAAAAGGAAAACAAATTATGAACCAATATTGTATCTCAAATAAAGCTTGTAGGATTTAAGGAAATCACAGCACTTATGTACAATATTTTTGGAATTTTTTACTAAAACACGTTTATAATGCCAATAAGATAATGGTAAAAAATAATATTAGGACACTAAATCGAGGAAACTACAATTTTTCTATGAATTTATTATTTTGACTTATATTTCCTTTTTTGTTATTAAACGAAAAACATTGAAATTTTTAGGTGTTATTTTTTGTGTGAATGTATTCTCAAAGATGTAATTTCATTGTTGCATTCAAACAAGGTTTTATTTCTTGACGAATACTTCAATGCTATGCTGTAATCTTCATTCTTTTCAGGTGGGCATTAACTAAGGATCCTAAAGACCGACCAACTGCTGAAGAATTACTAAGGTTAGCTGAATTCACGCCTGGCCCAGAAACCCAGTTAGGGAGGCAAATTTCTGCTCTTCTTGGCGAATATTTATTACAGGTTTTATTATCTTTTTCATCCTTAAATATTTGACTAAAATTAACTGTTTTAATTATAATATACTTTACCTACCTATTTAGTGGAAGATTTTCTGTTTACTTTCTTCAAAGATGCTGATCTCAACCATTCCTCCATCTCATTCCAGGATATGTATTTTAGATAGTCTCTTGCTAGTAGTATTCATTGCAGGAATATAGAGGAATGCTTGTCGATATAAAGATAAGATTCTTGGATGTTTAGCTGATATAATAGTGCTATCCTAGTTTATGATTCCCATTGCTTTAGTTAAAGTCTCCTTTTTGTCTAAATGTGTTACAGACTGAGCTTGAGCATTACCTCTCCAGTAGCATCTTCTCGTTCCTTTGAACTATTCACTTTAGAATTAACTTTGGTTTCTTTTCCTTCATTGGTTAACTCCGATAAAGTTTCAAACCAATTTTTTAAAATTCTTGCATGTCACCTTTTGAATGAATACTCTTGGATGGATTGAAGTAACTGATCCAATGGCAGCTTGCCAAACACTGTGAGATTCCTCTGCAGCAACAGGAAATGTCTTGAATTGAATGTTTGTAAATAAATTGATATTTTGCACATTTCTGTCCAAACTATTGGTATGATTCTTTCGCACTTGTTATAAGAAGCTAACAAGAATTTAGCATAGTTCAGCCTATAAACATTTCAATGCCCGGGTGGTGGTGAAGTACAAAATAAAATAGTAACTATTTATTTAATGCTGACATTTCGACCCTCATTATAGATCATCCTAAGGGCTAAGAAGGATAAGATAAGACTGATGTAGATTTTATTACGTATGTAAAACTCTTAATGGTTGCTCACCATTGCTGCTTCTTCAACATGAATGTCCACTGGCTCCATATTCCTAATCGGGTATTATGTGATGGACGATAACAAATTTGTTATGAAGTATTTTCACAACTGTCTGAGCATATCTCACTCTGTACAGTTTTTTGTGCATTAATGTGTCATATTTATTTCCCTAGACTTTCACTTATGTTTATTCATTCAATATAAATAAACTCATTATAATCAATTTTTCTACATTTAAATATCTAGGGCATCAATCCAAGACTTTTTGCAATAAATGTTTGTAACATTAATACTTAATGTTTATTAGTATATTAATGTATTTTATTTTGTTTTTCTTACAGATGTTCCCCAACTGTCGAGTAAGATTAGAAAATTCAAAAGATAAAAAAAAACAAAGTAGTCTCCAGTGAGCAGTCAAATATTATTTTAAATTGTATATTTATTGTATCATATTTGAATAGATTTTATTATATAAAGAATATCTGTTATACCAACATTTGTATTTTATATAAATGTTATAATTTATCTTATATTGAACTAAAATAGATTATAATTAATATAGATTTAAATAGTGATATATTTATATAAAATACATCGTTATAAAACTTCTTTGTGATTATTCTATTTAACCTTATCTATTTAAAAAAAAAAAAAATGTATTCGCTCGCATCTGTGGTGATGGTAAATTATTTCAAGAAACGAAAGTACCGGTTCCTCTTAGTCGCGACAAGCACTTTCGAATATTATCTTCAATCATGGGAGTTATCGGCACTTTGAGCCCTTTTTTCAGAAGATTATTGAGGGATATTAAATATTCCGCCATCTCTGGAATGATCCGCCGATAATAATTCAGCGTTCCCAGCAACCTCTTTATTCCCTTCACATCCGTTGGAACTGCTATCTTCTGTATCGCTTCGACTTTTCGTGCTTCGGGGTGTACTCTTTTCTTCGATATTGTATGCCCCAAGAAGTTCATCTGGTTTTGCCCTAGAATAGATTTTTCTACTGGCAATTTCAACCAAATTGCCTCAGCCCGTCGAAGACGCATCAATAGGTCATCCATGTACACTTGGCAAACCGATTCGTACAGTCCTCGCTAAAACTGGCACATGAGTCTCTGGAAAGTTATGGACGCATTCTTCAATTCAAACGGCATCCTAGTAAATTCAAAATGCCCCATCTCAAATGTAAACGCCGTCTTATGGGTGTATTTTTATCTGGTGGTACCCAGCGTACTAAACATGGCCGCTCCTCCTAGTCTATCCAAAATATCTTCGAACCTCGGTATTGGGCATTTCTCATCCAGGGTATTCTCGTCCAGCTTTCTAAAGTCTACCACGACCCTGTAATTCTTCTGCTTCCCGTTTTCCGCACTCTTTTTGTTTACCGCCCATAGGGGGCAATTGTATGAAGACGTACTGTTAATAATAATCTCTTGTTTCCTCAAACTCTCCAGCTCTTCCCGGATATGTTGCCATAGAGGAGCTTGCAGGTCTCCTTGACATACGTTACCCTATCCTGTTCAACAGGATTTCGTGTACCGTTTCCCCTGTTACAATCACTATCTCTCCCTCTCTAGAAAAAAGTCCGAGTATTCGCTTCTCAGCGCCTATCTCCAATCTTCTCTCTGGTTAATTGTCCAGACTTTAACTTTGTCCTTTTTCAGAACCCTCTTACACCTGTACTTCTTTCCTCCTATTCTAATAATCCATTGCCCGTCCTTATTCCTTATCCTCGCTCCCATTTTTTCCAACAGGCCGCACCCGAATATCCTCTCATATTTCCGAGGCACATTTTCTACTACATGCACCCTCAATCTCGGTCCCCCATCTATTCAACTCTATCTCCACTTCCCCTTCTATCTTACATGAACCATCCAAGGTGATTAATTTACATCCACATACCTGTATCTGGGGTATCCTATCCTCTCTCCTTTACACAACGCCTCTATCGCACTCTGGCACATAATTGTGTTTGAATTGTCCGTACCAACCAAGCATCACACTCCATTCGCGACTCTGATAATAGGGTCACACCACACTCACTTTCTATATTGTTCACTACTGCGCGGTTGCCTCTCTGCTTGCACTTTCCTCATTCGTTCTCTCTCGCTATCCTATTCTGCGTTGCTCTACATCCTCCATTCCTTCCTCCTGCAACTCCTCCATTTCCTGGTTCGTTCCCCTCTTCCTCTGTCACAGAGTTTTCCGATGACCCTGCCGACTCTGACAGTGGTCTGCTCCTCTTTCATATTCTTTGCGCATTCTCCTCCATGGGTTTCGCCCTATTGATTTCTCTGTCTGCTCATCTAGGGTCATTGCCTGGCAATGTGCCCTTTGGTGCCGCATTTGAAACATCTTGTGTGGAGGCACTGTGCTACGAGATGTTCCGCATCCATGATACTTCCTGTCTTCCCTCTTTTCTCGCGCCATCATCCTCTCCTGTCCACCAAACTCCGTCTCTCTTCTTCTCCCTATAGCTGGTCTAGTTTTGTTCCTTCCTGTTTCGACCCTCCTGTAGATTCTGTTTCCTCTACGTCCCTGGCACTAGCATCTACCATCTCCTGGGAACATTCGATGAACGTTTTGTCCCTCGACAGCCCCTCCTTCTTTCCCGTGTCTCTCACTTTTAGTATAGTCGACAAAAACGCAATCCTACCTGCACCTCGACTGCGTTCATGGTTTCCCTCATATTTTCCGTTATCTTGTTATAGCCTAGGGCTAGTAGTGCTCCCGCTTACTGCCCATTTGTCTGGTGAGGTTTCTTTATCTTCCTGAACATCTGAAATATGTCCTCTTCTGGGGCCCATCGGCCACCCCCAAACGCTTCTTCAGTCTGTTATTCACTACGATTCATGGTATGTCTTCATCCGCCAGAATCAGATTCAATATGCTCCTTTTGACTTGACATACAAACGCTGCTCTCAACACGTTTGTGTCTATCGGGTCTATTAGATCTTCAGCCGCCTTTGCCTCTATGCATGTCATCACACGATCGCCTCCCTTGAGAAAATGGTTTAATTCTCCGATTTCCCCATTGAATCTTTCCAGGTCCATGATTGCCTTTTTCAGATTCTGTGAAGTTGCTGTCTTTATCTTTAGCAATTCCAGGGCGTTCGCTTGCGCCGCCGCTAAGGTTTCCGTTGACAGCGGTGGGATGTCTGGTGGCAGTGTTAAGCCGCAATATTTTGTCAGGCATTCTTTGAAATTATCACTTATCCCAGTCAACCCACAAAAACAGACGTGAACAGTAAAAAAAAGAAAATAAAACAGCTCTCTACCCCTTGGTATCCTGTTTAAACGTCCCAGGTTTCGGCACCACTTATGTTCGTTCCGGTAACTTTAAATAAAAAAAAAGGAAATAACGGAACGAAATGACATACACGAGTATCGAGCAAAGTAAATTACTTGCCTTAGTAATCCTTTATATAGTCTTGAGGTGTGTTTACATCTAATAGCTAGGATTAAGTTGTATACTGTTCCACTCTGTCTTTAACTTAGTGATATATTTCTAAAAAATACATTGTTCTAAAACTTCTTTGTGATTATTCAATTCAACCTTATCTATTATTTTTTTAAATTTTAATTGAAGACTTTGGTTTGATTAATCTATTATCAATTCTCTGAAAATAATCTTTCATCTGTAGCCTAGAGTTGTTAGGCAGGATTATTGGAGCAAAGGGAATTTTGTTTTATGATAACACAAAACAAATTTTTAAATAGTTATAATTATTTTTTTGGTATTGATTATAATAAATAATACCATCATACTAAATAGTTATTGTAATAGTTACCCGCTTTATATCAGTTTGTTAATCAGTTGAAAATATGACCAATTGATTTGTAATTATAATTATTGATCCATTATAATTATTTACTTTGGCAATAAACATAACATTTTAGCTCATAGATCAATACTTTCCAGACTTCAGGAGTTGTTTTGGAAATTAGAGATGTGTAAATGGGTTACTGAAGGATTTGTCGGAGCAAAAAACTGTTGTGTAAATCCAGCCTTAGTAATAGACTCACAGTGAATATATTAGCCTGGATTTTCTCACTGGAGATTTAGTTATGGCAAGATTGGAGTGACAGTAGTGGATACAATTCTCTGAGCTACTAACCTCCCTCTTTCCTCCAGTTTATTGATTGCTTACTCTGTTCTCAATTTCCACTCTTCATGCTTGATAAATAATTGTTTATTTTTTTAATTGTCACCAGAGTGCCTCTCTCTGAATTTAATAAGCCTATATGTTTTGAGGCAGGGATCGGAGTAGCTCAGTGGTAAGGCACTAAGTTACAATGCTCCCGGTCCCGGGTTCAAGACCAGCTGTGGCAGATAATTATTTATTCTGTTATCAGCCGGGGATCGACCCTGTGGGATCGGGAGACCCTCCTGGGGACCACCCAGCCTCTATAAAATGGGTACCCTTAATTGGGGGAAAAACCTGGCGGTTGAGCGTGATCTCGGCCAAATCACCTCCTTTCACAACCGTTGGCTTAGAAACAGTATGGCCTTACCAAGTACTGAACCCAAAACCCTTCATGGGTTGTAGTGGTACAGGTTTTTTTTTTTTTTTTTTTTTATGTTTTGAGGTAAACATTTAACTTTTGCTATTCATTAAACTTACAGAATGCCCAATAAAACCTTATTAACATATAGATTATAATTTAAAAAAAATTATACAAATTAAACTATAAACAGATTGCAAAGATTTATCTAAAATAATGCTGATTTATTAATTAATTGTTTAAAAGATAAACCATCTAAGAATAATTTATCTTTTCGTTAAGAGAATACTGAAGTTTCTTAATCCTTCCTTTACATAGCAACAAAGAAAGCCAGAATTCCAGCAACAGCAAGAGTTATGTAGCCTCCAAGATAAACATGTTTCAATTCTAGAGCTTTACCCATATCCCAAACCTAGAATAGATAACATAAATTAATTTAAATATTTCCAGAATTTAGAATGAAATTGTTCTAAATTAATATATTTGATAAGCCTAAATACCAGAAGATTATCCCTCCCCTTTCTCCCAAATTGAGGTTTGTCAGTCTAATGGAAGCAACTCAGACCAACCAGGCATAGGAGTGATGATCCTATACCTTGTGAACCTTAACTTTGAATTGTGTTATGGTCTTACAGGATGTCAAATTGCCACCCTGAGGTTTGGTCTATAGACGGTCTGCTTCCGGGGAAAGAAATATGGGTCCTCATTCGCATGTTGGCCCTGAACAGTCATAATCCGTGGATGTAGATCGTTTGTAACTGCCTTTATTCCCGAGTGAGTTGATGGGAAGGGCACTGCTGAATTGGTCCCAAAGAGACTGGTTATGGAACTATGGGTAGTCTGCCGCTGCACCATGGTATCATGGTTGGTTGGAACGTGAGGTTGGGTAGTCCTCTTCATGCTATCTGTGCTCCCGCAAGCAGTAAATGTCTGTATGAAGACCACATCACGAGGTCAAAGATCTTCATAATCTCTAGTGCTGATTGGGGGAAAAAAAGTGGAAATGACTACTTATGATTAAATATATATTTTGGTAAATTAGCTTAAGTAGATCTTTAAAGCAATGAGCTCAGGCTTGTTCTTATTTTAACAATTCTCCAGAACATATCGTTGGTTTGGTGGTAAAAATGATCGACTGCATTTTGGTGAAATAAAAGTTTGTTGCTATTTAACTGTGCCTGAACTAAATGTATGCTTCATTATTGACAAAATTGTGAAATTATCAACAATCATTACATAATTATTGAGAATTTCACCATTTGGTCAATACTGAAGCATAAATTTAGTTCAGGTCCAGGTAAATAGCAACAACTCTTCAGTTTTACAAAAATACAGTTGATCACTTTTACCTCCAAACTGACAACATTTTCTATTAAGTAGGATGAACCAGATCTGCTGTATCCACCATTTCCTTAAATATTTGTTGAATAATTATGCAACTATAAAAATTGCTTACCAAATGCCTTAATCCATTACATATATGGTATACTGCAGGGAAACCAAACACCAATTTAAAGAAGAAAAAAATAAATGATGGTATTCCATAGCTCGCAATTTTGCAAGCAAATTCTCCCATATCACTTATAAAAAATGAAGCTGGAAAAAAAATGGATAATTTAATCTTGTTTCATCAAATGGCTCATTAATTTATTGCATTATCAGAATTATTTAGTTGCAATATTTTTGCATCATAAAATAGGATATAAAGAGCTGTAATATTTTTTGTTTATTAAAACATGGCTAGTACTAGAGATATTACCTGTAAGTGGAGTTCCCTTCAAATTGAAAATTTGCTTGAACAGGCGAAAAGTCCACACATGGTGCCAAATGTGATGTTATGATTTAACCATAAGCAGAACCCAAAAACCTCTTCCTGCGCTTTTCTAACTTCAAGTGAGATGGAACATGTTCAGGTGTCAGGCGATTCCCACAGTTATGCTTAATTGTACAGATATAAAGAATTTTTTTAAAATTATTTCTGGCTCCTCTCAGCAGGTCTGGCTGCCTGTACAATTTCATGGATAATAGGTGGCACACACACTCGTGGTTTACCTGCACAGGTATATCTCTCGATATGGCATGCTTAAGATAAGGGAGTGCAAAGATGCTGATGAAGAAGGCTCTGATCCTTCCGCTCAGATTGGTCATAATAAGTGGTTTAATCAGATCCATTGGCGGATCCAGAGGGCGCCCTCTCCCTTCCCTCACCACCCCCTCCCTCCTGGAAGGTGAAAAAAAAGCTTTTCTTCAAAATTGTTTTTTATTACATATACAAGGAGGCTTTTATTGGTATATTATTTAAATTTTGATTGATTAATGTGTATTTAAAAAAAGGAAAATAAACCATTTAATGTTTTAAAGTTTTTAGGGGAAGGGAAAGATTGGAGGAGAGGACCTGACCCATCTCAAAAAATTCCTGGATCCGCTACTGACTAGATCAACCTCCATTCAAAACATTGCCCCTTTCCTGTGGTGTCCCTCAGCGTTCGTCTCTCTCTATTTGCTATTTATATTAATTACCTTCCCTTCCTTATCCATCACTCCCAATACCATATCTATTATGTCCACGATTTCCAAATATAACTGCCCTTCCCGCCTTCGGATCTGTTACCAGCCACAAAAACCTCCATGAGGACTAAAATCGAATAAGTCACTGTGATCTAATTAACAAGCTAAAGTTGAATGCAGAGAAGAAAAAGGCAATTGTTACAAGCTCCAATCATCTCCTTAAAACTATTCCTCAATTCCAACTCGCTTCTAAACAATAATTCCATAAAATTCTATCCAACCATCAAAAGCCTTGGAATCCCTTTTGACCAAACTCTTTCCTGGAAAAACCATGTCTCCGATATCTATCATCGTACCTTTTTTACCTTAAAGCAACTAAATCATCTTCGTCACCTATTCCCATTTGAAACCTGAAGACTCCTAATTACCTCCTTGATACTCCCCCACTATGACTACCGCTGTACGGTGTACGGAGACTTCGAGCCAAAAATAAAATATTTGATGAATTGCTTTGAACAATTCATCTTCGGGATCCGGAAGGACGCTCCTTTCTCCAGATTTTACGAAGAATTGATGTGGCTTTACCTTTCCTACCGTCGTAAATATTTCCTGGCAGCCTTCCTCTATTCAAGTCATCCAATCCCGCCGTCCATTATACATCCTCGACCTCCTTCAATTCAAATATCCTGTTCATACCCGTTCTCGGTCTCCAGATTTATATACAACGGCCCACATATCCGCAGCTTTTGGCAGATCATGATCCTTTCTAATCCGATCCTCATAATTCTATTCCTTCTTCCATCCGATGCTCCAAAACTCTTCCCACCTTCAAATCCCATCTATTCAGTCACCTCCTATCCATTCAATTCCAAAAAAAATATAAAGAGGTACTCCTTATTTTCAATTAAAATTCGTATTTAATTATGTATTAATATATTATTTGTTCTTTTTAATTATAATTAATTCATTCTCTGTTAACTATATTTATTTTAAATTTATTAATATTGTTTTTAGTTTAAAGGATTACAAATTATATAATTGTGATTCATTATAATTTTATCATTCTTTCTTATTATTTTATTTATATTTTTTCTTATTATTTGTTAATTCTCTTGTTCGTTTTTATTTTACTCTAAGTCTCTCAAGCTCAACTAGTACTGCCTGTAATATTATTCTAAAGGGACGTGTCCCAGAATAAATAAAGAATTTGTTATTATTATTATTATCTTCTTTTTTTTTTTTTTTGTTTATTTCAGAACATCGTGGGCCACAAAAAGTTAACTCGGGAGCTGAATGCAGCCCACGGGCCACGTGTTTGATGCTCCTACCCTAAAACAATGCTCAATGTTATACTTAAATTCTGTTAGGCCAGACAGGTCTAAACTTTACCACTTTTTTTTTCTTCTTACAACTGCTTTGTAAAATAACCATATACAAAAATTCTTCCAACTATCATATGCCATTAATCTTGATCTCTTTTTACACAATCAATCTGGTGAAATATGGCAGCTTAGTAAATGTTTATGCACTAAAACAAAAAAAAAATAGCAGGGTTGGCAAAGTTTTGGGAAAAAAGTATGGGACACAGAACGATAGGAAACATGGTGTGGCCTTCTACATTCGACGGACAGATCGTCTCAATACTTACACTGCAGGAAATTTGAAGAATTCTAACGCGTTCTTTTAAATGCCTTTTTCCTCGAATCGCTCAAATCTTACTGTTTTTTTTATCTTCTTGGCTGGAATTTTTGGATTGCAAATTTTAGAATTTACTATGCTTGTCAGCCTTACGATATAATAGATACCGTTTTTCGGTCATACCCCTATTAAAATAGTACTGTTCGAAATCAAAACCTACGTTCAAATATAGATTAACTGGTCGTCTTTCTTTCTCTGTTTCGGTATAATGATTGATTCCTTATTGGTATGGAGAGCGTCTGACGAGCCACAATTCCCACCACGTGACTACGGATGATATGCGGTCCGCTCGTAAAGGAAAACTGATCTATTATTAGAATGGATACCATTAAAGGTCTGATGCATGGCGTTGCACAAGAAAATGGGAGAGGCAAACTAATGAGATTTATAACTTGTAAGCAGTGGCGAATTTGTTATACTGCCCCCACAGGCATGACAGATAATCCCGCTCTTATCTTCAAAAGTCATTATTTATTTACTGTTTAAAACTAAGTGCGGTTATTTTTATATTTATGTGAACGTGATTAATAATTAAAGCTGTTTTTAATACTTACAAATTCGTTCGAATCGAAAAATATGATCTCACTCTAATTTCGCCGCCCCAGGCTAATACCTAGTCTGTCCTTTGCGATCGTAAGATAACGATTTGAAGAAGCACTCGATATCTTGCTTTTGTTTCTGAAGAGGAGAATTAAAAGTGCTAACCGAGCCATTATTCAATAAATGGGAGACCTACAGTAAACCGGGCAGACTGTCCAGCTAAAGGCTCAAGTACAAGATAGTGGAAGTCGGAGAGACATAGTGATTGCTGCTAGAAGAGAACCCAATGCAGGTTGTAACACTAATTGATGATGATCACTATTAACTTTAGTTATTATTAACCTAATCATACAAAAATTAAAGGTGAATTTTATTAAGGTTATAATTGTTGTATTTACTGAACCTAAAAGAGGACGAAGGGTCTGGATGATGCCTCATATTTGATCGTTTTATCTCGCCATACTGCAGGCAGCATGGGATGCTGTCGGTTCTAAGTATTGCATAATTTAAATAGATATTTACAAGTTAAACATACCTTTATGAATAGTCCACAGAAGAAAGGGAGAGAGTCAACCGCAATGTATTTTGAGAAAATCGAGTTTTAAGGTTTGGGGCTTGTATGTTCTTCAGTCTATGGGCATTCTTCTAACACTTCTAACAAGCCTTCCATCCACAATTCCGGTTGTTTATTTTTACCATCTTATTCTACTAAACGATAATACCATGTTGATGTGCATAACTCCTTTTCGGGCAAAAAAAATGTGATTCTCCCCCTTTCTTGTGTGGACTCTTCATACAGAAGTATAAATTTAAATACGCATGCAATATTTCACCTGTTGCTAAAAGAAAGGCATATCCAGATAATATCATTCCAGTAAATCTATGTGATATCGACATCATTGAAGTAAGTTGGGGGGCATATACTGTTAAATATGGAGCTAGGGGTCTTCCAGCTATAATATTCCGTTCTTCGTAGGTATACTGTTCGGGAGGTTCAGATTTACTAACCTTCATATTAACAATTCTGATTCTGGAAGTGGTGTAAAATGTCAATAGTTATTATAAAAAAGTATTAATAGTTCACGTTTTCTTACTTAAAAAAATTCGAGATACTTCTTTTTTTAAATTAGTTTAGTAAGTTGTTAACAATAAAAGAAGTGGGTCACAAAGGTACTTACTGAGTGGACCATATTTTTGAAAGGGAATGAGATCTCATGTCCAACGCAAATCTCCCCAAAATACAGGTGCTTTGCATAAAAAATATTAATAAGTATTATTGAAGATTAATAATCAAGTAGCATTTAAAA
This sequence comes from Rhaphigaster nebulosa, assembly GCA_948150685.1. Classification (NCBI taxonomy): domain Eukaryota; kingdom Metazoa; phylum Arthropoda; class Insecta; order Hemiptera; family Pentatomidae; genus Rhaphigaster; species Rhaphigaster nebulosa. Next base: position 80,251,011 of record OX411310.1, read on the forward strand.
TTAGGAGGGGAGGGGGTGTAAGCCATTTGCAATGCAACAAAAAACAGCCCTATTATATCAAAATATTTACTGTAACATTTTGATCTTATGTATTCATTCGTAACTATAACCCAGGCTCGGAATGTATCCAAATATATATACATCCAAAAATAAGTTACACCGCCCGACAGCCGAATATGACTAATTAAAATTTAATTGTTTAGCCCCGCCACATAAATTCCCATGAATAAGAAGAAGACACGCGTTAACTTTATGGTGTCAGGTCATAACCGACACCAACGAATATATGGTCGACCTCTTAATACGTAAGTACTATAAAAGTTTAATTAAGAATTGATAAATTATTTGCCACTTCTATAATTTATTTTTTTTTTTAAACTAGTTTCGAATGTTATTCATTCATCTTCAGTTCTAAAAACACACAAAAATTCAAAAATAAGCTGTTTGGTATTATTATACATATTAAATTAAGTGTAATATAAATAAGTATTATAAAACATTTATGAATTATGAATTTAATTACGACAAGAAATCAAATACAAGTTGGTGCTCACCAAGGTTTAAGTAGATTATATCAAATAGAAATGTTTGTATTGGTTTGTTCTCTCGCACTGAACTAACAATTTAAGAAAAGTGGGTATAGGTAACCGGTTTAAGGGCCGGGGTTTTTCCTGTAATTCCGAAGAATTTAAGCACTAAGACGTCATTTAAGCAAAAATCTGGATTGGATTTGAAGGATTTTTTTATGTCAAGTGCTTCATATATATTTAATTTGATACTGTTTTCAACGTGATGTATTAACTAAACTCCCGAGTCTTTGATGAATTTATGTTTGTTTTTTCTCATTTAAATGAATTGTAATTGCAATTTAATATATATAATAATACCAAACTGTATTTTGAATTGCTTATTTTTGAATTTTTCTGGGTTTTTAGAACTGAAGATAAATTTATACTATTCGAAACTAGTTTTCAATAAAAACTAAATTTTAGTAGTGGCAAAAAAATTATCAGTACCTAATTAGATTGATCCTTCTATACCATCATGCGGATGTCAACTGATTATAAAAGTTTAATTATTATAATTTATTAGTTTATTTGAAAGGTTTTGTCTTCTCCAAGATATTTGTAAGAATTGTGATGGTTAGGCTTCGTACACTATTTTAAAGAAATAATTTGATATCCAGTAAGCAGGCAGGGTTCAGAAAACACCCTTGTACTTTAAAACGCCCTAGGAAATAATTGATGGCTTACGGAGAAAAAAAGCTCTCTTGCTATCTTTGTTGACTTTAAAACCGCTTTTATTAGGGTTTAGTGAGCAAAATAATTGCGAAAGATATTAGATATGGTAGTGGGTGGATATTTATTTCAGCGTTTTGCTTCCTTTCTGGCGCTGCGTTTTATAAAGGTTCGCTACCAGAACACTAGGTCCAAATATAAGCTAACACAGCAAGAGCTCCCTCTGCGGCCGATACTCATCTCTTTTCAGTCCTGTATCGTGAAAGGCGATATAATAAACACTCTGAAAACAATATCTGCAATAAATGCCCTTTTATTTGCTGATGTTTTGGTTATCAGGGCGAGAAGCAGCAACGTCGAAGCTTAAGAAACATGTCTAAACCAAAAGTTGAAATATTGGGCCCATTCCAATGAAATGATTTTAAACAGTGAAAAGGCCGTGCTCTAGCTGTTCAGACTCACAAATTTTGAGGGAGAAATGATAGCTATCTAATTTGATTAAAAAACCCTCAAAGATAAACCAACGGATAAGATGGTGTTGTAGATTGACACTCGGCCATTATACCTATTACGAGTTCAGGCTTCACAGACTCTCCCGTTGCACTGAAGTTCCGACACCTTCTTAATGAAATAATGAATGAAGGAAGGACTGTCACGTTTTAATGGATTCCGAGCCACTGAGGAATTCACGGAAACGAGGATTTGCCGACTCGACAAAGAAGGGACAATAACGGATAAGCCTAATGGCGTAAATATAATTTTAGAGACTCGCAGAAGCCAAGTTTTGAGACCCACTAAGTTTCTTATTCAAAATATGAAGACGTGGCTGGATGCTTACATAACTTTACAATGTTAGTTATTTAATGTATAAATGCATATAATTTTATTGTTATTAAGGCCAATTCGAGGCCAGTGTCTCTCTACAATGCAGACAGATTTTGTAGGACTGCATTAGATTTCGGACTACCGTTGGACTTTGAATGATAGTGTAGGACTACATAGAACGTGTAGGATGTTTGTTCTCCGATCATCCTATAAGCATTCCTCCCTTCTAACATCCTTCCGCGTTTGATCGTGAGTGGAGCGAGCTATAGTCCTACAAACTCCACTTGTTTACTACTACGTCATTAATTGTTATCAATATTTGTTTAAAAATGGTAAACAACTGCCAGGTTAGGGTTTTTCTCACTAGAATGTTTTTTTTACTCTTTGTTTATTTTTTAAGGTTAGTATGTTTAGCGTTTTTTTATTTTATTTTTTTATCCACTGCTAAATGCGTTAATCATTTTTATCTAACTAGAAACTAATAATTAGAGGGATTAGAAAAAAATGTTTCGTTTTTTTATTGCTTTATTTTACACGGATTTTCCAAGCATGCAGTGTAATGAGCTAATGAAAATATGTTCTCATGTTCTCATGTCCTTATTATAACGTCACTGGGATGTTCCATTGTTGGGACTGAATTAAAATATTAAATTATTTTGTTATTCATTCTTAAATAATTTTTATAATCCTTCCTATCTATTTCATTTAACATCTTCAAATATCTGTAATTTATTAGGTTAGTAAACATTTTTTTCGCCCAAACTTTCCTTTTTTCCCATTATATCATAGCAAGACAAATTTCCAATATTTTATTTTTTAAAACATTGATCGGATCCCTTGTAGGACACTCAAGGGAATAAATCCAACTGTAATCCTACAACGTAGTACTGCTAAGTTGGACCGTGAATGGGTAGCTTAGCCATCCATTGACTTTGAAGACCACAAAAATTGCATTAAAAGCAACAGTTCTCGACTCTGCACCTAAGGAGCATGCAAACAAGTTAGCAGAAAAACGATGGGAAATTTTAAGAGATTCATCTGGACGTAATTCCGATGAACCTCTGTTGTAGCCAATTGATGGCCTGCTTCAGGGTACTAACTGGTCACAATTATCTCCGCAAACATCTTTATCGTATTGGTATAGCTGAAGATCCCAACTGCCAACTTTGCGCAAGTGGAGAAATAGACCCAGAATATCTTTGTACTTGTCCTGCATTAGGAGATGTTTGAGGAAATTTCAAAGTTTCTGACAGCATTTATGCATGCAAATGAACAGCTATATTGCACGGACGCGAATGGCCGAAGTGTCTAATGTTACTAGAGCGTAGGGGGAAAATGTAAATGAGTATTTCTTAATTATTGTTTAAATTTATTTAACCTTATTTAATCAACATTTACTTATTGATACAATTAGATACCAGGATGAAGAGAATTGGCTTCTTCTGTGCCTAGCAATCCTTACTTCGCACATAATTTCATCGTTCCATGCATGGATGGAATAAAAACAAACAGAATGATAAGCCTAGATGTGTGATAAAAAAAGTAAACATAAACCTAATGTATTCGGTCAACTTACTATTCTTACTTTTTTTCCCGTTAGATTTGATTTCTGACGTATAGTGGAGCGGCGCGATAATTTTGTTTGTAGTCAATGTTATTTAGTCTGTCTTCACAATCGTTTGTGATTCAAATTGGAGTGAAGCTCATAGTTCTCTCTAATGCTATGTAATGTACAGACATATATTGATTTTAAATGTACCATTTTTTATTTCTTATTTCCTCGTTTAAATATATATTCTGTCTTTCATTGTCTAGACATTTGCGCATATACTTTGATGTAAAAAGAACATTTGAATAAAGGTAATGATAGTAATCTAGCTGGTCATAAAACAACGTTTATATCGGCACCTTGTCCAACTTTATTGTTGCTATGTTTCTTTCCTCGACAACACAGAAGTTTTCTCTTGGTATAAAAATAGATATGATGCAATAATATAACGAGGTCATTGAAATTGTTTTATTTTTAAAAATTATATAAAATTTACCTGAAGATTGAAAAATAATTTTTTTTTTAATGAATATGACTTCCGAGGTGCACTGCAAAGAATAAAGTGTATATATATATATCTAAGTAAAATATATATATTTGTTTAGTATGTGCCAAAATATAAAAGATACAATCTATAAATCACTTTTCAGTATCTTAGAAGATCAAGCTCTACTAAGCATTACCACCAGGAACACGAGAGCTACTTGCAACAACACTACGCTTGATACTATGGTGAATCTTGAATATACTGATGAATCTTCATCTGTTGAACGATCAATATGATTGATCTATTGTCACAATATCAATTTAATTTTATTTCACTTTTGGCATGAGACAAAAAAAGTTAGCTTATTCTTTGAAGCGCACACCACAAGTCGCTTTTTTAAATGTTTAAAAAATCTCCTTTTTTTAACTAATAACAGTGTTAAATAAAATTTGAATAAGTTAACAAATACTTACAACCAAACATACAAATATTTTGACTTAAAATTCAATGCTATTAATGCATATGGGCATAAATAAATAAAGTATTTTATTCCTGGTGAGTTGGTGGAGAGGAGAGAAAACAACAAACTTTGCCTCGGACAAAGTAAAGCATAAACCCGTTATTGCCACCACATTGTGCTCATAAAATATTAAAAATAATTATTTACTTACCTCCTCAAAATCGACATTTTTCTCAATCAAACGTCTATGTCAACAGCTGAAATGAACAAAACATAATTTTTGTTTTTATATTTACCATACAATTAAACAATGCTATTAAGATAATCTTTATTTATGACATGAAAATTAAAATGGGTTTTCATAACATAAAATAATATCAACGAATATAATACAAATTTTATACAACGAGGCTTTTTTGTGTAAAATCAATATTTTTAATACTATTCAAAAAATAAATATGTGTTCAACAGTAAATTTCAAACGAGACCGCAGTGTTGAAGCAATTCTCCATCACGGTCGAGGTAGCTCGATTTCATGCTGCGAAGGTTAACGGCGGATTTTGGGAATGAATCTTGACTTCACACGTTGTTTAAAATAGGTTGAGAATCTTGACAATAACCAGCCTTTTTAAAAATCTTGCGCCATTCTAATGCCATATTTTTTAGCATCACACAGAAATAGAACCACTGTATTGCCATCTGTTTTCAAGGACTTTAAGAGTTGTCATTCTCCAAGTATCATCTGAAACTGAATTCATGAGAAATATTCTAAAATTTGAGTTTAGAGCAAAAAATATTTTTGATATAAGAAGTAGATTCGGAATTTTGCCATGAGGATGATGGTTTTAATTACTCTAGGGAGTGATAAACAAAAAGTGTCGAGTTATGAAAGGCAGAAAGACCGAGACCTATTCCGTGCTCATAACAATGCATTCCACACTGCAGCCTCTTTCTCTATTAAAGGACGTGGTTGGAGTTTCAATATTATTAATTTTTTTTCAATTTTTATTGTTTGTTTTTATGGTATAGCATTACAAGAGGGGCGCGTTATCACTTGTTCTTCCCGATCTGATCCGAAGGTCGTCGGACTAGCATACTCTAGCTCCATTTGTGCTAACTAACTACTTTGCATTCAATTGTAACATTCGTGTTCATTTGATTTATTAAAATTATTAGTGCTGTCTACTCTAGCTCATTACGTTCGCCTAAGAAATAAACAAAACAGCAAAGGATTCTTTTCCAACGGGTCAAAAGCAAAGGAGTCGAGGTCGGGGCCTTACCATAATTTCAATTATTACTGCTTTAAATAGATCACAGCTGACGACTTCCGCTCGCTCAAGAAACAAAAGTCCCAAAAGTTCCTTTTCAGTTGAGGTCGGGTCCTTACCGTAATTTAAATTATCACTCCTTTAAATTATTAATACGACTTCTCCAGATTACCGGAGGTCGACAGCACTAACAATTTTAAATAAAATGTAATTAAGGCAGTAATAATTTTAATAATTGCAATGAATACGAATGTTACAATTGAATGCAAAGCAGTTAGCACAAATGGCCGAAGTATGCTAGTCCGGCGACCTTCGGATAAGATCGGGACTACCAGTGATAACGTGCCCCACTTGTAAAGTTGTACCGTTATTATTATTATTGTTGTTATACCTTTTTCTCACTTTCTAAATGTTACTTATGATCCATCCACGTTGTTTGAAAGCTCATTGATGGCTGTGGGAGGAGTATTTCTAGCTGTGGCTCAGGTATACCAACTGGCTGAACTTGTAGTTATTGTTACGTATAGGAGAGCATATCAATATTGAATCGTTACCTGCGCAAATTGATTAGGAGACGCTTAACTTCCATCGGGTGAAGTTCAATATCTTGGCTCTCAGCGTGTCTTATTACCTGGTTACTTCCAGCCCAAGTTTCATGGGGTCGTTAAGTGTTTGGAACACAGGCACACTACTTCACGCTGTGTCGGAAAAAGTACGGAACCATGATTATCTAATTCTTTGTTTTGTTGGAATTCACACAAGCTTTCAATTTAGTTAACCCATCATATGCTGCAGAAAAATGGAATTTTTCCACATAACTATACTGATGGAATGGAGATCATATACACAACACACAAACGTGTATATATTTTAATTAGTTCTTATTTTCAATTGTTAGTAAGATATTTCAGAAATGTGCTGACTTTGAAGCAGCGTGGGAGTAACAAACTGTAGTCCAATAAAGTTATAGATGATGTGAATTTTACTGATGATTGTTGACCTTACTGAAGATTTAGGCAGATATAGTTGGGGAGCTAGCAATTTTTTTATTTCATTCAAAATATAATTACGTAAGTTATTAATCATTATTTCTTTTAATACCCGTTTTCTTATTAATTCAAATGAAACCATTTTTAGAAAGCATTAAATTATAATGTATAATTTGCTCTGTAGAAATTAAATAAATATTGTAATATTATTCAAGTTTACGGGTATCTACATCGTTGTACTACATGGTAGTAAACTTGAAAGCCGGCAGCGCTTAGTTTTGAGTTTGTTGTCTACTGTTAGTTCAGTTAGGTTACAAGCGTGGTTAGGGTTTAGAATATAAACCATTGATTTTATTTTAAACCGCTATACTTTTTTAACACTTTTTTTATATTAAAAAGTTTTCTCCTCCCATCTTTTAAGTTTTAATATGGCGTAAGTTACTAACTTAATTTATACTGATTTTATTTAATCAGTTACCTTGATTTATTTTTCATTGAGCTGTATATTTTGTTTTGATTTTGAAAGTGTAAATGAATTAATGATACTGAGATGTTGTATTAATACAGGAATTTTAAAAAGTAAAACCGAAGAAGTAATTCATAAATTTTCTGTTTTATTTTATTTACTTTTTCATGACATTGGATGAATGGTTCAGATTTTTAAATAAATAATTTACTGAAATATCACTAATTAGTTATGAAACTAGGGTGGTCTGCTCAGCTCTAATTGATTGTTGTTGACTGACCAGCATTTTTACTTATTTAATGTTAGAATAATAGGAATATAATTGCTAGGAATTCAAATATTATATATTATTTTTTCGATTGAATGGACAGTAAATTAGAACTCAAAATACTCTTAACACATTTCAGGGCTGTTACTAAACCCAAGTCAGAAATGACCCCAGAAGAATTGGCTAAAAGAGAAGAAGAAGAATTTAATACTGGACCATTATCTGTTTTAACACAATCTGTTAAAAATAATACTCAGGTATAGTATTCATTTGTTGGTCTTTAAACTTTTAATGAGTGTTTGTAGTATTTAATCATTTCAAAATATTTGTATTTACTGCATATATAGGACTTAAGCAAAAAATATGTTATCTATGTTGTGTGGTAAACAAAATTTCAAATGAACTAAACATGCTAACTTCTCTATTTAAATATACACAGAGTTTACCGATTATAATTTTTATTTTATCTTCATAATTTTATTTATTATTTATTTATTTAATTTAATCATTTATTATTTTAATCGAATTCTTAGTTTCATAATTAATAATCCGAAAAAGTACAGGGGATCGTGATTATAGTTGGTTGCATTAGTTTTATTTTTTAGGAAGAAGTGCATGTGGTGGGGACCACAGCTGATGGACATTTCCTTTCTTATGAGGTGCTTAGAATCATCGAAATACAAAGATAGCAAGGTAAACTTGCCTCGATAAGTCAGTTCAGGCGCCTCCACCTCATAGGTCTACAACTAAACCGTTCCCTAGAAATGTTATGTAACTTTTCTGTTAGTTATTGTTCTTACAATAATTCAAGGCATGACCACAACCAACTTGTCTGATAACCCTGTAAAAGTTTGTATGAAAACCTTTGTAAAAGAAACTGGATGGGGGATCTTCTTCTGTAATCATAAATAGTAAATCATTAGAGGAAGAGGTACTCATTACTCTTTATCATGCCACAATATCAAATTTTTATGCTGCAAATTTGTCGAAGGAAAACACCACATTTCTATCTGATCAAATATGCAAAAATACGGTTCTTTACCTTTTAAAATTAGATTCGAAAACTAGCTTCATGGGAGAATAAAAGGCTATGCCAATTTTGAATTTAATTTTTCTCATTTAAGTATATATTGGGCACCTATTATTCTTCTGTGGTCTTCAATTTTTCTTATTATTTTTTAAATAGTATTGTGGTAATAGAAAGTTGTTGGACTAGATAAAGAATGAATTTCTTATAGGTTAATTTACCATTGGTAATTTACAGATAGGTAAAATGAGACCTAAGTAGGGGGATTATGCTTGGTCAGACACTAGTTCTAACTTGTGAATGTTGAAATGCTGCCTTAAATTGCTCAGCCACTGTTGGCTTATAACTACTTATAGACCCAACATCAGGATAATTGTTGAGATTTAAGTTAAATCATAGAAATAGGAATTCAAATTCTCCGTTTATATTTGTTATTTGTAAGTATAAAAGTTTTAATGAGATACGTGAGTTGTATTAATAAATAAATGAGACTTATTTGTTTTCTATTCATTGATCATTATAAATGCTTATTGTGTACTTGAGGCTCATAGTAGTTTATCTGCTCCTTATAGAATTTTTGGTATGCAAAAAATAAAACACCTTCTGATGGTTATGACTTGCTTAATATCCAGCAACGGTGATGCTTCGAATGTATTTTTATATAATCCTTTTATTGCCTTGGATATAAAAAAAAAAAATTATTAGGACTTAAAACTTGTGATCAAGCAATTAAAAGGACTCACAGAAATAATGTGTACCTTCACATTATGCTAAATAACGATCACTTAACCTTTAAGTTGGTAATATGTTCATGTTTTTCTCTTTTTACTCCTTAAAACAAAGTAACATAATGTTAGATTTTTAAATTCTGGCATTTAACATAATTATTTTATTTTAATATAAAGATATTAAGTAAGAAAAAGTTCGAAAACTTGTCAACATTCAAATTTTATAAATAAAATATCACACGTGAATTGCCGTTTATCTGTTATCGGTTTCTTGGTTGCTTTCAGATTTTCAAGAAAGAGGTTGAACTTATTTCGATGAAACTTTATTCCATTGTTAGATGGAGGTTTTAAGCAAAATCAACCTTCCTTCCGCCTTTTTAGTACAAAATGACAGTTGATTAAAAACATAGATATTTTGTCCGCTTTTCATAGCAAAACAGCTGAACCAATTTAGACCAAATTTCATGTTATTGTTATTTAGATACACAAAAAAGTTTTTAGACAATAGACTGTTGTTATCTGAAACCTTGAGACAAAATGGTGATGCACCAAAATATTAGATCAATGGACCCAATGCTAATTGGGGTCTATTGTTCCTTTCTAAGCCTGCCTCAGCTAGTTATAGAAAGAGCATAGGGTATGTGAAGGAGATTAGCTAAGACACTGATGATCTAGTGGTAGTTTAAGACTACTACTAAATCAGTGGGTCAGAATGAATGCTTCTTAAATGGTCAGTTTTCTGAGGTCTGCTCCATTAGAACAGACACTCAACATATTTAGTTTAAGAGGAGGCTCTATGGTGAAACTATACTTAAAAACCTTTTGCTTAAAGCTTTTTTAAGCATAACATAGCTATGCTATAATTTATACATTATTTAATGCTATTTACAATTTAAAAAAAATCAATAATCTACTAAATAAAAAACAATGAACTATTAAAAGATAAAAGTCCTCCTGATGAATGCTAAGAACTATGTTCAGTGTTATCATTCCTTTATGAGAATGTGCTCTCTGCTAGTTTTTACATTTTAGGCTGTTTTCGCATTAGATAGAGTGCAGGGCACGTTGCATCAAGATCATTCAAATTTGAGTGATAGCAATCAAATCTTGGACTATTCACACTGAAGGTCTTTTCTGCCTGTGCAGTGCAAGTCATAGTCATTGCTCTTCCCTTGAACCTTTTATCATTGGTACAGTGATCATTACTAATCTCTTTAGTTATGATTGACCCTAAACTTTCCATCAGATTTTGAACAGATGGTTATGCTATTTTTAGGTTTAATCTGTGTATAAGTTTATTGATTTTTGATCTATGTCCTTGAATTGAATATGTTATTTCATAATTATCATAGTTATTCACTTAAAAATGGGCAAAGATTTGTAAATAAAAATACTTCATGGAATGCCATTTTTACAGGTTTTGATTAACTGCCGCAATAACAAGAAGCTTCTAGGACGTGTGAAAGCATTTGACCGACATTGTAATATGGTATTAGAAAATGTGAAAGAAATGTGGACTGAATTACCTAGAACAGGAAAAGGGAAAAAGAAGGTTGTTATTATTTTTAGTTTATGAATGTTAATAGTCCAACAAATATATTGTAATATTTATAAATAATATTTATAATTAATAAATATTACATAAATAAATAATAATTTATAATATTTAGAAATAATATTTATTTCTTTTACAGGCAAAACCTGTGAACAAAGACAGATTTATTTCGAAGATGTTCTTAAGAGGTGATTCAGTAATACTTGTCTTAAGAAATCCACTTGCTACTGCAGCAGGAAAATAAATTTTTTTAATTTATCCTTTTTTCTTTTTTTAAATGATAATTTGATTTTGTACTCTTGTGTGTAAATAAATATATGTGTCCTCAAAATATCAATATCCTATCATAAATAGGTACTATACTTCTTAATGTTTGTATCAGGAGTGTGGCAAGTATGAAGTTGACAAGAGCCACATTTCATACTTAATAAAGTTTTGCACCTTAGATAATATCATATATATGACTTTAAATTTAATTTAATTAATATGACTCTATATTTTATACAGATATTAAGTGCTGCAACTCAGCCATAAATAAAAATACATAATTAAGGGAAAGTAAACAAAAAATAGTAATTTCTAACAAATTTGAAAGACAACCCAATGAAGCACCGTATTTATCCACTGTTGACATATATCTTAACTGAGATGTCTTTTGAATAAAACCTATTGCATTTAAAAATGGTGGAAATAATTTTCAAAGCGAGATAAGAAATTTAGGATGAAGAACAAGAGTTTTATATATTTAAATAATTCAAATTCAATTTCAACTTATCTTTGTAAATTTGGAATGAAATGGATAGGACTTTAAAGATTGCATTGGCGGAGATCTTGTCATTTCGAAAACTAGAAGTTAAATCTGTTCAATTAGTAAGTTATTCTAAAACTGAATTAATTTAAATAAAGGGTAATCAGCTCTTAATTTTAGTTGGAGTGACCACGCCATTTATTTCCTATTGGTCTTCTAAAAACTGCCAAGCTTTATCATTAAATCTTGGTATAGTCAAGAATGAATCAAGAGATAAAATGTTGTAATTTTTAGCCGATGCTATATTTCTGCTGAATAATTTTGCATAATTATTTTGACTTTATCTCAATTAGTACGAGAGATAATGCCTGTTTCTATTTACCCCAGAGACTAGGGAGTAAATGGAAACAGTGATTTCTTAATGAGATGGATAAAGAGAAAAATCATGGCAAATACACTTACCTAGCTGACTCAAGAAGTTCAATACACTACGCATAAAGGAACCTGTTCTTGTCGAAAATAAAACCGAAAGTTGAAATTACATAACTTGAGGACATTGAATGAGAAAAATCCTACAAAACTTTATCAAAATCAAATTACATGCTAAATTATGTGAAATATTCACACAACTTATAATTCAAAGCTAAATCTGTTGTATATAGGCTTGCAAACAGATGGGAATTTTTTTTTCCAACTATCTTAGGATACAAAATATATTGGGTATCTGGCATAGTAATGAAAATGGAATAACAAAAAACACATAATTTTTTTAAGTAACATTCTACAAAAAAAGTTTAGCCACTTTATCTTAGTAGATCTCCTAGGAGAGGAAAACAATTTGTCACTAAAATTTTGTAATGTGAAGGAGGAATACTGTTGAAACCTTCTCCCTTTTTTATTGGAAAAGGCAGGTAATCTCTCTAATGTCTTCTTCCTGTTTCAAAGTCAAAACTCACCAAAAAGGCAGTCTTTGTTTCCATTTACCCTGCCTGGATTCATTTGTCCTCCAGTGATTTTTACATGCAGCTAATCTGCTACACTGGAAATTATTTTTTCCCCAAATTAGGAGTTTTTTTTCCAACTTATTTTTGAAAAATCTTACAATCTACCACTTGAATGCATTGAATGATAATACCAACTGGTGCACATTCATTATAATATTAAAAAATATATTCTTTAAATGTGGAGTGTAATTGAAGCTAAATTGTCTTTTGGCTAATAAGAATGATCCGTCATATTTATTCATGATGAGTAGTTTAGAACAAATGATAAGCAACAGATATTTAGCTATGATTTTTCATTTCATCCTCTATGGATATTTGGAGTCACAGATTAGCAGTCTCCAAAAATTTTGTTTCACTTCTGTGCATTAAATCTAATTATACAGTCCCTTTAACTGTATAAGATATGATTCCATAGAATATATTTTCTAACATTTATATATCTAAACTACTGCATACCATAATTTAAGATTCAGTAACATATAACATAATTATGAAGTAAATCATAATTATTTACATCTTAAATCATTCCCTCTTACCTTTACTTGTTAAACCATTTATGATTTCAACTTCATTCAGTTTTTTATAACTTTTATATTTATGTATTCTGTTGTAATAGACCCCGTGTATATTTACTCTATATTATTCTCTTTCCTTAGTCCTGAAGAAGTCCTAAGCTTCAGCACATAAACAGTAAGATTTATTACTGTTTTATTTCAGACCAAACTTTTAACAATCATCTAGATTTCATCAATGGCCATCTATATCACCATTATAAAAGGTCTTATAATCTTCCAAAATTTTCATATAAATTGATACTATAAATATCTACTACATTGTAGAAGACCTTCAAAATGTTTTTCTCTATCATTTATCAGATTATATTTATAAAAAAGATATTGAATCTTCATAACATCTTTATGGAAAGACAAAACCCTTGATGGACACATTATCAATAATAAATCTTAAGCAGACCTTACACTATCAATATTACTGACAGTATTATTGAGCGTGTGAGGTAGGTAATGATGATATGAAGTTCGAGGAATGATCCTTCAGTACATCACTCTTCAATATAATGTTGGGTAGGAGTGAGAATGACAGTATACCTTACCTGGTGTAAGGTGGTTTCTTCATTCCTCAAGTGACCGGTGCGTATAAAATTTTGTTCTTAAATTTTTCTTATTTTATAATCACAGGATGCCTGGCATAACAATCACTTTTAAAATTAATATTTTTGTCGGATCTAATAAAGAAAAAATAGCCAAACTCAAACATTAGGATTTTTTAGTTTGATTAGTGCCTATTTTAATTTAATTTTTAATTTTCATTAAAAATTATTCCCTTACTATATTTTTCAAATATAGGTAAGAGAAAGCAAAAATTCAAGAACAAAATAAATCAATTGATATTAAACAAACTATATAAAATAAAATTGTAATAATTAACATAGAAAAATAGATTAAAATGCATAAAGAATAAATTATATAAACTAGACAGAATCAATTAAGTTGACGTTAATTCTTTCAATAACAAATTATGAATGATAATAATTAATTAATCATGTTTGTTAATTTGTAGGTAGGAATGGATTAGCTGAAATTTCAGTATTAATTATCGTGAGAGGAGAAAATATTGAAGGCTGTCCTTCAGTATTTTTTCGTCAGTGAATATTGATCCTGTAAGGGCCACCTTTATAATGCTCCATCAGTATTGCCCTCACATGATCAGTAATACTGTCAATATTTTAGCATATTGACGATGAAAGGTGCCCTTTTAAGCTATTTAGAAGATGATTGGAAAATTAGGAAAAAGGTTTACAATGAAGACAAATAACTGCTAAAATTATTATTGTAATAGCTTTATCGCCAAAATATAAAATGGTTATGAAATATTTTTCTGTTCAATCCTTTTCTGAAATTACAGTAAGATGCTTATCCAACTCCTGTTCAGTTAGCACTCTGTGTAGATAAAATTCATTCACATTAATTAATGACTAATTTTAATCACAATATAACAAAAAATAATAAATAAAAAGGCTACCTGAAGTTTTTATCTGATGCAGAAACTATTCCAACTTCAATTTCTGAAGGTTTAAAATCAACAGAGAGAACAGTAGACAAGCAAGATATTGCCATCTTAAAAAATAAATAAATATTTGTTACTATTCAATAAGATGAAAAAGATTAAAAACAATATTATTTTATAAATAAATCTCATTCAGTAGAATAAATTTAAGGTGGATCATGATTCCGGAAAAAACTAATTGGTAAACTTTACCTATTTTTTTCTAGTAACTTTTCTTAACATGTTCAGTCCCACGAGTTTTTGATATTTTTTTATTCATATATTTTGTAATTATTTCTTTTATATATCCAAGAAATAATTTTTAAAAAATTTAATTTATTTTAACTTTTTTCTTTGCTGCCCTTGGGACCGCATTGGTCCGCTGGAAAAGAACTTTTTTTCAATTCATAAAAATAAAATTTTAACTAATTAAAAAACACACATAAACTGCTTCAGCAGTTTTTTTTAACTGTTTTAAGTATTTTTACTTCTAGAATTCATTTGAACATGAAATACCCAGGACTCATAAAATGATGCAGAGCTCTATCTTGTCAGGTAAAATTAGGGAGCCCCCTTCCTAGATAGCCTTTTCTCGCCTACTAACATAACGTATGTCTGTCCACAAAATTGCTTGGAATGTTTTACGAAAAACATCGTAGATTAATATTGTTGAAATTATAAAATATAATATATGCGTGTTTGATCTAATTTTTTTTATCCTTCAAAACACATATTTTTAAAATTATAAAAAATGATTGTAATAGTATCAAAGTTTTAAAATGTTTATTATTTATTTAATGAGCTTCAAAATAGCTGGTTATTTTTTATATCTCCAGATAATAATAATTTTGTTATTGCAACCTAAGGCTATTATTTTCTGTTTATATGATAATAATGAATAAATGAATTTTTTTTTTTTGTAATATTTCTAAATCTATCTAAAATATACAACAAAATACGTATAATGAACACAATTTAATATAAATTTGCCTATTACTTGTATTGCTTCATCGAGGGAATAATCTTGTTTCTTTTTAAGTTTCTTCTCAAGATATGTGTTTGCTTCTATTTGCTTTGCTCCAACACTAATTGCTCTATAAGAACAAAAGTATCCAGCTGGATCTGTTTTATAAACTAAAGGACCTCCTTTCTCTTCATCATAAGCGATCAATATCATACCTATTGAGATTTAATAAAAAAACAAAATAGAGTAGTAGTAAAACATTTAAAAATGAAATTTATCTAATAGAATACCAATCTAAAACTTACTGCAACCGAGTGGCCTCATTTCAGCATTTTGAGTATAGACTTGAGATATATCAGCTATCCTGTTACAAATCATATCTATTGGCATATTATAATCAAATTTATATTTGAAATTGGCAGCTTCATATCTTGCTCTCTGAACTTGGGATTTGCTATCAGCTATAACATAAAAAAAGGATTCATTATAAAAGTAGCATACTTTGCTTAAGAGATCTTAAATAAAACATTACAATAAATTGAGAAAGTTATAATTGTTTGTTTTAATAGTTGAAGAATAGAATATTTAATAAAGATAAAAAAAAACTACTACTTGATAAAGTAGTACTGTTTCTTGACCAAAAGTTATATCAGGAGGCTATGTGGTTAGTATTCACGCCCAACCTTCAGGGCTATCTCCCACCTTAATAAAGGGTATCCACTTTATACAGGCTGATGGGTATTGCCATTATAAATGGGCTAATATAACAAAATAAATAAATTATCTACTACGAACAGAGTCAAACCCGGATCCATGAGTTAGGTGTCCAGTACCTTACCCACTCCCCATTAAAACTCACTTAATTAAAACTAATGCAAAAAACATGTTTGATGGTTAAATAGCTGAAAGAGTATTAGAATATGAGTTAGGTGAACGAAATAAAACAACAAATAACTCATAATCAGAATTTGATAGTATTACTAGGAATTATTAAGGTTGTGCCGCATGACAATGAGATGAGTTAAATGTATGATTAAGACCCAGGCTGATCTGGATATATAGTGATGGAGCAGGAAGCAATGGAAGATGAAACAGTCTGGATAGATGCATTTTCATTTAAGAAGGTGAATGAGTTTATTTACTATTGGCTGTCAGGTGGTTAGGGACATGACAGGAGAAATTAAAAGAAGAATCGCTGCTTCTAACAAGTGTTTCTATGTACTTCGGAGGCATGTTAGAAGCAACATTTTTCCAAAAATATCGAACTTCTTTTATACAACATATTCTTCTGCCCAATCCTAATTTATGGCTCTGAGACAAGGACCTTGACCAAGAAAAACGAGCAAGATTTATTAATTCATGAGCGCAAAATCCTCTGCACTATCTATGGTCCAATTTACGTTGAGGGAGAATAGAGATGAAGGACCAATAATAAATTAAGTTCTGTTATAAACAATCTGGATACAGTCACAGCTTACATGTAAGAAGGCTTAGGTGGGAATGTGATGAGAATGGAAGACACTGAAATAATCAAAACAAGCCTTAATTGAACTCCTAACAAGAAGAGTTGGCCGATCTAAGCTTTTCTGGGGGGACGGTGTCCCAATAAATGAGCGAAGACACCTCCTTAAGACTCCGAACTGGAAGGCAACAACTCAAGATTAGGATAAAGAGGAGACCCTGACTAAGCAACATGTTTCCATGCCGCTATAAGTAAGTAAATCAAATTTGCAAGCCTAAAATTGGATGATTCTGATAAAAAAATATTAGTTTTAACAACTAAACAACAAACATGCTATAATAATTGATTTTGAAAATAAAAATTAGTTATAAGTTAACAGTCTTACCAATCATTCCAGTCATTACACACCCCACTTCATCTGTTATTTTATTAAGATGAGAAACAGTCAAAGGGTCTAGCAACTTGTCCTAAAAGAAATACAGTATTTCTAAATAATTTTGTCAACTAAAATTAAAAAAAAATTAAGAAAAATAAATTATTCTTTTACCGGAACCTTCTTCTGTGTAGCGACAACAGCACAATCAACACCTTTTAAAGCAACTGATGTTAAGCCACCTTGATTGATAGCTTTAAAAGCATATTCTGAAAATTAATATACAATTATACAGACATAAATTCATAATGTATAATCATTTTGCATATCCTTAGAACTTTCAATATTACAAACATATAAATCTAATTTACCACATTAATTTCTTAAAGTAATTAATGCAATGTTGTTTTATCTTAGTTAAAAACTCCAATTGCACCTTTTTAAAATGTTTGCATCTGTGAAAACTGCTAACTTACCGACTTGATAAAGTCTTCCTTCTGGTGAAAATATTGTAATGTGCCTATCGAATCCAGCACTGCTTCCTCTTGCCATCTTTCTACTTAAACCACAGAAGAAAGAGGATGAATATACAAATTGTTCTCAAAGACCAAGACGAAATACAACTGAATCACTGAGAAGGTTAGTTTGCGTGACTTTGTCAGTTTATTGTAAGGTCGATACAGATTTAGATCGAAACTTGGTTAGCGTTAGTAATATATAAAAATAATTAGAATTCATCTAAAAAAAATAATTATTATTATTACTAAGAATGCCTTTTAAAACGCGAATCATTAAACAAATGATTTGGATATTTCTTCCAAAAAATAATTACTTCTTCTTAAATGTCGATTTATATTTTGACTATGAAAGGTTTTGTTATGGTTATTATTTTGTGGTGGAAGGTAGTGTTGATTTACTTGAACGGACACGAATGACCACATAGTGGTTGATATTGTTTATATCTAATAATATTTCTTGGGTGTTCTGTTAATCTTTTTTATTTGGTTGATTTAAGCTCATCATAATTGTTCCAAAGCTTTTTATTTTTTAAACTTTGAATTATCGTATGAATTTCTAATAATAGGTTTATATTTTATATAAACTTAAATGGATGAATCTAGAAGGAATAAAGAACTTATTGAAACCATTTCAAGACAAAATGCCGAACTCATTCGTTATAAAACAAGGTTAAAAGGTAAACAATTATTTTTAATTATTTTATTATTGAATGTCTCAGGTAGTAAGCATATGTCCTAGTTATATTAACAATTTTTTTAGTTTTCTGATATTTGATGTATATATTTATAACATATGTTTGATAATAAAGCCAAATACCTGATAACAGTTATATTTAAAAAAAAACTATGCATTCTTTCATCAATAACTGTTTTCAGGTTTGTGCTGCTGTGATAAATCACTATCTTACTAAACATACATTTAGTATTGTTATCTTTCTGTACCTTAATGACAGCTTGTATTCAAAGTATAATAATCTAAATTAAAAGTATCGTTTTAATGACATTTTAATACACTGCCAGATTCCTAAATATTTTTTTACCTGAATAAATGTGACTTATCTAAATTACTACCATTTAATATCTGTTCTTTTACTTTAGTAGATCTTTTTTGTTTAAACATATTCCAGAAAAAAAAAAAAAAAAACTATAGATTACTGTTTCTTTGTAATCCCTCAATAAGCATTGTGGGCAGAAAATGCCAAAAATCCTTTACAATCACTTCTTAACATTTTGGCAAGAAGATTTACTAAGAGGAGGCCAGCAGTTATCTGACTTTTTTCTAAAGATAGACTTTCGCTGGTACTGCCCACGGTTGCAATTGGCAGTGCTTGCCAACCATAATTGCTAACTGTTACTGTTTGTATATTTTGTTGAAACTGCTCATGACAACAGCCAACTTCTCTCGCAAAACCTATATCATTTTAACCTTTCTTATATGTATAAACATACTATATCGTTATAATATATCATACATATATTATATTGTTATAGCTATGTATTATATTGTTAAAACCTTAAAACTATCCATTATAGCCTTCGTAAAAGGAATAGATACGTGCAAGTTTCCAACATAACATGAATGTAATTCTTGCTTTTTTATTAGAAGTGGAAAATTAAATTATGTTATTAACAAGAGGTAGGTAATGCTAACAGCATATTCTAAACCCGGAAAAGTGAACGGTTTTATGCTAAGTTAATAACTGGCCATTTGCGGAATGATGGGAAAAAATTCAGAAACATTTTTTGACTAATTACCTCTCAGTTTAATTTTGTGTTAAGCATGGTGAAAGGAGATTTAGTAGGACAAGCTACGAATGCAGTGCAAGCTCCAATCTAACCCGAAGAAAAACTGGCAGTCACTTTATGGAAAATAGACAAATCAACAAATTTAACCTCAGCACCTAATTATCATACCTAACTAATAAATGTGAATTTGGTACTTTTCAAGAGATCAAAATCTGTACGTTTTGCTTGTAACTTCCCCTTAGCGAATACTTTTATTAACTCTCGGCCTATTAACTTCTCTGAATCCTAGGCTTGTGTTTATAACATTTTATTTTGCAAACATACTTCTGATAAATTAATAAAAGTAAGGAATTCCAAAAATTCAATTTTTCACATCCATTAGTTATACGTCGTGGTGACAATATATTTCTTTAAAATGATTGATAAATGATTCTGTACTTGTACAATTTGTTATTATTTTTTTTAAACAAATTTAATAAAGAACAAATAAGGATGTTTATTTGTATTAATTTTTGTTATATTATAAAATTTCAATAAACGAACAAAAAGTTTATTCATTTTATTTGTATTCATTTTTGTTATATTATTATACAAAGAACATGATATTCATTAAAACATTCATCTCATTAAATCCTTTCTTTGACTTTTTGTTGAATGCAAACAAGTGGGAACCGTCACGGCAGTATGACTCCTTCTGGAACGGTCAGGGACGCAACAGTATAGGTATCATCATAACTAGACTGACGGGCAGTGTCAGCGAAATATGTCCTTATTTATTCAGTCAAAGCAGTAATCAACTGCCAGCCGCAAGCGTGGGAAGTACCAGCGAAAGTCTACCTTAACAAGACTAACCCACTACTCTGTTCCAACTACATACTTAAAAATTTGCCTTCTTTTTAGTGCATACATATATAGAGTGATGTAGAATAAGAATGTAGAGTGACAGTGCATAACCTCTTCATAGATCCTAAATTAGCCCACGACCTAAGAGAGAAGAATTTGATAAAGCATTATCGGGTATAACTTTATAATGTGGTTGCATTATCAGTGTCTGCCCCTGAACTTTCCTGAAGCTCTTTGCCCTTTTGTCCCGAAGCATTCTCTCGCACCATTTGTGCAAACTAACTGCTTTTTATTCAATTCTAAAATTTGTATTCATTAGAATTATTACAATAATTACTGCTTTAATTAAATATTATTTAAAATTATTAGTGCTGTCGACTTCCGCTGGTCTAGGGAAGTTGTAACCAAAGCAGCAATAATTTAAATTACGGTAAGGGCCCGACCTCAACTGAAAAGAATCTTTTGGGGGTTCGTATATCTCTTGAGCGAGCAGAAGTCAACAGCTATGATTTATTTAAATCAGTAATAATTAAAATTATGTTAAGATCCCAACCTCAACTGAAAAGAATCCGTTGGGTTTTTTATTTTTTGAGTGAACTTAGTGAGTAGAAGTCTACAGCACTAATAATTTTTAATTAAAGCTACTAATTATCTATTTAAAGCAGTAATAAATATTTAAAATAAGTAATGAAATAATAATTATTTAATTAAAGCAGTCATAATTTTAATAAGTGCAATGAATACAAATTTTAGAATTGAATACCAAGCAGTTAGCTAGCACAAATGGCTTTAGAGACTGCTAGTGAGGCGACCTCTGGAAGTCGGGTAAAGGATTATCGACCCTGATAATGCGTTCAAATTGTGAAGTTTTACTGCATTATCTTTGCTGAATATTTTCCCTTAACTCATTTAACTGCTTAAAATGAGGATAAAAGAGGTAGATTCTGTGGCTGTTGCCACATGAGAAGTATCAGGAATTTCTATCATTGAAGGGAGTTTTATAGGTTGATGTACTGAAAAGTTTATCAGAGATACAGGTATACAGACCACTTATACATGTAGTGTTCAACAAAATGCTAAAATTACCTACTACATTTAGACATTGTGAAAATTGCCAAGAGACCCAAATGTGTGTAAAGCATGTTTAAGCCTTAAGAAATTATTTTTTAGAGGTATAATGTCTGTTATATCAATACTATTTAAATTATTTTTTTCAAACCTGATTAATGATCTTCAACAAATATTTGTAGATTAAAAAATCATGTTTGTTTTGTATTAAAATATCTTAACTAATAAACATTTGAGCTGTATTGCCACTACCTGAGCATAGCCTTAATAATGTTGCATGAGAGTTATTGAAACTCCTCTTTCTTTAGATCTAGTGACTGCTCACAAATGTCTGTTAAAAGAGAAAGAAGTATTAGAATCAAGTCTAAAAGCTTTTTCCAAATCCTCATCTGTACCTAAAGGTAATGATGCCAACACTTCTGATGTGTCTGAAGAATCAACAAGTGAAGAGGTGGTGGAATTCATGAGCTAATTTTTTTATTTTCGTTTTAAGCATGTTCTTTTATTAACTTATTTATTTATTTGTAGATGTCATCGGAAGGAAATTATGAAACTTCAGAACAATTGAAAAGCCAACTCACAACATTAATGAATTCCCTAGCAACTTTATCTGAGGAGAAGTCTAGGATGGAAGCTGGATTTCAAGCAGACAAAAAGCAGCTAAGAACAGAAAAATTAGATGTAATTATAGTAGTATCAAATGTTTTCTAATAATCATATATAGAATTCCTTTTTAATTTTTAACTATGATCATTTTTTTTCTTTTCTTTTTTTTAGTTAGAAAAGACTATAAAGGAAATGCAAGGTCGATTAGATCATGAAACTAGAGCTCATTTGTCGGAAATGGAAAATTTTAAGTCTAAATTAATTATAGAACGCCATCAAAGAGAAAAAGAGCACAATGATCATGGAGTAATGATTAGGTTAATAATATTTAGCTATATCCCTTCATAAGAAATGATGAGAATTTAGCCACAAGTTTTTCAGTTCAATTTATTTACACACAATTAAATCATCTCATTACAATAACTTGAGGTCGGACATTACAGATAATAATGAAACACCGCTTAAGCTGTCTGTTTAACCTATTGTTACATTACATTAATTCCTTTTTTGACATAATAGTATGTGTAATGGCAGTCCTCTACAAAGGGATTAATAATATATCATTGTTTGAGCTGACACATTAAATGATTAGGGAATTAATAAACATTTAAGAATTACAAAAATGGAAATGATTAAGCTGAGATTTGTGCTTGGGTATAATAAAAATAAATTATTTGCTTCCTGGTTTGTGTCCTTCTAGATGAAGTAATCCTTGAAGTTTTGAGTTGATGCTTTCAAGCATAGTCCTTTTTTTAATATTTCTATTGAAAAAACAAAACAAACAAGATAGTAATGGAGGAAGTTTGTATGCCTCTGTTTTTTCAGTTATTATAATTTACATTTTAATTTTTAATAATGTAGCATCACTATATTATTCTAAAAAATCATTTTTTACTTCACAGTGTTCAGTATCAATTAAATAGTTATTAATTTATCTACTTATTTATATTGTATCTGCGTCGCATAGGTGATATTTATTTGTAATTTATTTATTTTCATCCAACTATAACTCTGATGAAGGGATACTGTGGAATACCACAGTGTATTCCATGTATGTGGTTTATAATGTTTTAAATTTTATAAAAATATGAGATAAAGATATCTGTAATTGAACCTTTATTTTTGAGTTTAGTGTATTTAGAAATATTTAATAATTTGATCGTCAAAATAATATTGTTGTTTGTTATTAAGGGAGTTACAGAAGGTAGTTTCTGAAGAAAGAGCTAAGAGGGAAAAAGCAGAGGCAAATTTAGAAACCCTTCGTTCAGAATTGACTACACTGATGGAGCAATCCAACAATAGTAAAAAAGAAGCTGCAGATGCTGTAGCTAATTTAGAAGCCTTAAGAGAAAGACTTAAAGATAACAGAGAGATTTCTGGAGCCACAACTTTAAAATTAAAACATGAATTAGCTCTCCTTAAGCAGCAGTTAAGGCAATCAAGTCAGAAAGAACAAGAAAAAGTGAAGGAGGCCGAGGCACGATCGCGGGAGCTAGCTGCTGCTCATGAAGAGAGAGTTGCCAACTTGGAAGCTAAGTTAGCAGAGTTGTCATTAACTGTTGGTAACTATGATAGGTTGAGGCAGTCTGATTTAGAGGCGATAACACGTTTGAGGGAGCGTATTGCACAGTTAGAAATGGAAAGAGGGGAAGAAAAAGGAGATGACAGTGTGGAGAGTATTGCACATAGGATCCGTCAAATTATTCATGATGCTAATAAAATTTCCGAGAAACCACTTGATTTGAAAGGTAAATTTCATATTATTTAGTAAGCTCTTTGAAGCTAAAACATTTTTTTTATTAGTTATAAGGTTGTATTACAATACAGTTAGACCTATTAACTGAAATCTAAGAAATACAATTGAGCAAGAATTGTTTACTGATTCGATTTTGATTTTTAAAATTTAAAAATAATTTTTTGATTTTTATCAAGAAATAACTTTGATTGATTTGACAAAAGATTAAAAATAACCTCATAATAATTAATGTTGAGTGGATAAATTAAAATTAAAAATAACACTAATTTTTTACTTTCCCTTACCTATATACAAAGTATATAGAAAGGGGAAGTATTGCGATCGTGAAAATTTTCAAATTCGAGTTTTCAACGGAAATACACGTTTTGAGGTCCACTGAGTGCAAATGACCAAGCCTGTGTGTGTGTGTGTGTGTGTGTGAACAGCCTAGCTCAAAAACGAAAAGTCGTACGATACTCAAATTACGTATTTATGGTAGGTATATGGGTGTGATATTACAGCAACTTTTTAGTCAAAATCGACTGACCGGAAGTGCCACTTTATATAATCGATTTTACACTTTTTTACAATTTTCTTGAAAACGGCTCTAACGATTTTTATGAAACTTGCCTAAATTATTCTTCATAAAGACCATTAACTTTTCATTTATGAAGTAAATCACCGAGGAATTGCATGGAAAAAAGTTATGATGAAAAGAATATTTTATTTGCGCATAGCATAAAAAGTATGCATTTTACAGTAAATTATGTGTAGAATTGTATGAAAGGTAATTAAATTATCTAAAAAACAATAAAAGAATCATCAAAATTGGACCAGTATTAGCAAAGATACAGCGCATCAGACTAACCGGAAATAGCTATTATATCATGGATTTTACATTTTTCTCGAAAACGGCTCTAATGATTTTGATGAAACTTGCCTAAATTGTTCTTCATAAAGACCTTTAACTTTTCATTTATGTAGTAAATCACCGAGGAATTGCAGGGAAAAAAGTTATGATGAAAAGAATATTTTATTTGCGGATAGCTTGAAAAGTAAGCATTTTATGGTAAATTATGAGTAGAATTGTATGAAAGGTAATTAAATTATCTAAAAAACAATAAAAAAAATCATAAAAATCGGACCAGTCTTAGCAAAGATACATTGTAATTTATGAGGAGCACAAGACCCTAGATAGATAACCACGCGCATCCGAAAGGAGACGGATGCAACCGAACCTCCTCCCACCAATCTGCCAATCTGTTGTAAACAATGCGCTTTGTAATTAAGTAATTTAAGAATACAAATGCGCACATTAACTTAATAATTTCTACTTTCACATTATTTAATGGAAAGAAAATGTTTCCATGGAAACTAAACCAGAAACTTTTAAAATATATTTGCAACTTGACAAAGTTAAAATATAAAGGTAGTGTACAGAATTCTTGTACTAAAAAACTTTTTTATTGTACTTAAGCGGGAGAAGATGTGTATGCTGCTGAGTTTATTAGAAGCAGTGTTTATGTGAACTCTTTAAAATTGTATTAAAAAGATAATTATTATAGGACGGTAAGGGAAAGTTGTGTGATGCGTGCACTGTACCAGATTTTTAGCCTTATTTTTGCTGCTCCAAATAAAACTCAAAACGCTATAACTTGCTTAAAATTAGAGCTAGAAAATCAAGATTGGTTCCCTTTTATGGTGAGTGGATAAATTTAAATTAAAAATAACACTAATTTTTTAGCCTTATTTTTTCTGCTCCAAATAAAACTCAAAACGCTATAACTTGCTTAAAATTAGAGCTAGAAAATCAAGATTGGTTCCCTTTTATGCTGTTTGACCTTTAATCCTTAGTTATTGTTTCAAAATATTTTATTTAACATATTATTTTTTATATTAAAAAAACAAGTTGTTTACTTCTATTCACATAAATTTATTTATATCTTCTTTTATTCAGCCTTACTTAAATGCTCTTCTCAATTCTATATTTTTTCTCTGTATTATCTTGATTTATCAGTTGAGCTTGTGAATTGACCAAAGCGGGATATGAAAAAAAAAAACATTTACATGCCATTGAATATAGTTTAGAATATTGCAAAAGCAAGTGCAAAAAGATTCTGATAATTTGTATGTATTTGTACGAATAGAAATAGGCAACTTGTTTTAACATATTCTACATATTTTAAAACAATAACTAAGAATTAAAGATGAAATTAGTAGAAAAAATATAATTGTACCATGAAGTAAGCTTTTATATTTTTCATCATATCGTATTGGTAAAAATTGGTTAAATGACCATCTTTTTATAGTTTTTGTTGTCCTGAATAAAATGGAACCAATCTCAATTCGCTAGCTGTAATTTTAAGCAAGTTATACTGTTTCAAGTTTTTTTTTAGCAAAAAAAATATCGCTCAGAAATAATGATGTGCACATATTATACTGCGTCCCACTTCCTGCTTGACCACTTAAACCGCGGCACGTACACCCGAGATGAAACCGCTTGATTCTAGTGGGTTTGCAGACCTATATAACTGCCAGTAGTTTTTTTTATTTTTTTTATTTTATAAAATCAGTCCAGTGTGCTATATAAATAAGAATATTAATTGAGAAACATCACTACA
Source organism: Rhaphigaster nebulosa (assembly GCA_948150685.1). Lineage (NCBI taxonomy): Eukaryota > Metazoa > Arthropoda > Insecta > Hemiptera > Pentatomidae > Rhaphigaster > Rhaphigaster nebulosa. The sequence continues at coordinate 80,277,623 of OX411310.1, forward strand.
AATTAGTCGGATGAGTTATTAAAAATTACCGTTTTTCTTGCTAATTTAATAATTATTTTAAATTAATTATTTTTTTTTAAATAATCAAAGTATACACCATTGTATTTTATGGTTTGTTGCCATCTAGAAGCTATTTGTTGGATTCCTTCATAATACTACTCTTTGGATTTTGAACAGAAGAAGTTCTGAAACTTCTATTGACTATGAGCTATTGACTGGAACAGATGGTAGTCAGAAGGTGCTAAGTCCGGACTGTAAGCAGGGTCTGGAAGAAGCTCAATCCTGTCCAGTTTTAAAATTTTTGTTTCTTGTGGCCGTGTCTTATCTTCTTGAAACAAAGCCTGATTTCTGTTTACTAATGTTGGGTGTTGCTGGGTCACAACATCATACATTCTTTGTAACTGATCACTATAAAATTATGAATCAGTGGTTCGGCCTTCTGGAATGAATTGTGCCTTTGTAAATCCAAAGTACAAAGAGCATTCTTTTTTTTTTTTTAATTGAGCATAGTAAGTTGATTACAGTCCAAGCATTATTTCTTGGTCTTAGGGTTTCTCCTAGACATTCACTTTATCACAAGCAACAATTTTTTTAATAAAATGATAGTCGTTTGGTTTGTTCAAAAATTTTTGACAAATTTCTACTCGACATCGTGTCTGCTCAGTGGTTAACTCATGATGAACCACTCTTGACGAGTAATGAACTTTTTCTAAGTTATGCTGTACACAATTTTTGGCGGGTTGGGAAACCCCCAGCTCTTATGCCAATTCCTGAATACTTTTCGTTAGTTCTGTCTCAAGAGAGTCTCACAGAACTTCCTCATTGAATGATGATTTTTCTACATAACCATTTTTCCTCTCAAGGTTGATGTCACCCTTTTCAAATTTTTGGAGCCATCTACTCACAGCCCAAGGAGCATCATCTTCTTCGAATTACCGCACTAAATGGGTTGTTTTGGCAAAGGTAAACTTACTTTTTCCAATAATGAGGTAATATTTCAAGTTTTATTCTCATGTTGTTTAACCGAATACTAAGACAAAACGGAAGACAAGGCGAGGTCATTTTGTTAACAAATTCATTTGGTATAGTCTAGGAATTAAAGTGATATCTATCTTAGTTGGATTGGAAAAAAAAATAAAGGGGATCAGTGGATTACGATTTAAAAAACAAAACAAATTGGTCATTTTTTATAACTCGCCCCATAATTAATATTAGTATGCAATTTGTATAAGTTTTAACTGATGCTCTAATCTAAATTGTTCTATTGTATTTCTATGCTGTTTTATTCTTATTGACTCTTCTTGTATTTTTATTCTTAGTATGCAGATTTGTAATTGTTAACTTTAGTTATTTTTATTTTGTCACATAATTTTTTTTTAAATAATCAATTTATGATGAAAATAGTTATTTTCTACTTGTGTGTGTAAAATATTGATACATTGATCATAATATTTATGAACCTAGGTTAGGACAAGGATGTTTCCCTAATTTTAAAGATACATACTGGTGCTGTTTACACTCCCAAAATATTTTATAATGAATTTTATCACCTCTTACAATTCACATAATACCTAATAAATTTTGTATTTTTTTTAAAAATCATTTTCATTAACAAATAATTAGAAAATTATTAATTTCTGTTTGAAATTCATTTGAACAGCATTATTTTTTTATTAATTTTATTTCTCTTGTAAAAAAAAAAAAAGAAAATAATAAGACATTGTTGTAGGAACCCAGTTTTGTAGAAAAAAAATATTATAGTGTTTCCTCTTAAATTCAAATATATCAATTCTACTTGCATCAGATCAATCACAATTGATCAGTCAGTTTCTGCATCATTTCTCACCATAGTCTCATACTAGCAAAATTCAATTTTTATATAAATGTTTTGTTTCAGCTATTTTAGTGGAATGTTTACCAGATAATAGTATTTTTCAAGATTCTCATAAACACTGTCAGGAAGAATATGATCACTTGAAAGCAGAATTTGATAAATACAAACATCAATATCAAATATCACAACATAATGACACCCCAAGGTGATGATTATTGGTTTACTTTAATTGTTATGTATTTGAAAACTACAATATTATTTTGTAAATTTAATTTTAATTTTTTTATAGAATTATATTTCTGATTTTGCTCTCATAAATAATTTAAATAATAAGTTGAATTTTGCTGAAATAGATAATAACGCTTTGAAATTAGCTAGTAATGTGATGCCTTGCATTGTGTTATATTATTCTTAAAACTGTTTTTAACTTACTCATTAAGTATACAATATTTATTTAAATTTTTTCTGTATTATTCAGTTATAGGACTGTATTGACAAATGAAGAAGAGTTACGCTCACAAATAAAAAAACTTAAATCAAGAATTCGTGAGCTTCTCGCTCAAATAGATGAAAAAGAATTGTTGCATAAGAAAGAAATTGAATCCTTGAAAAAGGTATTGTTAATGCTCTTTTTTCTTTTCTTTTTTGTTCTATAATTTCTTATTAATTTATTTTTCTTAAAGATGTATATGATTTTAAAAGGTTATTTTGTTTGATTATTTTTGTATGATGTATTTGGAAGCCTATTGATAACTATTTGAGGGGACTTCCTTCATTTGAGAGCTAAGGATTCATCATTAGGAATTATGATGAATGATAAACCCAAATCATTTATAAAGAAACTAATAATATACATGTGAAAAGATATTAATTTTGAGTCTTATTATTAATCTCTTATGGATTCTCAGCACTAAAAAAATGAATGAAAGTAGAGTACATTATGTAGAGCTTGAGAAAATTAAAACTTACTCTCCCCTAGTTTCATTACGGACTTGATACAAAACTAACCCATTGTGTTATTATAATTGGAATCATTATAACTTTTAGTACATTTTGTAAATTGATTAGTTTATTCTTCTGAAACTTCTCACATCTCGCCCTTTGTAGATTTCTTCTACCCCCAGGTTGAAAACCTCTTGTTTAAAATATACCAAAAGTAAATTGATCAATTTTATATGCTTTGCAGAGTATTTTAAATGAGAAAAAGATAGGAAGGGAGAAACTAAACCAGGTTGAAGTGGAATGGAGAGGCAAATTGGCCAGTTTAGAGTCTCAGCTTGCTAAACAGAGGCAGCGGGCTATGGAACTAGTTGCTGAAAGGGAAAATGAACTTGCTGATCTCAGAGCATCTCTGATTCCTTCTACTATCTCTTCTGACAAGGTATTGTCTACCAGAAATCAATTTCTGCTTAAACTTTAAATTTTGTTAAGAGCTACTTTAAAAAAAAATATGGATTGGGAGAAATATGGATGCTCACGAAGCATATTTTTATTACTAAGACATTGTTGTGATATTTTTTCTAGAGTAATTTTAGATTTATTGTTATTAACTAAGACATTGTTATATTTATTCTAGAGTCATTAATATGAATATTAGTTGGAGATCAGAGTAAATTATAATAAAAAACAACAAATAAAAAAAATTCTTTTTATTATTATTATGTTAGCCAACATTACAGCCATCTTTAGGTAGAGTAAAACAGGACTAAATTCTTTTCTAAATTTGGATTAAATAGAACAATAATAAAAAAACAAATAAAACTGATTTGATATTGTAACAATATAACATAACATGCACGATATTAAATCTAGCCAGTAGCTGTTGGAAAAGTTTCATGAAATGATAATAATGCAGAAGCTTTAAGACTAAATTATCTCATTGAATGTCTTTATAATTAAAGACTGGATTTGTATGCAAATCCATAATGTTTTTTATAAGTTTTTCTACCAAAATTATTTTAATATCTTTACAAACCAATATATTTGGTATAGATATACTAAATTTTATTTTGCAAATTTAGCCAAAATTTTTGTTAAAATGATTTTTCTCCCAATTAAAATAAAAAATATACAGGTAATTATACTATTTTCTGATACATGATCAAAGCAGAATAATTTTTTTGTTTTTAATTATTATTGAATTTATTAATTATAATATGGATAAGCACGATTTGCGATGAATAAAAATAATCTAGGATTGTAATTCTAGCATGTAAGACAAAAGCACAACTTCAAGCTGTATAGTTGTGATCACAACCGTGCTAAACGTGTATCTGTAGTTCGAAATAATTTATATTGTTGCATTTCATAACAAACAAGAATTAAATGAACAAATATATATATATATATATATATATATATATATATATATATATATATATATATATATATATAAATGAAATAAATAAATATATATATATAGTTAGGTATTCATTGAAAATAATCTTTAGCATCGTAATTTTAATAAATTTTTTACTACCCTTTCTTCCGAGTATTTTCCCTAAAAAACAAAAAACAAATATCCTTTTTGCTCTCTTCTTTGGAATTCCATATTCTGTTCTATCTGTCAGTGAGCTGCTTCCATTGCATCAATAGTTTATAAGTTTTAATTTTTTTACATAAACTAAAATGCTGGAACATCATTTAGTTCCAAATTAAACTTTTCGATTAGCCCTTTCAATTCAACAAGGAGTATTTTTTCTACAGATGGCAAAACCGTTTTTTGCAGTTTGTGTAATAAAAATATGTCAAAAGAAAATTCCAAATCGACCAGCAGGTACTTACTTGTATAAACGATGCTTAAGTTTTATATTATTATTTGAGATCAGAATGTAACAATAATTTATTATAGGATTGCATTTGAAGACTTCGGGAAATTTTTTACATTTGGAGACCATTCTCAGCTACTTTTGTCAAACTTAGTAAAATCGAAAAACACTTTCAATGAAGATCTTTGTTTTGGATTGATCGGATCTGGAATTCCCTTATTTTATCTTACAAAATCTCCTTTAAAAAAATGTCTACCAAAATGTACAAATAAGCACATACTTGATAAAAGTTCATTACGAAAAAATTATTTGATACCCTGCTATATACCTGTATCACTAGAATCTATGAAGGGTCTTGCGTTCACTACTTGGTAAGGACCCTACTGTTTCTAAGCCAGTGTTTGTGCAAGAAGATGATTTGGCCAAGATCACGCTCAACCACCAGGTTTTTCTCTCAACTAAGGGTAACCACTTTATAGAGGCAGCGTAAGCCTCTGTAAAGTGGGTACTCCTCTATGCCAGGAGGGTATCCTGATCCTACTAGACCGATCCGTGGCTGAAAACAAAATAAATAATTATCTGCCATAGCCGGTCACGAACCCGGAACCTTGAGATTAGTAGCACAGTGCCCTACCCACTGAGCTACACCGCTACGTAAAATCATTATGAAAATTAACCCTTATAGGACAAATTTATTGTGCATTGAAAGAAAAAAAAATTACTAATTTATTTATTCCTTTAGGTATCTAATATTTAATTCTTGTTTTTGTATGAGAAAAAAAAAATTACTAGGAAATAATAAGCTGTTACAACATATGTACCGGTGCTAGTTTCCAGTAGCATTATCGTACGAGGTCATTAATGCATTTGGTGTACCACAACTATGTAGATAAGTTTAAAATTCTATATTTCTTGTTTTTGAAAATAAATAAACGTTTCAAATTTACAGAAATGTATTTATTTATAACTCTATTAGTATTTTGAACATCTTTGACTTAATTACAAGTAAAATATACCTATATTTAAATTAATTGAAATTATACATTAATTAATAATAATATTAATTACATTAGAGTACTTAGGAATGACAATAAAAAAGAAAACTATTGAAATTAAAAAAAAAATACCAAGATTCACCCAAGTTACTTTCATCAAACGCTGTAAATTTCATCGATAATATTGACATATTATCCTGTCGACAAATCTGATGAGAAAAAATGACTTAGAATAATATTGCTTCATGTTATTTTAATAAAATAATTTAATACTGATGGGTTTAGATTTGTAAAAGCAACAATGTAGACAATCGTAGTTTGAGGACAAAAGCTTTTGACGATCACCGCTGCAGGTGTTGTACCAATCTTTCTCTACTGGTTATTTCGGTGGTGATAAGAGTCCTTAAAGTATTTTTTTAGCCATTCTGTCATTTGGTGGATCCCAATGAAACTATTTGCAAAATTCTAATTGACGTATTTGGTTCTGATACGTGTGCCACGGTTCTATAAAGGGTTAAAGAAAAAAATAACTGTAAACTATGTTTATTTAATTGCTGACGAAACCACCAATCCCCATGGTTTATTTATCAATTTCAAATTGATTATTAGGTGCTTTAAGTGGAAGCAGTCAAAGTCCATTTTTATATCGGGCAAACGTCTTGCAAATAAATCACAAAACTGCTTGCTAAATGAGAGTTGTGAAATCATCGAAGAAATACAGAAGATGGTCAATGGTGTTCCTGAAAAATTTGGGAGTCTCTCACAGAAAAATGGAGGCTTAATAGATATTAGAAACTAAAATAAAATTCTTAATGGTGAAACATCTATAATCATAGATTCAACTATATTATTTAATATTTAAATATATATTAATGACTTTAGTGAATGTAGAAAGATCATTTTCTATTTACAAATGATTAAAGATACAATTTCACTGAAGAAAATTTTGAAAAATATTTAATTGTTAATTATAATTATGAAAAAGGGATAAAATGAAAAAATGTTTTATTTTACAATTCTGTGTTAAAATTTGTTCTTAAATTTATGTTTTTTTTTCTTCTAAATATTATAAATTATAATTCTTAAATAAAACAATTTTGACAAAAATTATTGCCTTTTTCTGATCTTTTTTGCGTGATTCTAGATTTATTATGCATATTATTAGGCATATTTTAACCTTTATTACTGCATGAATCTAATCTCTATTTAAAGTAATTCTCTTTTGGCCTAGAGTGGTGAAGAAGGACCTGTAGTACTTCATTATTCTGAAGAAGTAGCTCGTAGAGATGTGGAGTTATCAAGATTAAGAAAGGACAAGCATAGGCTTGAAGGGTTACTGAGAGAATCTGAAAGAACAATTGCCCAATTAAACGCGCGTGGAGAAGCATTATCTGAAGCACTTCGATGTCAAGTTGATAGGTATTAATTTTTATATAATAGTTTACATTTTATAGCTGAACTTTTATAATTTCTCTTCATATGACTATCAAAAGTTTATTTAACAATAAATTTATTAGATAAATAGTGTTCTTGATCCCTGTGGATTCTGATTTAACGAAAATTAATTGTGGTTTTTCTATCTCAACTCTCAGGTTTGTGCAATGTCAGAGTCGTGAGGGAGCTAACTTGGAATATCTGAAAAATGTGGTCCTTTCATTTCTCTTGACAAGTGATGTTGCCAGCAAATCTCACATGCTGAATGCTATTGCTGCAGTACTTCAGTTTTCAGAGTCAGAAAAATCAAAAATTTCCCAACAAAGCTGGTGGCATAAAAGTCAGTTATAACCTAAAATATCTACTAGTTCCTTAAGCCGACCTCATATGATCCAGAAATCCTTAATGCCAAACAATTTTAAGTCTGGAGGAATGATCAGCTAACTATATCATAGAGAACTGCCAATTTTATGTACCTCTTACATTTTTTTTTTTCGATCTTGAATGAGTAATATTTCTTGAAAGGATTCCCAGATGATGTGAGTTGTCACATAATATCTTATTCCAAAAGTATTATTATATTGAAGGGGATATAATAAGTTTAGAGTTCATATTAAATTATACCGTTAACTGTGGGTAATTAATAAAAAAAAAAAAAAAAAAATGGAATATTTTTTTAAATAATGTATCCTATTCTTTTATTGTTGATTTAAAGTTTCAAGTCCATAATGTTTTTCATTAATTATATTTTTGTAAATATGTATGTTATATTAATTTAAAATTATAATGAATGTTATTTAAATTCCTCTATTTTTTCTAAGAACTATGTTTTGTTTTTTTAATTATCCCAATTCATTATCATTCCTTATTTATATGTTTCATGCATTGCTCAATGGACTAACATCCAGAAAAAAATCCATTGAACATAATAACAATGGGGACTGTGTATTAAATAAATAAATAACAATCAATTCATTTTTAATAAGTCAATTCATTAGCTGTAAAAAAATAAAAATAAAATAAATAATAATAAATCAATTCTTGAGCTGTTTGTTGCCCATTGACCTCTGGTTCAGGACGACAAAGTTATGGATTCCGAAATAAGCTAAAGGACCTGCTAACTATCATGCTCTTTGAAACTGTCCCAGGTATCCAAAAAACAACACCTCAATAACAAAAGAAAAGTGGAAAAAGAGCATGTAAGTAGAACCCATGAGTTGATTCCTGTTCAGAGAATGCATCATATTCTTAACCTCCAAACCAGAGGGATGGTATAACAAGTAATCCAACAGCATGCCACAAAATGGATTATTACAATTGAATAATAGGATTAAATAAATTTTTAATAAAATATTCAAATTTTAATTTTTTTTTAACTTATCAAATTATTTACTGGGTCTTAGTACGTATAATTTGACACATATTTTAAAAACATTAACAATCCTCTGTTTTTTGAATGACATTCAGAGACATATAATAACATAATGAAAAACATAAAAAAATTGTTTAATAACCTCACCCATTATAGCAAATCTTAAGTCTTAGCTTACAACCAGAAAAATCAGGATACAGACTGTGAAAATGAAATTCCTTAGTCAAAGGCAAAATAATATATATAATAATTTAATATTTTATTTTACTAACCTTATTTTAGAAAATAAAATCATTATTTTAAAAAAGATAAAATAAAACCTATCACCCTTTAATTTTGACTTAATGAGTATAAATTGCAAAAACATTTAGATGAAAAAATTAACTTTGGAGGTTCAGGTTGATCTCAATCAATGTAAGAAAAAAGAAATCAAATGAGCTAATGAAAATAAGAATGAAGGTAATAATATAATACATACATAATAATGACATGAACATTATAAAAAATATATTTATATTTGTCCGACAATATTATTATTGTATGTACACGCACATTTATTATTTAAGTTTTGAGCACACAACTCAGAATATATATCAAGTTAGTCATCCTCTTCCTCGCTTCCAGACTTACTGGAACCACTAGCAGAACTTCGAGAACTTCCTCCACCTATAATCATTCAATGAAATTAATTAGTAAAATCATATATGCAATATATATAAGAGTATGATAATATCCTATTACATGAATAGAGATGTAATAGGATATTAATTGAATTTATCTTATTCATAATTCTTTAAAATAATGGTTATTTAAGATTGATGAAGTAATCAAAGCAGATAAAAATTTAATAATATAGCTATGTACCCTACTGTACCATAATCCATTCAACGTTGCATTAAATCTTGCAAATTATATATTATGTTGATGGAAGCTAGTAAATAATTAAATCAAAATAAATGTGGATAAAACAAAATATATGATTAATGTGATATATAAATAACACATTTGTATAAACAAAAAAGATAAGTAATGTAGTAGTCTCTACAGTAAAAGAAACAAAAACTTTTCAATAGTCAGAGCTTACTTTCCAGAAAACTGAAAGAAAAAATTTATGAGACTAGGGAAAAAAAACAACTGATTCTACAACCCATAAAAGATCTTGGGTTCAGTATCAGTCGATAATTACTGTTAACCATCTGTTAAACCACATTGATTAGCATTTAAATTGCATTGACTAATAAAACTAAATTTGAAGAGTATAATTTAACTTTTCATACATTTTATGGCTATATTAACTTCAATTCTAGTATATTTTTTTCCTCTCTAGGCCAAATTCATTGACACTACAGTGATTCAGTCTTTTTTTTTTTTTTTGTAATATAAATATGCAATTAAATGAAAAAAATGCTGACCTGAAGCACTAGATTCTCCTTCAGTTTCATCTCCACTTTTTTCACTACCACTCCCTCTTTCTTTTCCACTTCCTTCTCTATCATCTTTATCACTGGTTTCCCGATCACTATCTTCTTTATCAGAAGCTTCACTTTCAGCTTCTTTGTCACTTGTCTCATCTTTGTCACTGTCATTTTCTTTAACACTACCATCGTCCTTACCACTATCATTTTCTTTACCACTACCATCCTCTTTACCACTTCCTTCATCTTTATCACTTCCACCCTCCTTCTCACTACCTTCTTCTTTGTCACTTTCATCAGTATCTTTGTTGTTTGATTTCTTTTCTTCCTCCTTCTTTTCTTCTTCACCTGAAAATATAAATAATTTGATTTTATTAAAGAGCAATCAATTGATTCATCAAGTAAATCATTTGAAAACAGGATCATTAAAAAAATTATGTAAAGTTGGATCTAGTGTTTCCATAAGGCTGAGTAAGAAAAAAAAACTAGTAATTTACCAGCACTTTCTTCTTCATCTTCTTCTTCAATTGGATGTTGAAGTTGCTTCTCCCTTTGACGGTGAATGTTAAATTCATTAGCATCCATTGGTCTATGCCTAACAACTAATCTAGTATTATTTGGAGCAGTGCCAGCTTTTTGTCTTCTTTTACTCAAACGTACTCTAAAAAAAATATATATTTGCATGTTATAGATAGTTATATATATATATATATATATATATATATATATATATATATATATATATATATATATATATATATATGATATATTATATCAGCCTTCATAGGAAAAAACATTTTTTTTTGAGACATGGATTCACTCCTCTTGTTTATTTATTTATTTTTGAAAGAAAAAAATTATTAAACAATTCAATTTGTATAACTCAAAATATTTTAATAATAGTAATAAATAACAAAACAATATTTTAAACATGAATAATGATGTTTTCAATTACTTATTCGTACAGAAGCAAAATTAATACCTTTTAGCCACCTAACTGGCATAAGAATAATATTACCACGACTTTAAAATAATTTATTATTATATTCATCAAGACATTCCTTATAAAGTTACTCTCAAATCACGTTTTGAAGAAATTCATTATATTTGAATAGTAATCTTATAAAAGCTAAACTAACAATAATTATTAATGCGGTAAATATTGAAAATAAAAATCTGATATTTTTTTATCAAAGAAATACCCATCAATGGAAGCTTTACGTAAGCATCATATAAGCATCTGGTACAAAGAGGAAGAAAGAGGGAGAGTCATATTTTTTCCGAAATGGAGTTATACATATCAGTTGACGTCTGCATGATGGAATAGAAGGATCAATCTGATCAGGGATTGATAAATTATTTGCTATAATTTTGTTTTTATTGAAAACTAGTTTCAAATGTTATACATTCATCTTATGTTTTAAAACACACAAAAATTCAAAAATAAGCAATTCAAAATACAGTTTGGCATTATTATACATATTAAATTTAATGTAATATAAATTAGTATTATAAAACATTTATAAATTATGAATTTTATTAAGACAAAAAATCAAATACATGTTGGTACTCACCAAAGTTTAAGTTGGTGATTTTTGCTTAAATGATCAAATAAATATCTCCAATAGTCCAATCTTAAGTTAATTCACATCCATAACAGAAAAAACAATTACTCACCGGAATTACTGGAAAAATCCTGACCCTAAACCAAACCATTTACCTACAAACACCCCACCTTTCTTCCATCACAGTCATTTCCATTACTAGTTCAGTGCGGGAACAAACCAATGGAACCTTTCCTGTTTGATATAATCTACTTAAACCTTGGTGAGTAACAACATGTATTTGATTGGGGCTGAGACATCTGAATTAATTCAGCAAAACTTCGTTATAATGTTCTCCTAGGGCCCAGGGAAATAGAACGCTATAACCAGGAAATGATAAAAAAAAAAAAAAAAAATATTATTTAAACTACAAATAAAAAAATTTAAAATTTACATTTTTGATGTTCCTGGTTTAAAGTAATCAACAATTTTTTTTTCCCTTTGGTGAAAAAAAAAGTATTTTTAAAAAGAGCATTTCCTTTTCTGATTTATTTGTTTGTTCAAAAGTTTCGTCTTACACTTGAGAACACGAAAAATATGAGTGAATCGTCTGTAATGTGTTAAAATCATCTGTTGTTTTTACTCATTCCATTACATTCGGTTCCTCTTCTTCATTTATTGTTTTTAGACAGAGCAAAAACTTTTTTGATTTAAATGAGATTTATCACTCTAAAATTAAATATTTTTTTTCTTAAATAGAAAAAGATTTTCGTGAGATATTTTCGTGAACATGAAATCAAAGCAACAGGGTAAAAATTGGATCCAAATCCGTAAAACTAAAAATCTTTCAGTTCATGGAAACATCTCATGCAAACAAAAACTAAATATCTCCAGGAACTACGTTCATGGAATCAATTAGAATATTGTTTCATACCCCTTTACAGTTTGCTTCGGTACTGTATTAAAAATTTCAATCATATTTACAAAATAAATATAAAAACTTTTAAGAAAAGATGCATTCAGAGCATTGTAACCGGGAAATCAGATTTTTATAACGAAGTTTTATTGTGCTAACTGTAATAGTTTTGTAAAAACCATTTAGTTTACAGTAAAAACCTTGAATTAAAAAATTTGCTAGCATTTTTTACCTCTGTGGTAAAGAATTACATACCTTGTTTCTAATTCATTGTAGTACACTCCATCATTCCTTATAACAAAAAAATAATTTTCTTCATATCCTTTTGAAGCTTTAGTTTTCACGTTCCAATTATACTCTCTCGCTATTTTGTAATCATATTCCTCCTCGTCTTCATAATCAATACCATTTGTAAAATCTCTCCTGCGCTTTTCCAAAGTTGACTCAGTAGGCAAGAAATAAGCTACAAATTGTTCTCCACTCTCGTCCATGACACCTCTGAATAGAAAAAAAAATTATGTAAAATGTTGTTATCAGCCCTTGTATTGATAGAATTACGTTGAACAAAATAAGAATAAATGAACTTAAAAAAACAAAGTTGGAACATAGTACCAAATAGAAATTATATAGTCTTTGCCAGATTCCTGTAAAAAAATATCGGTTGTGCCCACTCACATGACTTTCCTTTCTGCTTTGGGTGCTCAGTCTAATACAAAAATTGTTTGCTGTATCTTTGCTAACAGAGGCCTGATTAAAATTTCTTTGTATAAAATTTAATTATAATTCAAACGAGTATTTAGAATGTTCCAGGAGATATAATATACGTTATATAATTCCAGGAAAATATATGAACAATGGCTGAAAATGCTTTTTTTTTACTTAAGTGAAAATTTCACCCGATTAGAATATTTTTCTTACCTAGTAGTGGTAGGAAAGTAAAAAACATGTGTAAAAATTTCAATATGTTGTATCTTTGCTAATGGTGTCCCGATTTCGATGTTTTGTTTTTTTTATCAGGGATTTTGATCGCCTTTTGAATCACTATTACACAATTAACCAAAAAATACAGTATATACATGTACATGGGTTATGCTCAAATAAAGTTTTCTTTTCATCATAACTTTTTTTCCTGTTTTTTCTTGGGGATGTTCTTTATATATGAATAATTAAAGAGCTTTCTTTAAGCAGAAGACTTCAGGCAAGTTTCATCAAAATCGTTAGTGCCATTTTGGCGCTACAGTCTATAGAAAAACACGCTATTTGGATATTGCGCAGAGGGTGCCCACTTTGGTGCACAGCCATTGGGAACAAAACACTACATAACAAAAAAAATACGCAACACAATCGATCCACCTGTTTAACCCATTAAATCCGGCAGTTGCCACTTGGCAACAGAAATTCAGTTCCATTTTCCAAGGTCTTAGACAAACCCATCGAATCATAAGAGCATCATAAATGCCTCAAACCTTTCTAATACCCCCCTTATCATATTAATGCCAACTACCAGTTGTTTAATGTGTTTGATTAAAAATATTTGAAGATTGAAAATACAGTGATGGATGAGCTATAACAGCTCTTGGTGTAAGCATTTTATTGATTATCCTACTTAAAAAATTAATGTTTTTTTTTTCTAATCTTTACAGACAAAACTAAATTGGGAAATAATCAGATCTGGCCAGAAAAGCGTTTTTAGTTATAAATTTCTATTACATTTTGAAAGTAGCCAAATGGCAACCAGGGACATATAGACAACAAATATTTTTTGTAAGCTATTTCCAATTATCAACTTTCAATGTCTGAAATCTCGCTTGGAATATTTTTTTCAATGCTGATACCTATCTAGCAATTATTATTAAATTTTGGAACAATTTTTTTTTTTTTTTAATTTTCTGAACATTTCTTCAAATTCTCAGCCATTGGTAGTATGGAAGCATAATAAATTTATATGTGGTACAGGCATTACAGAAAAAGAAATCAATGGGTAAAAGATTGGTATAAAAGGAAAAAACAAAGTGATGGCTGATTTTAACATGATTATTAGACATTTGTATAGTGAATTCATGGTTTTTATATATAAAAACACATCCAAACTACAAAGATCATCCAGAACGAAGAAAATCCATCATCAGAACCATGTGTATCAATAAAGTATTTATATTAGTACAGTAAGGAATATGTCTGTCATGTTTTCTGTCATTTCACACATTGAAATTTAACCAGTTTTAAGTATTCATAAATTGTGTATTTAAGAATAAATTTTACTTTATCTCCTTTTCTATGTGTACTTATTGCCCACTATTGCCATATGGGAACAATAAAAAAACAGACATATAAAACACAACCAATAATTTTTTCTTCTAATTTTTAAGTCTAAAAGAGTCTAAAAAATAGCAATTTTTTCTTCTTTCAAAATTTAAACATTCAGAAATAATTGTGGTACAGACACACACACAGACGGAAGAATGGCCGAAAATGTGTTTTTTGGACTCAGAGGACTATGAAACGTGTAGGTCCAAACTACGCATTGAAAATTTCACCCAATTACAATACTTTCCTTATCTAGTAGCAGTCGGAAAGTAATAAATTACATGCCAATAAAAAGTAACTAAGTTACCTAATCATAGCTTGAGACATTTGTTCTAACTGAGCAGGTACAGTCTTTCCTATCGGTGCAGGGTCTGAATCAAACATAACCTGAGCACAAGGATATTTCCATAACTGAAACAAAAGAATAAAGTAATTAAAGAACCATAAATCAAAATATAGCAAAATACTAAAATGAGCGCTTAGAGACATTAGTATATAGCTGTTATTTGGTTTTCAAAACATCAAAAGTTTTAAATTAATTTTTTTTTACTACTGTAAAAATGATGCTTCTCCTTCCACATACCAGAGTGCAGAACCACTAACAGAAGAACCCAGCAAAGAAGTCAAAATAGTAATCGGAAAATTAAAATCATATACATCAGCAGGATTCAACAATATTCTTGCTGAACTAATCAAGAGTGTGAAGAAGCTGGAAAACCTAAAATACATCTAATAATGAAAATGATCTAAGAAAAAAAAACAATGGAAAGAATCTACACTGATTCCAATTCATAACAAAGGGACCGAGAACATACTGTAATATTTGCCAGGGAATCTCACTCCTTTCAACAGATGATAAAATATTTAGGCTAATCTTACAATTAGAATCACTGAATACGTCAAAGAAATTATCGGAGACTATCAATATGGTTTTAGATGAAAGTATTGATCAAATATTTCCCTAATAGAAATATTAAAGAAGTTGGAATACAATAGTGTAGTACACCGGTCTTATGTAAAATTCAAAAAGGTTTACGATTCTATTGACTGCCAGAAGATGTGTAATATTTTCATTGAACAGAGAATACCAAAGAAGTTAGTTAATCAAGTAAGAATGTATGAGTCCAAAACATTTAATATGTCTCGAATCAGTAATTTTTATTCAGAAAAGTTTGAAATCTGTTAAGGTTTAAAACAGGAAGACTCCCTTTCCCCTAATTTGTTTAATGTAGCATTAGAAAATGTCATTAGAAATGTAATTCATACTGAGAAAGGTTTAACGCTTGGTGGAAGAATACCTTTGCTTGATTATGCTGATAATTTAGCACTACTAAAAAATTATGTAGAAACTATTAAATTAAATATGGCAATTCTGATGAAAGCAGGAAAAGAATTAGGTCTCAAAATAAATACGGATACATAAAACAAAATATATCGTTAGTAGCAGAAACGACGATAATTTCAATATTATAGATATAACAGGGAATACATTGAGAAATATTTAGGTTATACAATAACTAGAAAAAACAAAATTCTACGAGGCACATACAGAGATTACTGTTGAATCCAGAAGTTACTTTTCAAAGGTTAGCAACACTAAGTGGTAGAGGGGTTCTTTTCAACGCAAAGAGCACCAGCTGATCTCATTGATACGGAAACTCGCTTTGTAGTTTCTGTTTGATATATATATATATATATATATATATATACATATCGATAAAAAATCCCACCAAGTGCAAGATGCGCGCTGTCATCAGATTCCTTCTCGCATAAGGAGAAAAATACCGACTGAAATTTTTTCAGAGATCAATTAAGGCGAAGGTGTTATTAACCTGAATAAATGTAGAGTTGTGAGTTTAATGAAGGCACAACGAATGCTGACGATCAGAGCAGTGGAAGACCTTCCATTTTGGCTGATTAGTTGTTGCAAAAAAATCTAGAAAACTGTTTGTGAAGAGTGCCAATTGACAGTAGATGAAATTTCTACAGTGTTTCCACAACTCTCCAAATCTCTCTTATACGAAACCATTACAGAAATGCTGAGATTCTGAAAATTGTGTGTAAGATGGGTCCCAAAACAACTGACAGAGCAGCACAAACTGAATCGGGTGAGTTCCTTTAGCGATTTGAATTGGAAGGTGAGGATTTTCTGAGCTCGATTGCAACTGGAGATGAAACTTGGGTGGCTTAATTCGCTCCTGAGACAAAAAGACAGTCATTACCGTGGCAGTGCACCATTTCCCCATCTGCAAAACAATTCAAAACCTCAATTTCAGACAAAAAATCATGGCCACTATGTTTTGGGATCGAAAAGAGATCACTGAATTTCTGCCTCAACTAGAGACAATTAATGCAACAGGATACTGTGAGACCCAAAGCTCAAGAGAGCAATCCAAAACGAACAGATGAGAATGCTGATGAAGGGAGTGTGCATGTTAAAAGACAACCGCCATCCACACAGGGCCAATGCCACCAAGGCACTTTTGGACACATTCGGTAGGGACATTTTGAACCAAACCCCCAAATTCTCCTGACTTGGCGCCTTCAAACTAACATCTTTTCACCTCCCTGAAGACACATGGGTGGAAAATATTTTTCCGATTAACGAGGAGGTGAAACAAGAGGTTCTGAACCGGGAAAAGGAGATGGCAGGAGAATTCATTAAGGAGGGCATCAAAAAGCTTGTACCATAGCTCACAACCTGCACAGAACAAGAAGACGACTATTTGGAGAAATAACTGATTTATTTACCAATAAAATCCTGTAATTTATTTTTAAAATATAAAATTGAATACTCTTACTTTCTGGATGTGGCTCGTCTTAATAAAAAAAAAAAAAAAAAATTAATCAGACTCATTTTTAATTATAAAGTTAATAAAAATTAAATGGCTTTCTTCAATCACATACCTAATAAAGTGACAAAAATCTTTTACAGGAGAATAAATAACCAGTAAAAATTGTTTGAAATTAGTTATTGCATAGTTTATCAAGCTATTTTTTTTTTTTGGCTAATCAAGCAGAGCAATTCTACACTTAAAAGAAAGCATCCTAGTGGATTATTGCATACCAATTCTCAGACTAAGATTCAACGATTCAGAAACACCTTAACAAATCTTAAACTCTTTTGAAAAATTTTCCTCAAAAATCTAAAAATTGCTCCAAAAATCAAACTGAGTCGCAACAGTATAGATGTTAACAGCAACACAGCCCCTTTACTTTGTAAAAACTACAGCAGTGGGTTCTTACTCCTCTATGATGAAATTTGGTACAGTAAAAATTAATTTTAAACTTTCTCTAATCTAGATATTTTTTGTTTAAAAAAATAAACAAACCTGGAAATCTGGAAAAACAGGAAGAATTTCTATTGGAATAACATTAGGTTTACTATGATGTTTCTCTATAGGTAGTTTAGCATCGTCATATGTCTTTTCAATAGCTTTAATTTGGCTTTCTCTATCCATGTAAAGAGTTTCTTCCTAAACAAAAAAAGAAAAAAAAAACAAAGTTAATACATTTACAACAAACAGAAAACAATAAAAATTAAATTGAAAATAACAACAAATTAATTTCTTCTTTAACAATTATCCCGTTTTGCACCCCATGAAAAACAAAAATAAATCCTGTACCACAAAAACACAAATTAATAATCTTGTAAGATTTCACTTACAAAGCTAATCTCTATCAATATCGTTTTATTATTACATAAGATATCACAAGAATTGAATCATTATTTGGAAGCACCATCAATGATGGTCAATTTAATAGACTTTAACAGGCCCTCAAACTTTTTTGTCTGGCGGCACACAGAAATTATTTAACAAAATTCAAAGCATATCTATTATTATTATTTATAAATGATATAAAAAACCATAGAAGTAAATAAATAGAAATAGGTTTTAATTTTAAAATGCCTTTTCACAAAATTATTACATTGACATTTGCTTTCTTATTGCCAGCTTCCGGAATAGCCAAGTCAGGTCCTAATCCATCTAATTGTTCTCTAGTCGCTGCATAGTGGTAAATATATAGAAAAAACGCTTAATCGCAACCCCCTCAAAATGATTCAAGTATATTCCATCATTTTAGAATAGTTCATGTGCCCATTTTCAGGATTATAGAGAAAAATGGCATTATCACAGTTGTATTTGCTTAGCTCAAACTTGTAGAAATCATACTCTGAAGTATGAAATTTAATGTCAAAATTCTGAGCCACATCATTTCTACATATTTATCTATGAATATGCAATGATACTGATGGCACATCTATTAGATTTATCTGACATTCGTGGGTGGTTGAAGGTCTTTTTCATACACATTTTTTGCACTTTTTTTAAATTGTTTAAATACCTTTTTTAATAGTGTGCATTTTTTGAGTGCAGCGCAGTCAGTTGTACCCCTTGGCTTCTCAACACCACATATTTTGTTTTAATTACTTATATAAATGAATCGAATACTTTAATTTTTAAATTATTTTTATATTTCGAGGCACCCGCTTTGAGAACTACTGGTCTATGTAGTTGAAGGAAAGAAAAATTATTTCTCGAATAAATAAAATATGATGATCAATTATAATATTTTCATTCAATAATAGTTTTAATAGCTAAATAAAATAATTAAGCTAAATACCTTAAGACTTTTCTTAATGCTAAATCCAACTTTGGCCTCAACTTTATCCATAACTTGTGGTTGGAAACGTGTTTGTTCGGTAGAAATGTATTCAGTTCTACGAAGCCATGAAACTGATCGAGAATGATGTCTTGACCTGAATTAATGATTTTTAAGATTTTAATAAAATTAATAGTTTTAAACTTATTATTATAGAATGTATATCATAGACCAATAACTAACTGAGTTGAAACTAAAAATAAATCAGAAGTCGAGATACCAACAAGGACAATTAAACTAATCATGCATAGTTTTATAACTACAATAAATAATTGGAATTATAGATAATTACATGTGAAATCAAAGCAAATTGTTTTAATTTTGGTTTTGTCATATAAACAGCCATGTGTATTCCATTCTGATTCTAAAAAATCTGATGTGGGGCGCGCTTCACACAACTTTCTCTTACCATTCTACAATAACTTTTAAACATAATTTTAAAGAGTTTACCTAAACACTACTTGAAATAAAACTCAGCAGCATGCACTTCACGTCTTTTCACAAAAGTACAATCAAATAGTTTTCTAAACAAAAGTTTCGGTTTTCTTTCCATTAAATGATATAAAATTAGAAATTATTACGGTAATTTATATTTTAATATTATTAAAAAGCTTATTGTTGACAACAGGTTAGCAGCTTGGTGGGAGACGGTTCAGTCGCATCTGGCTCCTTTCGGACGTGCTCGATTTTCCATCTAGGGTCTTGTAGACCTTATGTGCTGTATCGATGCTAATACTGGTCTGATTTAAATGATTCCTTTATTATTTTTTAGAAAACTTAATTACTTATCATACATAATTTACCATATAATGCATACTTTTGAGTTATGCGCTATAACTTTTTTCCCTGCATTTACCCAGTGATGTACTAAATATATGAAAAGTTAAAGGGCTTTAAGATTAGGAATAAGGTGTTTCATCAAAATTATTAGAGCCGTTTTCCAGAAAATTATAAAATCAATGATATAAAGTGGCATTTCGGGTGAGTAGATTTTTACGAAAAAATTGCTGTAACATCAAGGGCATATACCTACCTTGAATAGGAAATTTCAATTTTGTACAACTTTTCATTTTTGAGCTAGGCTTTTAACATATACACATGGACAATTTTGGAAGAATTGGGTATTTGGACTCAGGGAACCTTAAAACTTATATTCCGTTGAAAGCTCGAATTCGAAAATTTTCATGAACGCAATACCTTCCCCATACTATATATTTCATTTACATGGTAAGGGAAAGTAAAAATGTAACCAAATTGATTTTTCTTACCTTTTAGAATCATGAGGTGTAAGTATATCTTCCTCAAGTAGTTTCTCATCAGCAGGATCAAGAACTGCATTATGATCAGCAGCGTACATGTCTTTGTTAATGAGATCAATAGTAACACCGAGATCATGTTCAGTAAGAACTTCATATTTATAATTGCGTTCCAGTGATGTGGGATTATATTGAATAAATCTTTAAAGAAAAAAATATATACACAAAATTTTATAATTAAGAGATGAATAACAAATAAGATTCAACAAATTAAAAAAATTACCGAGTGGATTCAAATGGATATTGAATAAACTTTGGATCGAATGGAATATCGGGCAAAGTGTTGCAGTACTTTACACGGCAAACTAATTCTGATCTAAAACATTACAATACAGAATATAAAAAAACAAAACAATATACAATGCATAAGGATCTCTCCCTATAAAATATAAATAAAGAAAAGCATACATAAATGGAAATTAGAGCAGATAGAAAAACATTAACATTTGAAACAGCTTCATATGAAAAAAATTGAGAAAACTATCTTTACCTTCTTTCAGCAGAGTGTGGTTTGACAAGTGTTGGTCTCTTGTCAACAACATTTGTGGTAGTTGGAACAGTAGGAGACATTTTTAATTTTAAGAGAAACTGAGCAAAATAATTCCTAATCAATAAACCATCAGCATCTGACCAGCTCTACATAAAACCAAAAGTTTTATAATTTTAAAGTTCCACATGACTTTTAGCACACATAAACACAAAACAATCCCTATATAAAGATGTGCAACCTTAACCGGCCACTGATAAAGGTTATAAATCATATAAAGGCTGCAATGTACATTTATGAAATGTGAAAATAATTCATTCAAAACATAAGAAATTTGACTTCGTTTTTAAAGTAATATTGGAGGAAAACAATAGATGCGTGTTTAATTAATACTAAATTGAATTTTTTTAAATTATTGCATAGTTGGCAGCACTTACATTTCCCCGCGCAAACTTACTTGGTTGTGGTGTGTATCAACAAGTGTTTCAGGGAAGTTGTCTGGCAATCATTTTCATTTATTGATAATGTCTGTAAGTTATAATGCTTGTAGTTTATGTTAATTTCCTTAAATATTAATTTTATGTTTATGATTTGTATTTCAACATTTTAAATGTTATTTTGTTTATATATACTTTTAAGGAAACTGGTGAATCAGAATCAAATGAAACCAGAAGAGGGATTCCACTAAATGATGAAGATGAAACTGGAGATATGTTTGAAGATGAGACTGAAATTTTTGGTGGTGAAGCAGCGATTGAGGATGCAGACCGTTTGGCAGAAGATGAAGAAGAAGATGGGGAAGAGTTGTTTGGCGATAATATGGAAAAGTAAGTAATCCCTAGTATTAACTAATTTTTATTTAAATTTTTATATTTGTATTAATCTTAATGTTCATTTGATGGACAATTTTAAAACTGCTAGAGATCTTTTCCTATAATGTGCTGTTAGCTGTGTTTTTATCTGTATATCCTCGCATCTTTTATCAACTAATTTCTGCTTGATTATATGTCATAAATCTGTCTGTAGTGTATTAAGGCAAAGACGTATTCTTTCATGCCCTCTTATCAACATTGCATTAGAAAAGAGTTTACTAACATCACAAAGGAAGGCAAGTGGTATCATGCTTTCCAGGCTTGTAAGTATTCAAGCTTGTACTGTTGTTAAGGTACTCCAACTACTTTGTTATTGTGACAAGGTCTGAGAAGGCATTGAAGGGAGTATTCATTGCTTTTGAAACAGCATTAAGATTTATAGAAAATGAGCACAAGACTATATAATAGCATTTAGCAAGTTGAGGGTGATGTATTCTTTGTTATTGACCTACAATTTCGAGAGAGTGGAGTCCTCTACATATCTGCGTTCTGAGATGAACTTCCAGAACAATATATTGCAAGGGATCAGCCGGAGGATCAATGCTGCCAATTGATGTTTATTATGGATTGGCAAAGGAGAAACTTTACTGAACGAGGAGAGTGGACCAACCTAGAGCAAGTCTCTTGAATGTGATGGCTAATGGCAAAGCTTTCCTGGAAATACAGAATTGGACTGCTGCAGCAAAAGACTGAGTCATCTGGCAAATGCTGTTCAAGGAGGTCCAGACTTGCTATTGGACAGCGTCATCTAAGTATGTATGTTACATGTGACAAGTTGCTGTTATTTTAGTTCAGGTTATTAGTGATAAGTAACAGATTTGGTGGAGGGATTTAGATCAACTGAGCTTGAGTGGCTCAGTATTGAGAACTTTGGTTAATCAAAACAACTCTATTCTATGATCTTAATCTAAGATATCAGTTGGTTCAGAAATAAAAAATCTCGTTTGGTTCCTTATTGCATATCTGGACTCAATTGATTCTCTGAGGGAGGTTATTTGCAACTGAGATGCCCTATAATGTTTATTATTAATTAATAATCTCAAGAAAAATCTAAATTACTAAAAGTCATCAACTTGTTTTTTCAGTGATTATCGCCCTAATCCCTTATTAGATCGATATGATGCAGTTGACCTTGATGAATCTGACTATGATCCAATATCACAGTCTGACCGGGTGGCAGCTGAAAGATTTCTTGAGCAACGTGACATTGCAGAAGGAAGAATTAGAGGGGATGAAGATTTGCTTTATGGTATTATTTTTTTACTTACCTAGTGAATGGAAATATTTATTAGCCAAAATAAAATTTTATGTAATTTGTAATTTATTTCTGCCCTAGATGAGAGTGATGATGAAGAAGCTCCTAGTAGAAAAAGAAGGCGTGCAGAAAAGGCTGCTGTTGGCACTGTTGAAGATGAACCAGTTAGTAATTAAAATGTCTTTATGTTTTTAATGTTGAATACCTGATTCATTTGTATTATTAAACCCAAGTTTTTTTTATGATTTAGATGATTGAATCGATTGAAAATCTGGAAGATACAAAAGGGCATTCAATAAAGGAATGGGTCACTATGCTTGGTCCTCGTACAGAAATTGCTAACAGATTTAGGTAAGAGGAGATTTCATAATTTTATTTCAAATAAAAAAAATATATATATTTTATTATATTTATTTATCCAATTATATTTATTGGAAATCTATTTTATTTCAAAGTCAAGAATTTGAATGTATTTATGAAATGAAGCAATATAAAATTTAACATTTGATTTTTTGTGGGATGTTAAACCATTAATTTAATTCTATTTTAACATTATTTTGTGACAGGAATTTCTTGAGGAATACTGTAAATTCTAAAGGATCATTTGTGTATAAGGACAAAATAAGGCATATGTGTGAATCAAATTATTCAAGTTTCGAAGTTGAATTTCCTGTGCTGGCTGCAAAGGAAAATGTACTGGCTTTTTTTCTCCCAGAGGCACCAGTTCAAATGTTGGAAATTTTTGATGAGGTATCATTTGTCATTTAGAAATTTTGTATGCAAAGAAACAAGTTTATTATTCATAGTCTTCTCCCAGAGACTTGAATTGTGCATAATCATGCTCTATTTTTCTATTTCTGCTCAGCACATGAAAATATTTAAATATTTTTGTTTTCATTTGAAATTGAGTTGTTGACATGCAAAATTATGCTGGCTTTCGCATAATTCACATTCTCAAAAAATCATTTATTTTCTGTATCTAATTACAATGGTCCTCCGTTTAGTTCTTCTTATTATATTATTTGTAATTTGTAATTATTTGTTATCTAGGGGAAATATTCTACAAAAATCCTCTAAAACCCAGATTAATCACTGTTTATTCAGAGTGTGTCATCTATATAGAAAATTTCCTAACAGCCTCTAAAGATCAAGACATCTCATATTCTAATCCGACATTTATGGAAACAGCCATTCACTTTAGCTTCATTATCTTGTATGGTTTATTAAGCATTATTATTGACCATAATTAATCCATGCCTGTAGTGTGGAAATGATAAATGTTGTAAGTGCCTTCTGCAAAATGTTTAAAAATTCATGGTTCAACTTGATTGATGTTAAAGAAATACAATTTAATTTTTTTAAAATTATTTTTTTTTCCATTAAATAAGATTGGCTGTGCTTTACTGCTTAAATGAAACACGTTTACCTCCGCCGTATAATGTACCTGAAGATGGCTTTTCCAACAAAAATGTAGTAAAATTATAAAAATAAAGTGGTGAAGTAAAACCACAGCCTATTATATATAATTGAATTAATCATTCTTCACCTAAATTTGAAAAAAATTAAAACATTTTTTTTCTCATCGCTTATGGTTGTGTAAGTAATCAAATCACATTCAAAGTATTATTAATTCGGCACTAGACCTGTAATCTGCAAAAAAAAAAACAACTGAAAAACAAAGGCACTTAGACCCATTTTGCATTTACATGCTTCGATTATTGAAATGGTTGGTTTAGAATTCATTTTAAGTTGTTATCTAGTTTCATTTGTTTTTATTTTTTAGGTTGCAAAAGCTTTTGTCCTTACTATTTATCCTAGTTATGAAAGAGTCACCAGAGAAATTCATGTGAGAATATCTGAACTACCATTGATTGAAGAGCTTAGAACTTTTAGGTATGTTGAATTTGTTATTTTTCACCATATGAATAGTTAATCAAGCACAATTACTTTAACAGGGTGTCCAGCAGCCTTGAATTCCTTATAGATCGTGAATTCTGCTTGAATTTTTCGCATCAGGATTTATGCTTGGAAACAGGCAGTCGTCGTAATTTTTCAGTTTTTATTCTAATGATTCCATTTTTTCATAAGTACTAAGCAATAATGTATAAAATATCGAGAAGAAGGTTGATCTAGTTAGTAGACATCCGCTTGATGGCATAGAAGGATCAATCTATTTAGGGATTGATAAATTATTTGTCACTTCTATAAATTTGTTTTATTGAAAACTAGTTTCGAATGTTATACATTCATTCTCAGCTCAAGGTTTAAATGGATTATATCATTATATCAATCAGAAAAGTTTGTACTGTTTTCTTCTCGCATTGAACCAACAAACTTGTTAGTTCAATGCGAGAAGAAACCAGTACAAACTTTTCTGTTTGATATAATCCATTTAAATCTTGAACTGAGGAGTAATGTATAACATTCGAAACTAGTTTTCAATATAACAAATTTATAGAAGTGGAAAATAATTTATCAATCCCTAATTAAGTTGATCTAGTTGTTCCTTTTGTCCTCTGTAATTCAATGAAAGCTAGAAAAAGCCTCATTCCACTAACTTTGTTCATATGCCCCTTCTCTCCCTCTCCCCCTCCCCCCCTCCTCCTGTTTCGCTCCTCCCCCTTGAGACCGAGGTTGGATTGGCAAGGATAAGTGGTTGCCAGGATTCATTTTGATGATTTTATTCCTTTGTAAAATAAGTTTATGAATAAAATAGAAGTGAAATTTATTCCAATACGAATTTTATTTATTTACAATGGTGAGTGTGTGGTTGACTGTTGAAAATATATGCTGGAGAAGCTTGGTTGTGGGTGTGATGACATTGACCGAACCCAACCAAGCTTCTACAGTTTTTTATTTACATTTGTAATTGTTTTTGTACTGTATTTTCTATTCGTTTTTATTTTTGGAGGTGCGTTGAGTCCTCAGTGTAAATAGTTATGTTACAATTTTACCTAATCAAACAGGAATATAACCTTTATAATTATTCAAATTCATTCTAAAGTCCGAATCATACGTTTTATCATAAGCTGACCAAATACAACATTTTATGGTTACAATTTTGTTTTATATTTAATCCAATAAATTGACGAATAACGCTTTGAATTTTATAGTTCACAGCATTGAAATCTTTGAATTATGCTTGAATTTTTTCATGCAATATCGCTGGACACCCTGTTTAACTGAGAAATGTATTTTCAATCTAATGAAATTGAGTAATTAACATATGGCTTAGTGTAATGATTGTAATGCTTAATTTTAATCATGTTAATTTCGTTCTAGAAAAATTCATTTGAATCAGCTGGTGAGGACAAGTGGAGTCGTCACTGGTGGGACTGGGGTTCTTCCTCAGTTATCGCTTGTCAAATACGATTGCTCAAAATGTGGCTATGTCATAGGCCCATTTGCTCAGTCTCAGGAATCTGAGGTCAAACCTGGTTCTTGTCCTGAATGTCAAAGTGGTGGACCCTTTACGGTCAGTAAGTGTGTACACAACAAGCAACTGACATTTTCTATGTAAAAATTAAACTTTACATTTTAATAATTTGTATTTTAATCACAGATAAATATGGAAGAAACTATTTATCGTAATTATCAAAAGGTTACCATCCAAGAATCACCTGGAAAAATTCCTGCTGGACGAATGCCCAGATCTAAGGAATGCATCCTTCTTGCCGATCTTACTGATAGGTTAGATTCATCACATAGTCTTTTTTTTTTTTTTATCTAAAATATTTGCTGGTATAATATATTATTTGATTATTTATTATAGGTGTAAACCCGGAGATGAGGTGGATATAACTGGTGTTTATACAAACAGTTATGATGGATCTCTTAATACTGAACAAGGGTTTCCAGTATTTGCTACTGTAATTAAGTGTTGATTATATTATTTAATTGATAATAATTTAAAAAAAAAAGAGTATATTGAGAAGGACCAAAATAACATTCCATTATGTACATGAAGTACTAAGTAGTATGATCAGATTAAGAAAATTTGATGGATTAGTAATAATTACTTTTATTTTAAATCTTATTTTAGGTCATAATAGTTAATCACTTGATTGTCAAAGATTCAAAACATATAGTTGAGTCTTTGACAGATGAAGATATTTCTGCCATTATGAAACTAAGCAAGGATCACCGTATTGGAGAAAGAATTATATCTAGTATTGCTCCTTCAATCTATGGTCACGATTTTATCAAGCGAGGAATAGCATTAGCTCTTTTTGGAGGTCAACCTAAAAATCCAGGTACTCAAGCTTTTAGTAACTTTAGCACCACAATCAAAATTTGTTTCAGATGAGATAATCATTAATTTTTTTTCACAAATTCAAATTTGGTGAAGCTATTTCAAATTTTAAATGTTCAGAAGTTTCCTATAAGGTTTTAAATGACCATTTTGTTTTTCAGGTGGTAAACATAAAGTTAGAGGTGATATCAATTTATTAATGTGTGGTGACCCTGGAACAGCCAAATCTCAGTTTCTTAAGTTTGTTGAGAAACTTGCACCACGTGCTGTTTTTGCTACTGGCCAAGGTGCTTCAGCAGTTGGTTTAACTGCATATGTTAAAAGGAGTCCTGTAACTCATGAATGGACCTTGGAAGCTGGTGCTTTAGTATTAGCTGATCAAGGTGTTTGTCTTATAGACGAATTTGATAAAGTAATTACATCATATTTTTTATATTATATATTTTATTAATAATATCTAACTATCAATTTAATTTAAAAAAATAAATGGTGCCTGCCACCCAGACGATATTCTACAATGTGGCAACTGGTAGAAAAAGGTTGGGAACTCTTGCTTTACTTGGTGTCAGATTATATTGTAGTAGTGTAGTACCACAGTTAAGTGTCAGAACATTTTATGGAAATAGATCTAGATAACCATTATAATAAAACTTAAATAAAGAGTTGCTTTCTATTAAAGAGAGATACTAGGAAACGTAAGAGTTTATGCATGAGTCATCCCTATTTTAAAGATCATATATACATATAAAATAGAATTCCAAATTTATTGCATATATATAGCACCAAAAATTTGAAATTTAAGTTTCAACTTATTATGGGGCTTAAACGCTGCCTCTATTGATTCGCGCTTCGGAAAAAAAAAATCGGGAATATTCTAAAAATCGACTATTGATGACGTAGACACTAAATATTAACGACTCTCAGTTGTCACTCTGGCCTTAGCCAGTGCTGGAAGTTTTAAAAATATATTGTAATGATAAAGCTTTTTCCACCTTAATAAACTCCTACACGATACTATCAAGAATAAAATTGAAAAAAAATATATTGTTATTTGGAGAAAAATTGTTTCATGTGTTTCCTGTAAAAGTTTGCTAAATGGCGGTTTTGACTTTTTAAAAAAACGACCTCGATATATATACATATATAATAGATATATTTTTTTTATGAAACATTTTAGTTTGTGCCAATATGATAGTTTGTTTACTTTTTTATAGTATAATATTTTTTTTATAGATGAATGATCATGATAGAACATCTATTCATGAAGCAATGGAGCAGCAGAGCATTTCAATATCAAAAGCAGGGATAGTAACATCACTTCAAGCTCGTTGCTCTGTTATCGCTGCTGCAAATCCTATCGGCGGCAGATATGATACCTCAATGACATTTTCTGAAAATGTGAGTAATAAAATTTAAATATTCTCTTACTGGTTAATTTTTAAATTTCAGGACAATTACATTGAAAATTATAAAAAAAAAAAATTATTAAGATTTTACAGAGAACCTGAAGTGTTCTTTATTAAGTATAGGTTAGCAAGAACATTGAATTTCGAATAGATTATTCAAACTTTCGCAGAAAAGAAGCCATGAAGAGTGTTAGGAATAATTTTTGTAAATAAAAAATAGTTCGAGCTCTACCAGTGTTATTATGAATACTTTACTTAAGTAACTATTATTAAATCATTAAGTAATTTTGTGAAAAACGAAACAAAATAATAGTAATAAATTATAATAAACAATCTTGTTTTCATAAAACCTTAATCCATATATTAATATTATTGACAAAAATGGAACATATTAAATTCTGAGTGGAAGGGGGCAGCTGTATTATTTTGCACCAGGTCCAGGCTCTGCTGCCAGCGGCTCTGTGTCTGATTCTGTTTTGTGTATTGTTTATTTTATTTTTTTTGCATTTTTTATTAGAAAACTATGAATATAATAATTATTAACACTTATATTTACCTTGGTTTAAAAAATAAAAAAATTAAAAATTAGTAAAGTTATGTTCAGATTATTCAAAAAAGTGAATAAATTTTGAAGTGTAAGAACTGTAATAAAATCAATACACTATAACTATCAATCGTATAAGAGGTAAATTGAAGTTACCTCAAATTTTCGAGAAGTACGAAAAATTCTCAACTTTACCAGCCAACTTTATATTAAATGTAGAGAATTTCACTCATTTGAAGAATCTCAAGAGAATATTCACCGACAACCTTCCTGTCGAATCGTGTGAGATTGATAGGATAAGCATCTCCTGAAAGTCACGTAGTTCGTGCTTCACATATACTTAACGTTGGAAGTGATTTACAAGATAATCTCAGGATACTCCGGTATCCATTGCGTCTCAGAATTGCTTAGTGTGAAGATGGCCTAATTATTAGGATTTTTAATTAATCATACGTAGTAGGCTTTGTTATGAATTTAACAATTTAAGAGAATTTTTTTTTTTTCAGGTTAATCTATCAGAACCCATCATGTCTCGTTTTGATGTTTTGTGTGTGGTCAGAGATGAAGCGGATCCTGGAGCAGATGAACAACTAGCAAAATTTGTTGTTTCATCTCATATGAAACATCACCCTGCTGCCTCAAATTATCCTCCCCCTTCATTTGAAGCAGAATTACAGAAAGATACCATCCCACAGGATCTTCTGCAGAAATACATTGTTTATGCTAAGCTCAATGTCCATCCAAAACTTAATTCAATGGATCAGGACAAAGTGGCTACCCTGTATTCCCATCTGCGGCAAGAATCCTTGGTTAGTATCATTATTATAATAAATTAGAGTTGATAGATGTCAGTTGAAAATGTTGAATAACTGAACTTTTGTATTTATTGGATACTTGCTGTTGCCTGTGGCTTCGCACACAAATGTTTCATTTCTGCCATTTCCTTATAGTTTGTATATTTTTATGGTAAGGATAACTACAATGCATATAATAATTGTGTTACACATTTGTTGTGTGTCCGGCTTCTGCCATTCCACAGTAAGCATGTAAATCTCTACTTGGACAGAAAATAGAGCTTACTGTCAAAACATGCATCATTTTTTTAACTTTGAAATGAAACATTTGAGTTATTATATTGTGTCTGTCATGGGGCTTTTGTCCATCTTTTAAGATTTCTCCAATTTCAGAGCATTTCAGGTTACGTTATAAACAAATCAGGACGATCTTAGTGATGAACAAATGTTGTGACATTCTTAGTTCTCTCGTGCATATAATGGGGCACACCAGTAAAATAGGATAGCACCATAAACATCTTTCCAATAACTGAAACATTACCATCCATCTCCCTTACATGTGACATCTTTAAGATGAACATAGTAATCCGCTAGTAGCTTGCTCTGGTTGAATCTTATAAAGTTAAGCCTTTCTGTCTCTATCTTGGTGTAGATATTAACCAAAAACTGGTTGAAAAGAGTACGATACAGCAAGGTCTAATTAATACTAACGTTTTAGCTTCTTAACATAACAGTTGTATAACGTCATAACACATTTGCTACATCAATGCGATTCATCCCATCCATGGATGAAGCCTTTCTCCTGTAAAAAGCGAAAACCTGTTTTTTAGGTTTTAGAAATAAGTTTATTTAAGTTTAAGAAATAATTTCTTTTATTCACTTAGAGTATGATTTTTTCAAATAACGCTTGCTTGCACATATACGACATAAGGGGAGCCACCATTAAAAATTTGAGCTTTTTGGGTATTGTCGTTTTTGAGATACGGTGATTACTAAATCATTTAGTGAGAGAGTGGTATATTTCTATTATACTGTTAATTCAATTACCTTCCTTTTAAATGACAATCTGTTTATGTATATGAACTATATAGTTTTTGAATTATTAAAAAAATAAAACAAATTATGATAAAATTGAACGTGTTTCCATGGGAACCTGCGCTGAAAACATGGTTACAATGTCCAATGGGCTTTTATATATTTGGTATTTTCACTAATACTGGCTTAGATTAGATGATTTTGTTTTTGTTTTGTATAGAATTTAACTATCTTTCAAATGAGTGCCTATAGTTTTCCAGAAAATGTATAGTTTTTGAGTTATTCGAAAAACTAATTTTTTCTTAGACTTTAGAAAAAAAATTTTGTTCAACCACTTAGATTACAAATTTTTTCAAACCCTGCCTATTACCTTCGCGCAAGTGCAAGCAATGAGTTGACAAAGTTTCATTGCAATTGGATAAACGGTATGGAAGCGCATAAAATAGGAACAAACAAACCCACATTAATTTTTATGTATTAGATAATGGTATAATTCAATCAGTTCTTTCAAGGTTATAAATGATGCCTTGTATATTTGGATAAATTTGTAGCTCTTGTTATATTATATGTACTCTGTTTTAATTTACCCCTTAATAACATTTGATTCCAGGCCACAGGAAGTCTTCCTATTACCGTTAGACATATTGAATCTATGATACGTATGGCAGAAGCGCATGCCAGGATGCATCTAAGAGCACATGTTCAAGAAGATGATGTTAATATGGCCATGCGAATGATGTTGGAATCATTTGTAGAAACTCAAAAATACAGTATAATGAGCACTATGAGAAAGGTCTATTATTTTCTTTTAACTTGATATATTTTTTAAATTTAATTTTAAAATTTTCTAATAGTCATTTTATTGTTAAATAATGATTACTTTATTGCTCATTAGTTATTATTGGGAAATGTTGGTATAAACTGATTTGGAAACTTATCTTTTCAAACAGAGCAAAGCACTGTAGGGAGCAATAATTTTACTTTTGATTTTAATTGTGTTCAAATCATTACTAATAAATAATTTAATGTTTCAGACATTTCAGAAGTATTTATTGTACAAGAAAGATACAACAGAATTATTATATTATATTTTGAAACAGATGGCATCAGATCAGATGATGTATATTCGTGGTATACATGGAGTTGCAGTTAATGTCATAGAAATACACGAAAAAGACTTCATTGATAAGGTGAGTTGTCCCTCTACCTATTCAACTTTAACATATGATTTAAAATGGGCTTGTGAATTTCTAATCATGCTGAAAAATCAAAATGTATCAGGTTCAGTATAAATTGATGAGTTCAAAGGTAATGACTATTTCAGCCTTAAAGCTTGTGCGTTTGTCTTAACAAATTAAAGAGAATTAAATTCTGCATCGAATTAGTACTACAAATTAATAGTTTGGTCAAGTATTATGGTTGAAAGCCACGGTCAAAATAGGACGGTTTTTTCTAACTTGTCAAAAACTGGGACGGACTACTATATGAGCCCTTTAAGAGAATAACTCATGAAATAAAAGTTGTAGAGCATCTAATTCTGTGACCACTAAGCACCAACATTTTTTAATTCAGTCAAGTACACCTCTTGCAATTGGCAATCTCCTCATCTCTAGCAATTAACCTACAGAAAGTTCTTCATAGAATAGAAATGTGGAGATAACTGATGAATCGGGACAAATTGATAACTTGGTGGGCTCTACACTGAGCCAGAAATGGTGTCTTTCATACAAATTAAAATGATTATGACATTTAGAGGGTATGGGCCCAGAGAAACTTGCTTTCTGGTAAGCCTAAAGGTAGAAGATTATAGGAGAGAGATCGATGATGTTGAGTTGGCCAATGTAAGCACTTTTTAGATGACAACATCATATGTGTTGAGCATGCTACCAAAAGAATCCTGGATCACCCATGGACATTAGTGCTAGTTTATTAATGGATCAATAAGTTACTTGATTTAAACTATAATTGGACCCAATTAACTAAATTGTATTTCTCTTTTTGTGTAATGGATTATTATTATTTCACGGCGCTACAACCTGGTTACAGGCCTTGGCCTCCTTCAACCACTTTCTCCAATCATCACAGTCTTGTGCTGACGTCATCCAGTTTCTTACTCCTAGGATGTTGTAAGCATCTCTCGCCACACCATCTGACCAGCTTTGGTCTACTTCTCCTTGTCCTATGGATTGGTTGTGTTAGCAATATTTTGGGCATTTCTTCATCTGCCATCCTCGGGATATGCCCTGCATATCTTAAGCACCTCAACTTCATTGCTCTGACAACATCAGCTTCCCCAAAAGTGCTGTATAGTTCCTGGTTCGTGCATCACCTCTGATCTTCTTCAACCTTTACACCTCCAAAAATACAGTGGAGTACTTTTCTTTCAAAAATAAGGAGCTTCTATTCGCCAGGACAAGCTTGGTAAATATGTTTCCTTGTTCTTTATCTTGCCCACGTAAGCCCACATCTTTTATAGCCTTCTCAAGTGCCAGATTAAACAATGTATAGTGCATCCCCTTGCCAGAGTCCTTTTTCTGCACAAAATTCCTCCGATCTTTCGCTATTTATCCTGACCATACATCTCACATCCTTCATAGTAAGCTTTATCAAGTGTGTAAGTTTCTCAGGTTTATTAAATTCTCTGAGGGCACTGTATAGCTCTTCACATTATATGCTATAATACACTGCTTTGAAATCTATGAAAAGATGATGAGTTTTGATTTTATTTTCGCGACCTCTTTCAAGACTGGTCCACACAGAAGATCTGGTCTGAGGTGGATCTTCCTTTCTAAATCCACTCTGGTATGGACTGAGTTCACACATTCGGCATGTGGTAAGACATGTGAATAAAATGTGAGACAGGAAAGTAGCGAGATACCTCTATAGTTGCTGTATTACAAACCTGTCTAATGGATTAACTTAGTCTTAATTTAGTTTTCTATTAGTATTATTTTGTTGATTTATTGGATTTTTGTTTCAGGCTAAACAGATCAAAATATATGATGTGCGTCCATTTTATGAAAGCAAAGTGTTTGAATTAAATCACTTTGAATATGACCCAAAGAAAAAAATTATTATTCAGAGGATTCCAATAGCAGAAATGGAAGAGTAGCAGCTATTAGTTCTCTTTTAAATATTGAAATGCGAAAAAATTGCACCAAAAGTATTATCAAGAATTCTCTTTCTTTTTAATGTGATGACATTTTTAACAATTTTGACCCGAACTCTCAGATTTATTGATTGTATATACTTAATTTTTTATTTTTATTATTGTATTGTGTACATAAAATCAATATTATCCATCATTGTATGAATAATATATACTGAAGTGAATTAGTTTTGTTACATTGTCTGTTATTATTATTTTCTTTGTTACAAAATGAATTTATACTATTATTACAAAATATAGCAATTATTACAAAATATAGCAGCTAGGATAAAGACTTGTATCCATAATCAGTACAGTGAAAATTTTAGCTGTGCCAATTTAATTTAAATATTTCAATTTTAATTATTAAATCACTTAATAGAGTTTGTATAAGTATAACCATCCTAATAATATTTATTTGTGCATTTAAAAGGTTAAACAAAAAAAAAAAAAAAAATGAAACTTACCATTTGTCGGAATTTATCACTTCTCAAATGATCCTAACATGTTACCTTTAAACATCAATTTCAATTTTAGTATTAATTATTTTATTTAATAATTGTTAATATATGTAGTTGTTTTTAAATGTTTTTATTTATAATTCCTTGAAAAATCCTTATAATTTTTATCTTTGAGGTGTGGTTTTAAAAGCAAGTGAGCTGAAATTTTTTTTCTCAGTTTATTTTTCTGTAATCCAAGTCAAATGGTAGTATACTATGTCAGGTAATAGCCTCTTTTCAAATGCTGTAATCTCTAAAATTTCCCACTGCTTAGTTAGGTCATGGCATAGTTTGAAGTTTATTTTATATCTATTCAATATTGGATAAGTGTTATATTTTGGAGTAAACAAATGCATCAGTATAACTTTTCTGAAAATCAGCAGCTGAAACTAATAATGCTGTATTGAAATAAGGTTATAATAAGGGAAGCATGATAAATAAATGCTCATCAATGAAAAGAAATATATTTGAGACAGAAAAAGATAGAAAGAAATAATAATAGGGATGGTGAACCTACTTTTGACTTTTAATTTGTAGAACTGGTGATTAATTATTTGCTTAGTGGACCATAAGGGAGAATATATTAAAAATTAAGACAGAAAACCAATATTTCTTAGCACTAATATTTTTTTAGTTCTTACAACCATCTTGCAAACACTTAGGAATTATGTGGAAGACAGGACACCGATTATTGACTTAAGTACTACTGTTGGTAATTGAGTAGTTCAACATCTAATCATGTGAACTTCCTTAAAAACACGAGAAGTATCCTAAAAAGCTGACCTCCACCTCCTGTATAAATTGAGAGAAGTAGAGTCTGTCTAACTTTAATTTGTTGGTGAGAGGCACACCATCCTAACATTGTTCTTAACAATCTCTCTTTTCGATTTTTAATGTTTACTAAGAATTAAATTGATATAAAAAAAACTGAAAAAACCCACACCAAAGCCTGGAAAATTATAATAATTAAATGTTCCAGTATGAGAGATTTTAAGTTTATTTTAGGCATTGGAGTGGGGAAAGTCTATACATTCCATTCCTTTACTGGCAAACTCAACTTAGACTATTTGATTGGTCATCCTGCCTGCTCCGTTGATGTGAATTGCCGTTGTGCTCTAAGACATGAGGAGGTCACAACTTATTTTTGGAATGCAGCTATAATGCTTTTGACTTGGGCAGATGAAGTCAGGGCCAGGCATTGGTCATCTTTCTTATAGCCTAATGTCAAAATCGTGTCTTTAAGATTGATAAGTATGTCCACCATGATCACTCGAAATTAATTTTTTAACTCTATGTTAAACTGCTTGGTATTTATTTGTGGCAAGCTTTTGGAAGAAGAGTAAATATTCTTGGTAATCTATGATATTGGAGATTTGGTTAGCTTAACTGATAGAATATATTTCAATATTTATCTGGCTCAAGGATAAACTTCACTATGGCCATCAATAAGGTAAATTGGCTGGTATGGATCTGAGACTATTGTTTCTGCCATAGACAGGTTTATATGCATTGCTCCAGAGGAAGTTTACTCGGCAGCCTAGTCCTTCTCCAGCCTTATAAAAAAATGTTTACAGGGAGATCCTGATCACTTAATTCGGAAGGAGAAATAGGCGGTCTGGTAGTTGAAATCAAACAGCCTGGGGTGGTGATTGGCTTAAAACAGTGAAGCCCATCTATCATTATGTTTTTTATGCTCTTGCAGCATTTATTCTAGCACCTGTTTTTGGAATGTCATATCCCTTATGGCTCTCTTTTACTTGAATACAGCATGAGAACCAGGGGTGTAAATAGCAGATGACTAGGTGGCAAATGCCATGGATCTCAGATTGGTCTTTATAACAATAAAATACAATATCAAACTATATTATATGTAATAATATAATTAATAACTAACTTTGCATTATTATATATAACACACAGCCACATCTTCAAATTTTGAGTAAGAAGCTTAGGGATCCTCAAAACTTGGCTGCCACAGACCTCCAAAATCATATGCCATTGATAGGGACAAAGTTCAAATAATCAATGTCCAGATGTGATTTCTGTTGGCAATAAACTGTTTAGTTTAAGTCCTTAATTAGTTAATTCATGGAAACTATTTATGGTACAACTGTTATTCCCCTTTAAGTGGAACATACTAATTAAACCACTAGGTTTATTGGTACAAAAAAAGTCTAAGCACCCTTAATTATTTTTGTAGTTATGTTTACTACTTAGATGTTCGAATTGTTTCTGGAGATGTTATGAGAACATGTAATAGTTGAAGCACTTTTGCAGAATTGAAAAAATAAATAATATAGAGGTTTTAGTTATTATAATTAAAAACGAATTATTTTATAATTAATTGTTAATTTAACTATTTCCTAATTGATCAAAGTTCCATAATAATTTAGAGGGTATTAGTGACAAATGCTTCTTCAATGACATTTCTACTACAAATCACATTCCTTAGAATTAATTTCCTAAAAATCATCATTTCGTAAGTATATTTAAGTTCCAGCCATTGGTTTCTAGGATTAACAGGGAAGACCCAGCAATTAAAGAACATCGATAGTAACTAAACTGAGCATGCCCACAACGAAGGTTACATTGAAAATAGATTCTCTTAACTGATTGATGTAAATGCAGTTTTATTCAGAAATATAGTCAAGCCTCCCTTAAAATAGTATGTGCTCGAAGATTAGGGAAATCTTTCGCAATGGATCAAAAAATTATGTACGCCTTCAGGGGATGGATAGCTTTTGTTGCCTTTATGGATATTGGTGTCGCAATTAGATCTTTTATTGAAAACAAATGTATATTTGGTGAATATTCATTCAAGAAAACAGACGGTCTTTTAGAACAGAGTAAGTGACGACAGAAGCCATTTGATCAGTTGTGATTGGTCATATTGACAGGAGCCATTAAGCTGTCTTTAATTCAAATTTCTTGTTCGATCATGATAAGTTGTACATTTTAATGTTTCAGATGATCCAACGCTTCCTAGGGTTTTGGGAATGTATTCTATTCTTAAAGCGGTTGCACTTATACACTGTACTGTTTTCATTCATTATATACCGTAAGTTTTATAATTTATGTATTTGTTGAAGTGTTATCAGCTGTATGCCACTGATTATAGGATACAGTGCTATGAATCCGAAGTCGGCATTTTAATCAATATGTAACGTCAAAAATCAACTTTTTTTAAAAATAAGATATTGCCTAAAGTATTTTTTAATTAATAAAAAATAAATCAGCAGATAACCCTTGAGTCCAGATTCAGTTTTTGAGTAAAACAAAAACTAATTTAAATTAAACGATCTGGATTTGTAAAATGAATGGAGATTATTACATATTGGATAACTCAATAACAGTTCCAGAGGAAAAAAGTCAACTTTTCCTAATATTGCAGTATATTTTTAATCATTATGCGATTCTTTCAATTTGTCCAGATTTCATTCATAAATTAGTTATTAATTAAAATCGGAATCTGAAAATAAATCAAAGAAAATAGTTTATTTTATACTTCAATTTATTAGTATTTCCTTACTCCATAGACTAATAACTATATTATATTAGTCAATATTATATATATATATATATATATATATATATATATATATATATATATATATATATATATATATATATATATATATATATATAATATATATTATGGTTTTTCAATCCTATCATGATTAAAAATATGAAAAATTAAAATTAGATTCTTGTAGGTTTCATATTTAAATGGAACATATTATGAAGAAGAATTCTGAATTTTTAATTTTAGTGCTTAAGTATCATGTAAAAACGACTGAATTTAATTTTCATTTTAAGATTTATTTTAATATCTTTAGTATTTATTTTGCTGGAAATCATTCCATAGTAATAATTATGCACTAAATTAAGTAATTAAATCAACAATTATGCACATTGTTTTGCAATAGCAATCTAAAAGTCTAAAGAGAATTGGAAAGTTTTTTTTTTTTTTAAATACTTTTAACTATTTATTGATGAACAAAACCAGATCATAGAAAATGAACTATTATATTGCTTGAACTTAGCAATTGATATTTTTATCATTTTATAAAAATCCTCGTAATTTTAGAATTATCAGCATGGGAATATGCGCTATTATATTGAGTATTATCATGTATCTGACAGAAGCTTTGTATTTCAAGTCAGCTACCTTGAATTTCTACATTATATTTCCTTGCGTCCTTAATTGTGAGTATATATGGATACACATTCTATTACCACCATTCTTTTTCAAAATCTTTTGTTAATATTATACTTTTTTTTATAGGCTTGACTTTGTTTGGATTAGTATTGGTTCCAAAAAAGTTTTTAAATGCACCAACTGTAGCTGAAGATGAGAATGCTGAATTACTGAAACAAGTTTCAGCATTCAAAAAAAGGAAACCCAAAAAAATTAGTTAATTAAGGAAAACTTTTTCAGTATTATCCAGTTTATTTAAAAAAATATTTCCTATTATTGAATGATCTTATGTTATATACTGGTGAGATTCTCTGTCAGAGATTTAATCATGATTTTTAATAAATTAACCTTCAATTGTACCACCATTTATAAAAATAATGCTATGATTATTCAGTAAAGCGCATACCAAATTATGCTGAGTGGATTACTAAAATTCCATTAAAGTCTTGAAATTGGTTTTTATAGGAACTGCTTTCGTTTAAATCTTATGATTTAGTTA
This sequence comes from Rhaphigaster nebulosa, assembly GCA_948150685.1. Lineage (NCBI taxonomy): Eukaryota > Metazoa > Arthropoda > Insecta > Hemiptera > Pentatomidae > Rhaphigaster > Rhaphigaster nebulosa. The sequence goes on from OX411310.1 coordinate 80,317,179, forward strand.
TAATTAAGGTTTATATGAAGAAAATAGTATGCAAAGGGACTAAGCTTAGGATTTATTACTAACTATTGCATAGTTTAGTTTTCAGTTTATTCAAACTTACAAATCTTAACATAAAACTGTAATCTAGTCAAATAATTAAGTAGCTTTATGGTTACAAATTAGATATTTTTACTAGTTGAAATCAGAGTGAGTTTTGCCTTAAAATAATAACATAGTGCTAAAAATTATATTACCACATTTTTTCACTAATGTTTGCTATTTTAAGCTCATGCACTTGTGGTAGTACCATTATGAAACATTACGTTTTTACCAGAGTAGCATTATGAATTATTCATGTGTACCTACTGACTTGCGATGGAGTAGAGACCCTAAGCCTGGTTTGAGAGGTCCTGGGATCAAATTCAATCATTCATATATTTATTTTATAGAAGTACCTTAAAATAAGCTTGATATTCTCTCTTTGATTAGAAAACATGGCGACCAATATGCAATCATAAAAAAGAACTATCAGTGTCTTATGATTGCCTTGAATGGACTAAGTTTGGTCATTATGTCATCATAAGTCTAAATCTAAAAAATATAACTAAGAATTTTCCAAGTTAATATCAGCTTGGCTGGTTTATCGAGTTTGAGGGTGGTATACAAGAAATTTATTAGTATAATAAGTGTATCTTATTGCACCAGGCACTAATACTAATATTTTACCGACCATTATTCTTATGAAAAGTTAGTTGCCTTCTTATTATTTTTTTTTATAATACATTTTTTTCTTTTCTTTTTATTTAGCTCTTTCTAGAAGTGACTTTGTTTTTTTACATATAAGTCTTATAAAATTTATCAATTTTAGATCTAGTTTTAATCTTAAAAAGGTGATTTGTTCTGTATCTTCTATGCCATATAGCTTTATCATTTCCATATTTCAGGGGAAATTACCTCAGTTTATCTAAATATCTCCTACAATTACAATAAACTAAATTTGTATGGTCAAAGTATTTTAAATGCTTAGGTGAACTGAATGATGATACTTTACAAGAGAGGTGCGTTATAACTTGTTCCTTCCGATCTTACCCAAAGGTCGCTGGACTAGCATACTCTAGCGCCATTTGTGCTAACTAACTGCTTTGCATTCAATTGTAACATTCGTGTTCATTGGAGTCATTAAAATTATTACTGCTTTAATTATATACTATTTAAAATTATTAGTGTTGTCGACTTCCGCTCATTACGTTCGCCCAAGAAATAAACAAAACAGCAGCAGATCCTTTTCAGTTGAGGTCGGGGTCTTACCGTAATTTCAATTATTACTGCTTTAAATAGATCACAGCTGACAACTTCTGCTCGCTCAAGAGATAAACAAACCCCAAAAATTCCTTTTCAGTTGAGGTCGGGTCCTCACCATAATTTAAATTATCACTTCTTTAAATTATTACTACAACTTCTTCCGATCACTGGAAGTCGACAGCACTAACAATTTTAAATAATATGTAATTAAGGCAGTAATAATTTTAATAAATACGAATGTTACAATTGAATGCAAAGCAGTTAGTTAGCACAAATGGCGCTAGAGTATGCTAATCCAGCGACCTTCGGGTGAGATCGGGAGTACCAGTGTTAGCGCACCCCTCTTGTAAAGTTGTACCTAAATGATCTTTTCAAAGTTTTACTATCAGTCATGCTCAATTGATAATTATAGTTATGATATTTTTATTAAGTTTTTGCACCTAGTCTAATAAAATTAAATCACTGATAATTAATTTATTAGCATAATGAAGGCCACTATTTTCCATTTTATTTTGTAAAAGAAGATAGTTATGATTAATACATAAGAAGAGTGAAAACATGTTAGTTCTACTTTTACTCCATTAAAAGATTCCATTCATTTTTACTGTAGTATTTGCTGGGATTAATGGAAAATATTAGTTGTCTCTCTGAAATAATATAAAAATAAAATTCAAAACTGCGAATTAAAAGGCTCAAGTCAAATGCTCACATAATTCTGGGGAGAACTAGAATAGTGGACTTAGATACTTCCGAATTTTTAACTACTGTATACTTAAAATTGCTGTTTTAAATACAGCAGTAGAAAATAGAGAAATGCTTCAATTTATTTTTTTATTTAACTTAAACTTTATTCGTTATTGTTGATATTTAGAATAATTAGATTTATAGAATTTAATAGTTACCTGGTCTCATGAATGTAGTTTTAGATTTAAAATATTTTTTAAATTGATGTTGGTGACCTTTTTCTTCTATGGCCTCCATTAGATTCCTTTTAGATATCGAGATCTCTCTTCATCTTGTTCTTCTACAATCGAGCCTAAATGCCATCTTCTTTATCTCGCTTTAGCTGTTCTATATTTTTCCTCAAACTGTTCACTTCAGTTTGGAGCTGTGCATTAATTGATTCATAAGATTTTTTCTTAATCTTTAGAGTTTCATTCTCTCGCCTTTTTTTGAAGAGAATTTAAAAATTCCTTCCACAGCTTTCTAAGTTATTCATATTGTATATGTTTCTCCTTCAATGATTTGGAAGATTTTTTAATTATTTAATTTCAACTCATCAATTTCTATGACAGATGACTTTATTCATATCCGTATGCTTTATCATCAGATACTTACACGATTGGTGTCACATAAATAATTATATTATACAGCTCTCCCTAAAGAAATCTGAGGCAACTGTTTTCGAGTTTTAGATAAAATATAAGGCACTTTCTTTCTCCAATCGACTGGAAAACAACTCTAGATTTTTTCAAGAAGGCTTGTTCTCATATTTGCTCAAAAATTCTGTATTTTCTAGAGAACTATGAATTTATCAAATCTAGAACTTTTCTCATTTCGTATCGTCTTAGCATCACAAATAGTATCCATAATAGGACGAGAAGCAAGGATTTAGCAACTCGTGTTTCAGTTGCTGACCCTCCCATAGTTGCAAAATATCTCATTGCAATCAATGCTTATCATATTTTACTGTTACTGTTATACACCGGAACTTAATCAGTGGAGTTCTTTCCTCAATTTTTCATTTGTTATTTCCAACGTACCTCATTACATTTTTCCTCCTTTCCGTTCATAGTGCATTATCACTTGATCCTGAATCTCAGGACTCGTTGCGTGTCTCATTATTTTCTTATTTCGCCTTCTTACCACACCTCTCTTTCTTCTTTATTTTGCTATATATTCTTTTGGCTTGTATAACTCTATTTTTATTTTTACTTAGATTTTTTATATACTATCATATCTTTCCTATCTCATTTTTTCAATTTGCGCTTGTGTGCTTTTTCTTGTGACTACAACTTTAACCAACTTCTTGTTTATATCTATAGTCAGTGATATCACAATGAATTTTATTTGGAAAAAAATAACATTACTATACAACCACAATCATATGGCTGTAACAGAATATTTATTTTATGTTCTATCAGCTGTCGATTGAGAGGTCAGAAAACCATCCTAGGGCAAATTTATAAAGTTGGAACCTGGCCAGGTTAGACTTAAAACCTTATAGTTGCTAAGGTCAGCTGAATGCTGATCACATCACGTTTATGTACTGTTGGTCAAGGCATAGTACTTGCTTATCAAGCACTGAATCCAAGCCAATGGGTTGTGGCATTAGTTTTTTTTTCCTTTCTATTACAATAAAGAAAAAGCTAACCTTAATAATACTTAAGAAATAAATTATAACTTTTCACCAAACTATGTTTTATAAAATTCATTAGGAATGTTTCTGAAAGGAAAGTAGGAAAGTATAGTTTTATTGCTTGATTTTAGTTGTTACGTAAGATTTTTAATTGTAATTACAAAAAGACGTTGTGTAGGTACAGATTTTCTAATCATATTTCTTAGTGTTTAAATGAATAAAAAATAGAATAAGGTTCAGTTTTTTCAATTTTATCAATATAGTATTTTTCCTGTGCTTATCTAAAAAAAAATGTTATGCTATCACTTCTTCAACTACTTATGATAGAAGTGGGGCAGTTAAACAAATATTTTTGGGGGATTTTACTTAATTTACCCGTTTGATGATCCCTTGAGTCCAACATGGGGTTTTTAAAAATTATTGTCAACTCCTATATCTAGAGACCTCTCATTTCCCGAAACTACAGAACGTTTTTGGTTGAAACTTCATTTAATATACAATTGTTAGTTCAAAGTCATGGAGACCAACAAGTGTTAGAAACGTGAGTGTGAAATCCTATTTGGAGTGATTAGAGTAGTGTGAAGCACCTGGAATTTCATCGGCCTTAAAATCCACTGCGTCATTAAAAAATCCTATCATCACTCCAACAATTGTGAGTGTGGAAAACCAATGGAGTGGAACAATGAATTGCATAGTTTTCAGGCTGTGCTATACTAATAATAATAAAAATTGTTTGTCAGTAAATACAGTATTGTTAAAATTTACGATATTGATTGCATAAAATATTTTTTTAAAATATTGATATGGATAATTTATATTTTTTTTTACTAATAATTATGTTAGAAACTACTTATAAATGTTGATTATAAGTAATTACATTTTTTTAGTAGATTTATAATTTCTAATATGCATAAAATGCCCACTATTTGTTATATTTTTTGGAAAGGGGCTCAATATTAAATTATTTAATGTTTTTGTTATTGTAGAGCCACCATTTATAGCTCCATTAATGCAGGTTTACGTGAGCATAAAAAATAGAACAATGGAGTGGAGTGATCAAATGGAACATGGCCCCCTATAGGAGGAAAAGTGTTCGGGTGAGGAAAATGCGATTGTATATTGATAATTCAGCAAATCAGACAATTTCGCATTTTTTTATTTTTTATTTATTTGTTATACCGACAAATTTTGGTAGTTTTTGCTTGACCCCTTCTTTAAGATATAATAAAAAAACAAGAGCTTTTTCTTATATCTCATGCAGACTTCTTTCCTTTAACTTGGCTGAATTAAAAAAAAAATATTGAACTGAATTTGATGAAAAAAGAGGGATGTTTTTAGGTAAATAGATAGGGATTGTGAATAAATTTTAAATAGGGAAGATCTTTTCACTATCCACTTTCTGCTTATCATATCAAATAGAATACCTGATAAAAAATAATTAATTGTTAGGGTTAAATGCTAGTTGAAGAAACGTGTGCATAACAGATACCTGTTTTCAATCATTTAGAATATAAACCTAAAATCAATAAGTGTTTATTATTAAATTTTAGTTATTTATTCATACTAAAATGGTGATGTCTGTAATTCTCTATGGCATCTTGATTAAATTTTAGCCATAGTAATAATAGGCTCATGTTAGTGTGCATGTTTTGTGTTGGTTAAAGGTTGTTTTTTTCATTAGCATATGTATATGTATGTTAACCTTAATTTGAATTTGGTTGTATGTTAACTTCAAACATTATTATATGAAAATTTTACATATTTTAGACTTTAACTAACAATTCAAAAATTAGATGGAAGAGCATTTCTAAAATGCCAGAAAAAGCACTGAACTCAGAAAATAAACTTGACTGATAAGATATGTTTTAAATATTAAAAATTGTGAATACGTTTACTTAAAGGTAATAATATTTAAATATGCCTCGTACTTTCAAATAAACAGTCCTTATAATGACATATATTGCAAAAATAAATGAGTATAAGTATTTATATTCATTACAGATAATGCTGAATTGATTTTCCAGTTAACTTTTGATTAAGAACAAATCTGTATAAATATTTTACTCTTTCTCATGGTTTAAAACTTTATAATTTCATAACAATGTTGGCACAGGGCTACAACATAATGTTCTTTAAACTGAACTTTTTGATATAATATCTTCTGAGACTTTGTTATAAATTGGCTTTTAGATGAGAAAATGTATATTAATGCATAGACACTATAACTTAGTGGGCATTATTCCTTCTTATTATCCACATTGGATTGTAAATCTTTTTTCATTCAGAAATAAAGTATTTTTTACAGTTGACTTGATATTTCTTCGAACTTCCTTCACTCTCAAAGGTCATATTTTGAAAAAATGCATTATGTTTCACTGTTTAATGTACATAAGTTTTAATTTTATATAAAAATATTTACACAAACACTCACACCCTAGCAATATAACTAAAAATAAGTTCACCTAAAAAGTATAAATACTCACCATATTGTAATATTTTCAAAGTAATATGCTAATAAAAATCCTTATTATCTATTGTTAACAAAAAAAAGAAAGACTTTCCACAAAAAAAAAAAAAAAAAATCATGAAGAACCAAGTAAACAAAGGACACAATCAACACACAAGTTTTTATATTTTTCCAATGATCTCCAACTGAAATTTTCAATTTATTAATAAACAACTTGAATTTTGTGCATAACTCAAAAACTACACTTTTTTTTGGTGACCACTGCAAAACCATCAGAAATTTAATTAAATTTCTTTAAAAAAAAATCATTTAAATCCCTCTGGTATTAGCAGAGATGTAGCGTTTTGAACTTTGTTCACAAGTTATAAATTATTCTGCACATATTCCTATGGACACTGGTCCACCTTTGTTTAGTTTTTGGATAAAGCGAAAACTATACATTTCCTGAAATATTATAGATGTGCAATTGAAAGATAATTTGATTGTTTACAAAACTAAACATAAAAAAAAAGTTTTAGTTGGACTAATATAAGGGAAGACCTAGCAAACATTCTTTGTATTTGACTGTAAACCAAAGCGGCAAGGAAAGTCATGTTAGTGTATATTTTCATATTGTGATGTTGTTTATTAATCACTGAAACAAGAGGCAGTATCGTTGTATTGAGGTGAAAATGTTTAAAGTTATCTTTAATCCGTCTATATTTCATCAGAAATTGTGCCACTTCGTAATGTATGCCTTTGAATTTATTGTGATCTGTTAATGTAATAGTCAGATAAATTTATGAAAATGTTGCCCTTTTCCCGCCTGATGCTAAAATCTTATTGTGCCCAGCTTTAATAAATTTTTGTTTTATGTGAGTTACTAGTAACAAATAATATTCAATTGGCAGTTTTTTTTATGCTAATTTTTCTAAGGCTAATGTGGTTGTTAATATGTAATTGTTTAAGCTGTAGGTAATATGCATTCGGTTGCTTTCAAAACAGCAAGTTTCTCTGCTCGGTTATTTAAGCTATAGTGGCAAAAAATATAAACATAACATGATTCAAGCAAGGGGATATGATTTATTATACCTTTTGTCTATCTAACTTATGGTTTCTGACGTACGAGTGTTATGCCTGTATTTACTCCATATAATAACTTCAGAGCAGAAGTAGCTTAACTCTGAAAATTAAACTTTACCATGAGAGGGATTTTTTACTTTTAGTTTTACCATTTCATGATATGAGAGTATAAACCAAATTTTTGATTTTATAGCTTAGCCCTAAACTTGGTAGAACATTTTCGTGAATTTAAAAAAAGGTAATTCTTAAATAAAATTTTTTTTTATTTAATATTTTTACAACAAATAATTAAAAAACTATAAATCCCTAAACTCAGAAGAAAATTTGAATAATGGAACTGCATCATTAGAATAAGAGAATAAAAGAACTGTGCCATATATGGACACATTGCCAAGTTTAGGATTAAGTATTATAGATAGAGATAGGCTACTTTGGCATCAAATCAGCAGTAGTCTGAAATATCTTAAGTGATAAAAAAAACACAGAAAAAGCCAAATTTGGAGAAAGGATAGTACTTCTACTTTTGAATTATTAAAATGTACCTTATCTTATAGTTTATTTAGTTATATTACCTGATTAACCAATGCAGTGATCAATCTCGAGGATTGTGATTTGGTTATGCTGGAGACCCTCGTCAACCATTTTTTATCAATTAAAGCACTGAAAGGTGACCCCGCTATTGGTAATAAAATTAATTACATAATAATAGAAAACAATTTAAAAACAAACAATTATATTGTGTTAGCTTAAATGATAACCAATGCTGATGAAAGTATTGAAGTTGATCGTGTTTACTTTTCTTGATAAAGGATGTAATATTACAGTTCATAAATATTTAGTTTCATGGGTTTATACTTCAAATAATTGCTTTGTGGAACTCGCAGCTTCATATGTTCTTAAGCTTGTTATTAAATACCAGCTAGTGTATAAAGCTACAGGAAATAAAAGCAATAAATAAATTATTTCTGTATGCTAAGTATAACAAAGTTTTAATTTTAATTATTAGTCTAGTGACATGATATCATTGAACACCACCACATTTGGTTTTAATCAAGCGATAACTGCATTTTTACAACTCTCCTTGGTACCTATATTTCTTAGTTGACTTATTTATTTACCCTAATCAGAGATTGGGACCAGACAAAGATCTACTGAATATCTGAATACACCGTATTTATTTTATAATTTATAATTATTTGAAGAGAAAATGGGCAAATATTATAATAAAACAACTCTGACAAATATATATATATTTATATTTTAACTTTTTTAAATATATATGTGATTATAATATGAAATTGAAGAAGTCATAATCACAAAAGAGTGAAAAATATATAAATAAATTTAGGGCACATTAGCACAATGTATCATTGCTTAAATAAATACTAATTAATTTACTTATTCGAGAATTTAATTTAGATTGTTCTAAAGCAATATATAAAATATTTATATTATGACTACTTCAATTTTTGTCATCTATTTTCATTTTAGGTATTGATTGCACACAAATATAATTTTTCATTTTTACTCGTATCTTACAAATCACACATACTTAAATCCCTTAAGCGATATAATATAATTATATACACAATTAATTAAATGCTATCAAATGTCTATAATTAGTAGTTATTACGATCCTGATTGCTTTTTTGTCATATCAATACTAATATGATAAAAAAACATCACATATCTTTGGCTCTAAGACATAATTGACACTCTTATTTCAAAACTTAAATAATTTTTCTATAACATTTTTATTTTTGTCATATTTCACATTTTTATAAACATAGTATTGCTTTTGTGCTAATAACATTTAACATTGCCAACAACAGAAAGCAAGCTATTAAATAATGACTAAAAATAAAATAAAGGAATTGATATACTTTTAATAGCACAAGTATAAATAAATAGGATTACTAATAAGCTCTTTCTGAAACATTATACATTTTAAAATTAATTTTGCCTGCTTCTAATCCCTGTAGTTACAAAGAACTCAAAAAAAGACGGAAAGGGGAAGCCAGGCAATCAGTCTTAATTTGGTTCTTTATAGAAACCAGTCAGAGATTATAACTTTGTGATGTAAGTAAAACAATTTTTCATAAATTTTTATAAGCACACTTAATGGGATTGTGCATGAGAATATTAAAATAAAAGATTCTTATTTAACATTAAAAAAAAAATAAAATAAATCAATGAATGAGAATTTAAAAATATAAATAGAAGCAAATATCAAAATAAATTGATTCAAATATATAAACTCCTTTTTTTCTTTTTATCTAAAAATGTCTTTTTTTCAGTGGCAAGAGCAAAATTTATAATTAACATAAAAATTTTCTTGTGAGAAAAGAAATAATTTAGTGAGTTACATCAATTAAGCAGTCTCCTTACTCTGATTTAATTAAAATGCACCTCAGAATCTAAATAGGCACTTGCATAATAAATATATATCACTTTAACCTAAAATTTTCATAAATTAACTTAAATCTTTGTACAACATAGGACTAAAATGGAATTTAGTTGGTAATTATAAGTTAAATTATTTTTTTTTCGTGAAAGTCAAAGAATGTGTTGATATAATTGATCTACGGTAGCAAAATATTGATGCTATATATACCGATTATCTGTAAACGAAGCATAGCACTAGTCCCTTTTTGATGGGGGGATGAGATGATCTGGCAGAGTTGTAGGCAAATCATGCCCATCCAATTTGACTTGGATTAAATGCATAGCTAGGGCAAATTCATCAGCATCTAAAAAGCCATCTCGGTCGATATCTGACAGTTTCCATATCTTTCCAAGAACTGGCTTAGGCAGCTTCGATTTGACCATCTCGTTTTTAGCCGCTACACAAAATTTAATTTTTTTTTTACAAACTTTTAAAAATAAAATGTATAAAATATTAATAAAAGAACAATCTATAGAATGATCAACTATTATATACACTCATAAATATTACTTTAACATTTTAATGGCAGAAAAGAGGGGTGACCATTACTTTAAATTTAGCCTTAGTTAATTCAATCAGTTTTGATTGATAGTTTTAACAATAACAAAATTATATATTAAAATATTTCAAATTTGATAAAGGCTGAAAGTAGAAATGTATATCATTGACTAAAAACAACGAACCAGTTACTTAATAAGGAAGGTTTAAGGAGAATATATTGTCTAAATTTGTTTTGAATGTATTTATCATGTAATAAGTAAGAAAGGGCAATAAGTTACGCTAGCAAGGCTGTGTGGGGCCTGTTCCAGTTCTTTAATTAAAAAACAAACCTTATCAGTCATTTAAATCAAATCCGTAACATGATTTATTTAGAGGCATACCCGTCATACCATGGTTATGAGAGTTATTTGGCCGACCCCAAAATTTTACACTAATGCTGACTTTTTGTTGTACTGCATTATGCAAGGGTGGTTCTTAGCCATGTACATATAATATAAAAACATTCTTTATGATCAAGAAATAGTAAATATTACACTTTTACAACACCGCTATAAACATCATTGTAGTAATTATTACAGGGCAAAAATATATTTTTTTACTACGATAATGTTTATAGCGATGGTGTAAAAGTGTAATATTTACAATTTCTTAATCACAAATAATGTTTTTATATAATGATATATACATGGTTAAGAACCCATCCAGATTTGCTTGGGATGTCATAGTATATTAAATGTAATTTGAATACTTAATGCCGTATTCAAAGTGTTATAAGTAATATAAAAACATTATTCGTGATCCAGAAATAGTAAAAATTTAGAGTAATTCAATTTTTTTAAACAAAATAATTGAATATTAGAGCGATCTGAATGGTATATTGACTTATATTTAATGATAATGGTATTCTTTACAGAGTGAAGTATATTAAAAGAATTTTTTTATTCAAAATTGACATTAAATTTGGTTTTAGCACTGTGAAAAACCCCAATATTCAAATTTTGTAGCGAATCTAAAAATAAAATATTTGACAAGGGTCTCCCCTTCAAATGTTTTTAAAGATTTAAATAATCGCTCATAAATCAGGAACTCTTTGAACAATTCAAACCAAATTTGGAGCATAGATAAAGGTCCTTAAACTATGCGATTTGCTTTAACCGTGATATTCCTTCACATTATCTGCAAAAACTTCAATTTTGGTTTTATATGGTAATAACAGACTTTCTAAGATGATGCTATAGTTTTTTATATATATGGAAAAAAGAAACTCCTCTTTTTTTAACAAGTCCAAGAACATTGATATCGGGTAAACCGAAGATGAGGTACAGAGCTTCAAATTAAACGTAAATTTGTGACTTTAAAAATTTTGAACACACTCGGAACAGAAAGATTTCTTGATGTGTTGAATCCAAATCTGCCATCATTTTTGGTGTGAGAAAAATCTATGAGGCTAGATCACTTTATAATTTAAACACTTTTTTAAATTTATTTGACCAAAATTAAATTATTTTTTAATGTTTATATTTTTCTTTTAATATCCTCTAATAATCAATTATTGATCTGAAAAAAATCATGTCGATTTTTCAAACACAAGATATAAAATAAAGTATTTTCAGCATGTTTTATTTTTTTCTCAGCTCCTACGGTAGGATATGGGTCGATTTTTTTTCAATGTAGAATCATCCAAAATTTGTTGATCAAAATTAGTGACGGACACATCGTACACTCCCCTTGTTAGTAAAAAATTAAATATTTTAACAATATATACACACATATTACTTTTGCAGACATCATTTTAAAAAATTGTATTTCTTCTCTATTTAATATTTTTTATTTTATTTTATAAATTTCCCATTTCTCATTGTGCATGTGTTAAACGTGCACAATACACTACAACAAAAAAAGTCGGCCATAGTTTAAAATTTTGGGGTCGGCCACATAACTCTCATAACCATGATGCGTGTGCCTCTAAATAAATTATGTTGTTACGGATTTGATTTAAATGACTGATAAGGTTTTTTTTTTTTTTTTTTTAAATTAAAGAACTAGAAGAGGTCCCACACAGCCCTGTTAGGGTAACTTAATAGCTATTGGAATAAATTAATGCAGGTCCTATTTTGAAAACTGAAATTAAAACTGGAAAAAAATAAGTATGACTGAACACCGGAGGACATTTTGATGCCAAATACCAAAATTACTACAATTGATTCAGTAAGGCTTTCTATTATAAAACCTGTACCTCTACAACCCGTGAAGGGTCTTGGGATCAGTACATGGTAAGGGAGTACTGTTTCTTGACTAAAGTTTACAAGGAGGTGATCTGGCCAGGATAACAATTAACTGCCAGATTTCTAAGGATTTATATTAATACTTAAAAAATATTTTCTTTAAATAGAGTTAGGTATAATGATAAATGTGAGGAATAAATAATAAGATAATACCATATGTACTAGTGAAAGAAAAAATAGAATACCTTCTCCAGAAATTTTTCCATTGACAGGACCCAAGGTTTCAAATATTGTGTCATATTTATAACGAAGCTTGTTAACAATCCATTCTGGTTCTCCATGGCCGGCATCAATCCCTTCACCTCTCTTGTAGCCGAATGGAGTGCTGCCATCTTCCACTCCATCAAATGCTCCTCCTTAATAAAATAAGGTAAAACTTAAATATACAAAGAATCCAGCAACAACAATGGGATTGATAAAAATAAAGATCATAGAATAATGTATAGAATTTATTGTTTTAATGATAACGACATTCTAGATAATTAATGATAATAATAACCTACAAGCACCTAGAGAGAGTTTATAAAATCTAATTAAAACCTACGGGTTATATCCAACAATTTATTTTTTGAATAAACAGTTAATATATTTAACAATTTTAGAACAAAAAATATAGTATTTTATCCCATATCATTGCAAGCTCAAAATACTGAGGCTTTGAGAGATTGAGCCAATTACAAAAAAAGGCATTCCGTTGCAAAAATATGAAACGAATTAATAGAAAAATTGTTTTGATTCAATGATTTTAGAATGCAGTACAAGTTTATAAACAAAATGAAACAAATTTGAAGAAAACTAGATAAACACAATGTACAAACCACCAAAATTGCAGCAGCTCGGTAAATTCAAGTCAGAAGTGGTATAGATCTGAATTCGCCTGTGAGGGCTGACTATTATTTCATGACTTATGATTTCATAAATTTCAAGTTTTATGATTGGCTAGAATTAGTAACCTGTAGAATAACCCATCCTTTCTACCCTAGTTGGATGCATAAGAGTTAAAACAACAATAACCACTATAAATTAGATAATATTGTTAATTATGAGATTAATTTTTGGAAATTTAATTTAAAACTACTGATAACCTGATATCCACATAGACATAAAGTGTTGAAAGTGCTTTTTAAAGAAATTATTGTGAGGAAATCTACGAGTAGGAAAACACAATTGCCTACCAACCGTTCCTATTCTTTCTTGAACAAGCCATGCAAAATGAACTCAATAAAAAAAATGCAGGCAATCTAAAATTGATCTATTACATTTTTTATTAAGAGTGATGACTTTGATAATGCTAGGAGCTTAGGAGGAGGCATTCATTGCTTAGGAAAAGGCACAAAAAAGACTTCATGTCAACCCGAAGAAGACCAAATATATCATATGTATAAGTCAAAACAGATGGTCGACAAATTTGTCCACACTAGATATCTGTATTGCAGTACAATTGACCCAGGTCTCTAGTTTTCTCTCTAGAATAGTGAAGAAAGTGCATATATTGTTATCTAGTAATATACAATAATTTTAGAATTCATTTTGTAACTATTTTTCTAATTTTAAGATGGTCAATATTATTCAAAATAAATTTAATGAAATACTTAATGCTGTCTCAGTAGCATAGTTCAATAAATAATGTTAGTGAATTGTCCCAAAACACATACAAATAATTTATTTTAAGTGAATTAAAAACACATACAAATAATTTATTATAAGTGAATTAAAAACACATACAAATAATTTATTATAAGTGAATTACAAAAACATACAAATGATTTATTATAAGTGAATTACAAAAACATACAAATGATTTATTATAAGTGAATTAAACTACCATTGATGTTATAATGTCATTTCTTCATTATGATAATTATCTTTCTAAACTAGAAAGTGGCTTTAAAATAGATTAAGAAAGGGGAAAACTAAGTTATGTATTCCAGGGAAATACTTAACAAATGTGTTACTCATACATTAAGATGAAACAGTGGCCCTGCAATCTTTAAACACAGCATAAAAAAGAGACTTTAATAGAAACAGATAGGGCCACCTGTACTTCAAGATTTTTCTTATGTATTAGTTCTAGTTAGGTTAAAGTTATACTTCGCAAAATACACAATTTATGAATAAACCTTATATATAGCATTTCCAAGTCAATTGTAAATTGTTGTTTATTTATTTTTATATATATTTTTTTTTTTTTTGGTTGGTGGGAGAGGAAGGTGGATTTTATTGATTTGAGGATTCTTCATTAGATTTCGAAGTTGTTAATGTCTAATTTACAACTGAAATTTTGTTCCGCCTAGAGCATTTCTACAAAATTATTAGTTTTCAAAATACTTCGTTATAGGTATCATTTACGATGTTTTCAAGGGCGCTATTTCCGAATTCACTACCGGATTTCCGATCGCGCATGCACATTTCGATTTTCCGTTGCTATTGAAGTTTTCTATGATGAAGATTCATTATTAGGTTTTCAAGGGTTCTTTCTGATTCCATTTTTTAAATTGGATTTTGGATCGCGCATGCGCGTTTTGCAGATCCGTTATTGTTGGAGTTTTCTATGATATAGGGATCGTTTATTAGGTTTTGAAGGGTTCTGATTCCATTTCTTGAATTGGATATTTTATCGAACATGCTCATTTCGGATAACCATTGCCACTGACCTTTTTTTCGGAGAAGTTATTAGGTTGTATAGGACGATATACTAAAAAAATATCAAATATAATTGTAAACTGAAATGCGCAAGCTCAATAAAAAATAAAATTTGAAAAATGAAATCAGAACCTGCGAAAACCTAATATATGAATTTTCGAACAAAGAAAACTTCAATAGTATCAGTAATTCGAAAAGCGCTGGCGCAATCACAAATCCAATTAAAAAAAATCTAATCAGAACCCTCGAAAACCTAATAAACGATACCAGTACCAAAGAAATGTCAATTGTAATAGTAATTCGGGTACAACTACAGAGGAGCGGCGCACTATCAGAAGAGTATAGAGACTGAATCGAGTGTCGTCTCACTAACGGTCTCTGGGTCCATTCTTGTTAACTACGTGCCTCCTTTTTCTTATAAATTTGGTTTTATGCTCACCGCTTAAACCTGTTTTTTTACAAGCAATTTTTCCATTGCTATGAAAATTCGTATTTAGTAGTTTTTGGGGGGTGCAAAAAACGAATATCAACTTTGTCTCTCCCTAAAAAAAATATTTTACCCCGCTTTGTTACGTCGCACAAATTTTATTCCGAGTTGCTACACCCATTGTGATTTAATTTTGTTTGATTCTAGTTTGCACCTATTTATGATAGTTACTGGGTAATTTAATGTTTTTTTAATTATGAACTTAATCATTTATAATCATAATGGATAATATTAACAGTATTTATTTTTGTAGAAAATTAAATTAATTATTTAAAAAATTCAATTGCGATAAAGTGGTAATTTTATGGTTTTTAATTATGAACATATTCATTTACCTTATTTTTAGATAATTAATATATAATTAGATAATTAAATTAATGAAATTAATTATTACAAATGTTTATTAATCATGGCCTTGAATTATGGAGATCACTTAAAAAAACATTACTTGATTAATTATTATTTAATTGTATAAAAATAAGTGAAATACTTATATTCTTATGTGAAAAAGGGGAAGATGTTAAGTACATTAAAATAAAAAGTAACTTTTTTCTTTAAAAAAAAACAAACAAACAGTTATATCCAAATAAGAATCAATTTGCAAACTGTGAAACAGATTTAAGCGATGAGCATAAAACCAATTTATAAGAACGTGCTGAAAAAGGAGGCACGTAGATAACAAGAATGGACCCAAGATCGCTAGTGAGACGACACTCGATTCAGTCTCTAGACTCTTCTGATAGTGCGCCGCTCCTCTGTAGTTGTACCGTAATTCGAAATGAGCATGCTCGATAAAAAATTCAATTAAAATAACGGAATCAGAGCCTTCAAAAATCTAATAAACGATCCCTATATCATAGAAAACTCCAACAATAACGGAACTGCAAAACGCGCATGTGCGATCCAAAATCCAATTTAAAAAATGGAATCAGAACCCTTGAAAACCTAATAACGAAGTCTTCATCATAGAAAACTTCAATAGTGGTGGAAAAGCGAAGTGCGCATGCGTGATCCCAAATCCAATTCGATAAATGGTTTCAGAACCCTTGAAAACCTATTGAACGATCCTTATGCCATAGAAAACTTCAACAGTAACGGAAATACAAAACGCGCGATTAAAAACACAATTAAAAAAATGCAATCGAAAACCTAAAATGATCCCTTAATCATAGAAAACTTCAATTACAACGGATCGAAAAGCGCATGCGCTATCGGAAATCCGATAGTACATTCGGAAATAGCGCCCTTGAAAACCTAGTAAACCATACCTATACCGAAGAATTTTGAAAACTAATAATTAAGTAGAAATGCTCCTGGCGTACAAAATTTCGGTAGTAAATTTTGGATTAACAACTTCGAAAACCTAATTAATGAAATCCACCCACACCAAATAAATAAAAAATAATGAATATTTAAAAATAGATAAACATATATTTTATTTCACAAATTTAAACTACTTGAAATTAGCAATTAATATGAGTTATCTAATAACCGAAGAAAAAAATGTCGGAAGAATATGTTGAAATTATTTAAAAAGTTATTGTTGTAATTAAAATAATAATTTTCCAATAATAAAATAAATAATATTGAATTAATTGAAATTGGGTTGGGTTACAATTGAAATGGAATAAGTTATAATTGAATTGGAAAAGGTGACAATTGATTTGGAAAGAGTTACAATTGAAATGGAAATGCTATATTAAGCTACATGAAGTCATGAATGGTTAACCTGACAATATACATAAGGAGGGGGAGGGAAAGAATTTCAATTATTACTCATTAATTATTAATGAATTATTTTTGGGATAGTGGACAAAAGGAATCGTACCAAAAGGTTCTTCTTAGAAATTTTTTTTTTTAAGAATGATAGGAAAAAGCAGAACCATTTTAAACCACCATTTAAGAAATTCTAAGCCATTTTAATGACTTGAGTTTATATTCTGTCATGCCTGATTGGAAATAAAAATAATAACAGGATTATTCTGCCGTGATAAGCTAAAAGGCCCTAACTCTATATCATTTTTTTAAATGCATCTTTGTATTGTACCCGAATTGCTCTGAAAACTATACCTTTTTATGACATTAGAAAGTCCTTATACATTAGGTTAGATCCTAATTATTGGTTTTAGGGCTTTCTAATATCATAAAAAGGTTTAGGCTTTAGAGCAATTCAGGTACTATACAAAAAAGGATTTAAAAAAATTATTTGGAGTAAGGGCTTATGACGGCAGAATGGTAGACAGTAAGGTTACTACTAACTAAATTCTATCTCTAGAACCAAAGCATAAACTCCAAAAATCCAATGGCTTTTATCTGGCAGCACATATATAAAAAGATTGTATAGCAAAACTACCAATTAAAATTAACAACAAAAATTTAAAGAATTGTTTTCTGGTACTACTGATATGTACATTCAAATATAAATTAATAAATTTTTTACACACAGTAAGAAATTTCCCTAATTTATTCCAAAGGAATGGAAAATAACCAACTGAAGAGTCTTGAGACCATTTGTTTTAAAAATCATTTAGTTTAATTTGCTAAAGTTAGACACAGAGATATGGCAACAAAATACTTCCAAGAACATAAATAATGATCTTAAAAATATAATTTTATTGAGGAATTTGAAAACATAAGTGATAAAAGTTATGCACACTAAATATATATGTTGAGGTATTATATATTGATTCAAGGTCAGGCATGAAAATTCAAATATTTGAGGCAAACATCAACTAATAGAGGTAAAGTTCTTAATAGCTTTGGCTTACAATCAATTTTTCAAGTTTTGAAAGTAAATAGTCCTTCTTTGTCGTTATTTTAGTTTGAAGAGACATTTTTTTTTTTCAAATGCTTATAGGAGACTTTGATGGCCAAGCGTGCTAAGTCCCTGAGGAGTTGGTTCGGAATGGCATGGGTTCAATACTCATTTATGTCACCCAATTTTATTTCATGGCATTCTGAATAAAATAAAATATTGACCTTCCCCTACTCTGATCAGAAATGCGTGACAACCTATAGTTTTAAGGTGGTCTTACTTACACAATCGGTTATGCTGGCGTTCCTAGAGATTTGTTGAGGACAGAAAAATAACCGTTGTGTTGGAACGATGACATTCAAAACTGACTGTTTAAGGCAGATCAATAATTTTTTCACCAAACCAAATCCATAAAGTATGAATTATTTAATTTAAAATATAAGCTTAAAATAAATTAATTTTTTTTATTTAGAAATCTTCCCCTCAAAGATGACCTGCCAACTTTTCCAACTTTGAAAAATCATTATTATTTACTTTCCTCAACTTAGGAACATTGATCAGGTTGGAAAATCAAATGAGTAATAATAAGATTTTGAATTAACTGTTTCCAATTATCCTATAAAGGATTGCCGTTTAAGCTTAATTTTTCATATTAGTGTTGAAATATAATGCATTGCTAATTTTCTTTTTTTATATCTAGATCTAAACTAATACTTAATACTGATAACATGCAGGTTATATTCATTGTATTTTTAGTTTTTGTCCATGCCTAACCCCTTCCTTTTGCAACCAAGCCAGAGTAAGGTTTTATTGCGTATTTTTATTATGTAGACAAAAGTTCAGTAACTTAATGATTATCAACAAATTGAAAATTCTCTTTCAATAATATCTATAAAACATAATTCAGTACAAACCAAGTAATAATCATTTAAATATATAAATAATAACACTTTTATTTCAAGATAATTATAGTTTGTGTTGCAATTAAAAAAATAAATAAACTGCACACAAATATAGGTTTGAAACGGAATCGTTAGTAACTAAGATTTTTTTTTAGAATGAAATTTGTGTTTGTTATCTGGAGCAACTCTATATCACATTGCATGGGACCTAGATAAAATACAGACATACTTCTATATTGTTCAAATGTACTAAAAAAAGATAAATTTTTATGATTAAAGAAAAAAATTGTGGTTGTGTTTATATATGCAATTTTTGCTGTTGTTTTCAACTTCAGAAATTATGCAAAAAATATGCAAATATTGCAAAATTTGTACATACAAAAAATATCCATACATATTAAATAAAAAACATGTACTAATAATTAAAAATGTTGTTTTTGGGCAAGATAGCTTCTAAAATTTTATTGGATATACAGAAATGGATTTTCTAATGCAAAAAAAAAAGATTCCTGAAAAAAATTTGTAGTATTGAGATTTTCGATAAATGAAAGTTCAAATACAGAAGATCAACTATAGTATAATAAGAGGTATTCACTCCCTTCCCTGATAATTTAATGTTTATTTTTTCCTCTTCTCAATAAATTCATTATTTAAAATATATCAAATCAAGATAATTATAATAAAATCATTAAATTTTGATAAAGATCTGAGCAGTCAAGAAATACAACATTGAATTTAATGAATATTGAGATTAAAATCCTGGCCAAAACCTCTAAAATACCAACATAAAAATAAAATGGGAATAGAAATCGCATCGAATCAACAATGATAACGGTCTTAAATTTGGATCCTTCGATGAAACATGTCCATGTAATAAATCATGGTTGAGAATAATGCTAAACTAAGAAATATTCCAATTCAGAATGTTAGTAAAGTTGCAGCTAAACAAATATTTGTATCCAAATGTATTAACTATCATATTTCACTTAAAAATATGGCATACTTCATAATCAAAGCAGTTAACAGAGTTAGAATGCTGTGACATAAGCTGATATATTTTTTTTATATACTCATCCATAAGATAAACAATTATGATTACATAAACATATCTTGATATTTCTTTATTAACATTATCTAAAGACATTCAGACAAATGCCAATAATTATCACCTAACATTCACTGCAAAAACAAAACAAAAGCTAATTCCCCAACTAATGAACAAACCAACAGTATCCTCGTTAGCTCATAAACTAAAAATCATATTTACTGTACCTTGGTAATCAACAAACCGGGAATTCCAGGCGTTCAGGTCAATACTTCTTCGCCTTCCTACATTTGCATTACATTAGATATATTTTTTTCTTTTAAATATTACTGATAATCTAACACTATTTTTCAGATAAAGTTAAATAGTTTATTTAGACCACCATGAATATACATCAAAACTGAATGATTAAACAAATTTAGTATCATGTAAACACAGCCCAGTTTTTGAAAAAAAAAAAAAAAATTGGTTTCATATTAGGATTAAAACAAAAAGAAAGTTATATAATTAGTAAATGCAATTATCTATCAGAGGATGATTCACACATTTAATTTTGATGAAATAAATGTTTTCATTAAAAATAAATAAATAAAAACAACTGAAATACGTAAGATAAAAAAAACAAAAACAAGAACTTAAATAAAAGTGACTTACCAGACAAATTCGATGGGGCAGAGACAATATCCTCATGAGGAATTTGTGCCATTAATTTTGATATGTCTTCAGCCAACATTTTATCAACAACTTCAAGAAGACGTGGTTTAAGTGTTTGAAACTTAGTGAAATCATGATTTTGCAATACCTCCTAAAATATTAATTATATAGGATTTTAATTTAAAAACTTACAAATGTAATCAAAAATATATATAAATATTTCTTAAATTATTATGCATCATTTCACTTTTTTTTTTGCGGATGCTGCAACTAGGTCACATTTCGATAATCAGTACTTCTGCTCTTCAATGTTCTCTGTCAGACCTCTAGCCGTCATGTCTTCCTTGATGTCCTCTATCCTCATCTTTCGCGGTCTTCCCCATCTACGTCTCTTCTCTGGGCAGTACTTAAGGATTCATCGGGGCTAACACAATTCTTCCATTCACATGACGTGGCCGTACCGCATTAATCATCTTTTGCTGATTTTGTTTGAGGATGCTTACTTCAGCCCCTACTCTATTTCTAATTTCCTCATTTGGAACTTTCTGCTACCTGGATATGGCACAGCTTCTTCTTTAAAAATCGATCTCCAGAGCCAATAAGTTATTTCCAGATGCTTTAGTCACCATCCATGTCTCTGACCTGTATATGGTAAACATCTCTCTATTAGGAAGGAGTGGTATATCTTTTTTTTTTGGGAGAGAAACCTGTTTGTTACACAATGCTCCGTTCAGAAGACCAATTATCTTTTTCCAGTTTGTGATTTTATTTTTGATATTTCTCTCCACTGTACCAAAGATATCTAATGTTACCACAAGATACTTGAAAATACTATGTGGAATTGGCCAGTCTTCCATCTTATTATGTATCACTTGATAACAATAAAATTATCATATGTTGAAAACAAATTCCATCCTTTATTAAGCCTGAAATTTCGTATCAATCATAACAATAACAAATTCACATAGATACTAAGTTTTTAGTAAATATTTCACTGTATATGAGTCATTTTCATAAAAAATGGCACATTGATGTCAGGTTTCTTTGAGTGGCTATCAAAGAAAAAATATTTTGTTTTATTGACCTCTATTGATTGCATATTGTAGGGCATATCAAATTGAGTTCATATCGGACATTAAATTTAAATTACTCAATACTATTTTTAAAAAAAGATTGAAATAATCTTCATTACGTTACGATCCTAAAGCTAAGTTGTAAATTTGAAACTCACATAGAAATCTTGAAAATGAAAATAGGAAAAGAAGTCTGGTTCCCAGTGATTTTTTGTAATTATCTATATTAGCCAATGTACAAACAATGAAAAACACAGTTTAGAATGCATTTTCAAGATTTTGGTGGAGATTTAAGTTGTGTCTGTGAATATATCCATTACATTATCGAGTTTGGTGGAGAACTACAGGAGGACTCGGCAAAGGGAAGGGGTAAAAAGGTCTAAGAGACCAAGTGTGGTTGTCGGAGAATGTCACATTTTGGTACCCGACTCAACCGCTGGCAGTTGTCCCCTTCTCATCAAAATATAGTGAGTATTTTTTTAATACTTTTATTATAGTTGATAGTTTTTTTCAAGTTAACTAAGTGATTCTTTCTCCATATCTGATTGAATTTTTTTCATCATGGACACAATTTTCTCAAATTAATAATATTTGATAATTAATTGAAACAAACAAGTTATCAGTGTAAAATCTACTGAAACCTCCATTACATTATCGTGTGAGTAATGGAACTAGATGGTAAAATACAGAATTTGAATACTGTAACAAAATAGATAATTAAGTAAATACATAGCCATCTTTACCCGCTTAGGCCCGAGGCCCCACGATCCATAGGGTCCCTTTTTCTCTTGTAAGTGCTTAACACATTTAAATATTTGTTACTTTTCAAATATTAAAAACAATAATGACTTAAACTAGTATGTTGTTTGTTTCTGTTGATAACCCAAAGATGCTCAAAATAAATTCTCTAATATGGAGGGCCCCATATCTTAAAGTGCCATGGCCTGCCAAAATTCAAGGAAACTAAACTTTGGCAAATCAACAACACATAGGTGTTCAGATGTTTTGTTTTGACATGGTAAGATGACTCAGAACGCATTTACGAAAACAAAAAAATTGCGCGAAATTCTAACTTTTCCAGATTTCACAAGTGCCACTTTATTTGAAAATGGACTATATAACACATCTTGATTATGATAATAATAAAAACACCTAATTGTGACCATCAGTAGTGTGGTTAGCACAATAGAATCTCGATAATTCGTAGCCCGGTAATTTATATATCCCGATAATTCATACGGATTCTCTGGTACCTTGAAAATCTTCCATTGATTTGTATAAAAACAATGCAATCTGGTCCCCTCGATAATTCGTATTTATTTTCATCTTGCAAGTAATTTAAACATCTTATAATTCAAATTTCCTAACAAAAAATCTGGTTAACTCGTAATCACTAATACTTTTTAAAATTTCAAAGGAAGTTCGAATTAATCTTGAAGAGGTGAGTAAAAAAAAAAAATGAATAAAAAAGCAGGACCACAAATTAATCTACCCATTTTAGCCAGAAATAACCGAACTTTAAAAAGTACTCTTCTATTAATCCTTATCTGTACAAAGTAACATTTTCAAAAGAAACTAAAAGAAGCTATTGATACTAACCTGCATTTTCCTTATGTCTGGAAAATCACCTGGTGATATTTGATGTTCCCTCTGAATACTCTCGTAAATGCTATTTAGACCTTTGATCAATTCTTTCTTCTTGCCATCTTTTCCAAACATCGAAGGCATATCTTTTCTCAATGAGCTAATGATATAGGCATGAACCTAAAAAGAAGCAGAGGTTATAAATCAATTATGTTTCAGTTTGTCCAGCCATACAATAAATAATTTCAATTTAAGAATAATTCATTGCTAAATCAATTTGACAAAAAAATGAATATTTTCAATATTAGTGAACTGAATAATTTTTGTTGTATTTAGATAGTCTTGTAATTTTCAGAATAAACAATTTTTTTTTTTACTGAATTTTTAAGCAAGTAAAGTTCTTGTTTTTCTAGAAAATATAATTGATAGAAAAAATCAATATAATTGTAACACACTTTTAGTAATTATACTGATAAAATCATAATTTGTTTCACAATTTAATAAAAAAATATAATTTTATTTTATCAATTATTCCAAGATTTATTAGATGATCAATTCCAACTGCCTACCTGACCAGACTTGCTAACCAAGTTGGGCATGTGAATCATGACGAAAATTAGAGGAATAAGATAACACAAAAATGTTTGCTATTAATTATTGATACAACTGAAATTCCAAAAATCGAGGTACAATATCCATAACTTGGATAAGAAACTACAAATAGTCTCTTCAGAAGTAAGTTTAGTAACATATTCAACATAGTAACAGCATTTAAAATTCAATAGTATATTTTAATAAGAGAAAAAATTTATTTTACTTTATTAAAAAAAAGAAAAGGTTGATAGTTTTGTGGAACTTATCTTTATGTGCCAAGGCTACCAGTTGAAGTATAGTTACATGAGTTTGATCATGCAATCATCATCTGAATACATATAAATTTTCTGTTTATGCAATAATAGTAGTTTTATTATGCTAACCCAACAACACCAATAAACTGTCAACGAATCAACAATACAAGTTGCAGTTTCTCTGATTTTTATTAATGCATGTGAGTGTGTGTATATATATATATATATATATATATATATATATATATATATATATATATATATATATATATATATATATAAATACACACACAAAATACGTAATTACTGCCACTGTTGCACTAAGAGGGATGCTAATAATCAACAATACATTAAATAAAATACATGTATATAAAAGATAGGAATTTTTTTTATAGGGAATTATAGTTAAGGTATGTTTAAGACAGTGACTTTTGAAATAGGTTTTTAGTTAACACATTCAATAACTCTTATTTGTTAAAAACTATAATTGATAATCAGGGTATCAACGATAATAGAAGATCTAACAAATCATAATTCAGATCATGCAAGGAATTCGAATGTATATCGACTTTCAATTTCAGTATCTTTTAATCAATAATTTTGATTATCATAAAAATGTTTATAATCAGAAAAAAATAAATGATGCAGCATTATTTACAAATATAAAATGTAAAGATAAAAATACTAAAATTAGAAATGAAAGTAAGTGAAATAACTAATCCATTTAATACAAAAAAAAAAAAAAAAAAAAAAAAAACTAATATCATTTGTAATTTGTAATGAAAAAATATTTTTTTAATTTACTTCTTTTGACCTTTGTTAACACATAAACTTTATTGTAAATTCCAAAGTTTATCATGATTTTTACTAGATGGGTGAATGTCTTTTTTCTCCCATAAGCTCCCTTATAGCCCAAAATTAAAATGATAATATTGATCTCTAACGACTCTTTAAATTGCAATTATCATAATATAATTATTAAAATAGTATTAAGAATATTAGTTCTTTTTAAAACTGGCATTACTTGATTGATTTATGTTTTTTTCGAAGTTCCTAATAAACTGCTCAAAATGATACAACAATAAATAATAAAGCTATATCTACAAATTTCTAATCAATAATTCAAGGATTGTAGGAAGTTCTCAATTTATATTCACAATATTAATTTATGAAACAATAGGTTGTCTACACATTTAATATAGCATACCAGGACAAAATTGATAATTTTTAAGGCATATTAAATTCTGCTGATTAATGTCATTAAAATGGTTTCTGAATTTAAAATCATACAATTAAATTATAAATTAGAATTTATTATTATTTTTTTGTATTTGTAAATAAAGTTCTATTTTAATACAGAAATAGAAGAGAAGTAGCTGATTTGCTATAGAAAACATTCATCAATAGCTGAAAAGAAATAGTCCAGAGGAAATTGAGTCTCTTCTAGATAAAGCTTGCCCTACATTAGTCCAAATTCAACAAAATAAGGGGCACATTTATAGTATAGTAATATGAAAACAAAAAAAAAAAAATTATTTTATTGATAAATTATATTAATCATAAAATTATTTGTAAATTAATAAGTAACAGTTGTTTATACAACCATAATATTTATCTATGACTCAAATTAAAATTAAAATATAAAACATCATTGAAATAAAAATTATCATATACTGAAATTTTATTTTTGGAACTGTATTTTTAAAATCATTAATTTGTTAATCAGTTTTAAAATTTAGAAAGAAAAATTTTAAAATTTAAATCAAATTCTTAGTTTTTAATTAATACAATAAATAAGTCTTCTCAATGAGAATCATATAAGGTTATTTTAAACTTGATCCTGTCAACTACTATAAACAACTCATAAAAAATGCATAAAGATTCATTACCTCTATTAGCTATAAATATGTTTAAAAAAAATTAAAATTTAATTTTACTTTTGATGCACAAACAGCTAATTTTAATTATTAATAACTTTTTACAAATTATTTCTCAAAAAATAATGTATTTAAATTTTTTTAATCCGAAAAAAAATCACAACACAAGTAACATTAACTTACCAATAAAAATTAAATTGTACATTGTCATTCATAACAATCTAATCATATCTTTATATCTGGCAAAGCTATAAATATAGCTAATAAGACCTTTTTCATCTTTTGAAAAGTTTTTTAAAATGAAACCTCAAAATTTGAGCTTTAACGTTTCAAGATATTTTGAATTCAAAAATTGGATTAAAAAAAGAAAAATTCCGTGTCCACAATTTTTATCCGAGACTACTGGGACAATTTTGTTGAGATTTGGCACCAAAGTCAGCTCTTGAACTCAAACATTACTATCTGCCTTTTGTTAAAAAAAAAAAAAAAAAAAAAAAAAAAAAAAAAAAAATATGAAGATAGACTAAAAAATGTGTATTTTTGGAATTATTATATCAAAGCTTTATAAAAACAAATAAAATATTAAATATATATACCTAAGTAAAAAAAAATTATCCAAACAATTTAATTTTTTTTATTTTATAACCATTACAAAGATAATTTGCAGCATATTATTTTTTTATTGTAAAATCATTTAATAATTATATTTTTATTGCAAAAAAAAACAACTATATAGCTGGGTTGAATTGAGCTTTAGTGTTCTACCAAATAACCAAATTCTTTCAGAATTTGTATTATAATAATACAACTCTAAATTTCATTTAATATTATTTAAAAAATAAACAGATTTAATAAAATACACTAAAAATTTAAAGCAAATGCTAAAAAACAAAATAAAACTGCCAGTAAAATCTATATATTTTAGCATATATAATTGATTACCTTTGCTAGCCTAGCTCTTTTGATCAGATCATTAAGTTTTCGAAGGGTAGCATTGCGTGGAAGAGATTGCAAATCTCTAAACAAATCCTGTTCTTCATCTTCAAACAACCTGCAGAATTAATGATATAATATAAAATTTATATAAATAAAATATAAAATGTTTGATTTCAGTATCCCATAAAATATGGAATATATGTCATTTTTGTCAAACAATATAATAGTGTATGTATGAATATTGGATTTCAGAGAAAAAATCGGCTATAATTTAATACTTAATAGATTAATACTTTATACCTTATCATTAATTGATAACTAGAAGAGATTGATTAGAAGGTGCTTGATAGTTGGAATCAAAAAATGATTATTTTTTTTTTACAAGGATCTACCAGCAATACAAAACAAGTTTATTGTTTTCATTTATCATGAAACTGATGTTTCGGCCCAACTATTTACTACAATATAGAAATAAGACAAAAGATAAAAAATAATAATAATAAAATAAAATTTTTTTTAAGAAGAAACATGAAAGTAAGACAAAAATTATAGGTGAAAATAAATAAATACAACTATGTTACAAAGAAAGAAAAATATATACTGAAACAAAATTAATTATATGAATAAAATTATCATTAAGTTTGTTTATATAATATATTTTTCTTTTTTTGTACCATACTTGTCATTCATTTTCAACTATAATTTACATATAGTTTCCCTCCTCCTTCTTTACAAAAATAAAATAAAATGGTTTAGTTATAATTTAAAATCATTTTTGTCACTTATTTATGTTATATTCCTGGAGAAATAGTTGGGCCCAAATATCGGATGCCATCATTACTGATCCCTGATGAAAAAAATAACCATTAATTTAAAATAACTCTTTCAATTATTATTAATGTAAAATTATAAGAATAAAATATAATCAAATGAATCCTACGGGTCTTAGAAAAATAATTTTTGATTTGTTAAATTAAAAATATGAGTGAGAATAAATCTCTTTAATTTACAAAAACTGATTAATCATGGACCTCATCAATTTTAATTAATAATAAAATATTAAAGTTAATATGAGAGCAAACCTAACAAATTTACTTTGCATGAAAAGAAACTGATGAGCTTATTTTGTCATACTTTATTTTAAAATGATTCTGCTTGTATCAAAATTATAGGGCCAATCAAAAACAATAAATTACAGAAACTAAATTTTAAGTAGTTGAATCTCCTCAAATGTATCCAAAATAATAATTTTGACAATAATAAGACACAGAACAGTACTTATGATTAATCTTAACTGATGTTTCCTGTTAAACCTCCCACCCGTGTTTTATAAAATAATTGTCTTCTAAATCAAGTCTGGCCATCATGCTAGTTTGATATTTATTGATTTATAGCGTTCGATTAAAATTTAATTATGAACAGAAAAACTAGGACAAACCTAATAGTAATTTTTTTTTAAAATCTAGACTTATATAAATTAATAAATTATGAATGAATAAATTATGATATAAATTAATTATTATGAGTATTGAAATAAATACAAAAAAACAATAAATTGATGTTTAACAATAAAGTTTTTAATAAATATTTTTTTTATACTATAATTTTAATAAGAATTTAATACTGATATATTGAATTTTTTTTTCTTCAATCACTTATTTCATATATGCCTCACATTGGATTTGTCAAACCTACAAAACAGCCTTTGAAATAATGGTTCTGTATACAAAAAACATTTTTTTTTAGTCATAAAATCATTACCACAGAGCTATCAGGCTTGGTACCGTAAATGAAAGATAATATAAGATGTATATTATTTCGTTTATAAAACAATCTCTACGTATTATAGGATCAGCAAGAAATAAGACGTACGTATTTACAGAAAATATGGATTTTTTCTTAAATGTGAAGCCAATTGACTAATAATATTTTATTATTGGAAAATTTGTATTTCACGGGTAGTTAAAGTATAATTGATCTTTTTAGAATTGATCAAACTCAATTAATTTTAACAAATTAATTATATCGTATACACTGACAGGTACTAATTAATTACTTCTTCAAACCATCAAGAAATTTTTTTTTTTTTTAAACTGTGAAAATTAGAGGATAAATTCATACTTTGTCTATTATAAATAAAATTAAAAAAACAAAAAAACATTGCAGAGATGATCATGCCCGCGTATATATAAAAATACATAAGTATTTATATATAAATTTGAACACCTTGGCTGGAAAATATCAAAACGAATTTTCGATCTTTTGGCAAAATTTAAAGAATATAGCTAAGTATGAAATGGAAATTTTTAACTATAAAATATTATCAACTATTTCTGCTAGTTTTTAAACTAACAACAATAAGCTATTTCAAATAGGTGGCACATCTATGAAAATGAATAATTAATGATATTGATGAAATAATTAATATCAAGAACATCTATGAATCAATAAAATTTACAGAAAACTTTCTCTAAACTCTATTCTTGAGATTGTTGCCTAAATAGAGATTACATAAAATGAAACTAATCCATTTTACCATGGTTTGGAGATTTTTATTTTTATTCAATGACACATATTTTTTTTACAAGATATAAATAAAAAAATACATTAAATCCTAAAACCAACTAAAAAAGTAAACAATAATAATAGAAAATGCAGAAAATAATCCAAACATTAATCAGAAAATATATCATAAAAATAAACATTCAAAAATTCATTAGATGCAACTTTGAATAACTTACCGCCTATTTGTATCAAACCTCAGCGGTTGATCCCAAAATGAGCCAATATATACTCTTGCAACTTCAGGAGTTTGTAGCACTTTACCTAAGGACCACATTAAAGCACCATAAACACGCATCAGCTGCTGATGATCGACCATATCTGCCTTATTCAGAACAATCCTTATTTTATCATCATGACCTCTCAATGCTTCAATAGACCTACGAAACTCATCAGATATATCAAGTTTATGAGCATCAAACAAAAGAATAATTCTGTCCACTCTTTCAGCAAACCATTCTAAAACACCGGTAAAATCATAACCCCTATCAACCCTCTGCTTCTCTCCAGAAAGGATTCCAGGGGTATCGACAATTGAGATGCCTTTGAGCACACTTGAATTAACAGTAGAACATTGAAATCTGTTAAGAAATGCATTTCCAAATTTTGTCAAAGGTCTAAATTGTTTCTTGGGATCCACTACTAAGGCATTACCAGGGATGACACCTTCTTTTTCATCATACATTACTGCAATAAACCTGTCAGTTGTAGGTTCTGGGCCTATCCTTATTCCAGGGAAATCTCTTTCTAACAAGTATTTAATAAAAGTTGTTTTACCAGTTGAATATTGTCCAACTAACAATATCATGGGTTTGGCATCGAAATCAGGTTCATCTAATTGAGGTGAATGAAAGTCGTGGAATTGATAAGCCAATTCCAGTGGTAGAAGCTTTTGTTTGTAAATTCTTTTAAGACCTTCAACGACACTGTCGTAAATATCTGTGTGCTTGCCTTCATCTCGAGTTAGCCAGCTGAACATGTTTTCTATCTAATATCACAACACAGCAAAGAAAGAACACTTAGTAATTGTATAATGTCTTTTCACACCCGACAGCGAGATGAGATCCCGTCGGTCAGCTTAATAAATCTCGTTAACATTCATGGGAGAAAACAACTAAATTGTACTTAACACATCCTTCTACACCAGCTGGCAAATACTGAATGACAAATACCTTCCCTTGATGGGCGTGAAGAGTTCCAAGTAAGAAGCATCAGGTGCATGTATGGTATGATTAGTTTTCTATCAAAAAGTAAAAAACTGAATTTATTTAAGGTTGGCAATTTTTTTTTTATTTCTTATTGTTTTAATAATTCAAGGATAAAAAAATGCAAGCAAGATATTCAGCTTAGCTAACCTTTGCAAAATGGCGGCTTCCTAATTCAAATTCAAATAAGTAAAATTATTACTGACTGGTTGTTAAGTAAGTGCATAATAAAGTTATTGCTTACTTAATGATTAACTCTGATTTAAAATACTATTTTAAGTTACATATTGAAAATACAAATAAAAATACAGGTAGTCTTAAATTATTTATCATTAAAATCAGATGCGTACGCAACATTTTTTTTAGGAGGGATTTAATTTTTTTTTATGGGGAGAGATTTAATGAGAAGTTGAGTAATCATTAAGTGTCTATGATTGCCAAATAGGGCGTTAAGAACAAGAATGAAAATTGGATCCAAAATTATTACTCAAAAACGAAAAATATATGAAAATCATATTTTTTCAAAAATGTCGGAAGGAGGGGACTATATCACCCTAATCCACACCCTCCCTCCGCGTCGAACGCCACTGATGATGTTTGTTTATTGATTTTTACTTTAACTGCCTCAGCTAGATGATAATCAGGTGTAAAGAATTTTCAAGATTTATACGTTTTAGAAAACCTTGAGCCCAAAAAGTAATTTTTAAGAAATTTTCTGTTATAATCGTCTTCTGTTTTAAGAGCCTGTTTTTCTAATGAACTACTCAACAGCTTTAGATAGAACTTAAGACTATATAAATATCGCCAGCTTACTATAAAAACCACTTAAGTCCGAGTTTTCTGCTTAAGAGGATTTGTGATATAGATTTATTATTTCTTCACCTTTTGTGTCTCCTGGAACAACCAGAATGCCACATTACTATGTCACAGTTACGACAGAGACATAAGTTACCAGCAATTGTTAGCGGGCATAAGTTGCTAGCGGATTCAAGGGGGAAGGCTTTCGGGCTGAAGCCCTCTCTCCAAAAAAAAATAATTTTTTATAAATTGCTCCATTTTTGTTTCTATGAATGATCCAAATAATTAAACAATTACAATATGTCCTCTTTTTTAACGCAGTTTTGATCAGTGACCTTCAAAAATTTCTCTGGGGATGACATTCTATTGCTATAAGTAATCTCTATCCCCTCTCGATGTTAGGCCTCTCCAAAATTAAATCCTGGATCCGCTACTACCAAAGGTGAAGAAATAATGAAGCTAAATCACAAAATCTCTTAAGTAGACAATTCGGACATAAAAGGTTTTGGTGGTAAGCCAACATATGTTGGTTCAGAATTGAGAAATAATCTTCCAAGGCATTTAAAAATAAAAAACTTCACACTTTTTTTTTTACGTGATTCGCGCCATAATTATTTTGGAATTTTCCAAATCTTATTCATTTAAGAAAGCTATCTTCCAAATATTGCTCTTTAAAAAAAGTCTTTTGGTATTTTAAAGGTATTCTTCATAATTTATATATGAAAACTATCGCCTGTTCTATTCTGTTATGGTAGTAATGTTCTGGATAGATTTAGGCCTAATGCTCGACTTTCTATCGGCCGACAGTTTAGTTTGATTTGAGTGGTAACACACACTTGGCAAACTAAACTGTTTAGTTAAACAGTTTACTTTTCCATCGGTCGACCACTTTCCTATAGTCCAGGAAACGAAATAATTTTAAAACACCAAAGGTCGAGTAGTTCTGATTTTTAATATGTTATTCGGGTTGGGATTCCGAATTTGGAAAGATCCAAATTTCCGACTTCGGCAGGCCACCGGATACAGCTAAAATTTTCACTCTTTTTTGCTTCAATCGAGGGTGAATTTGTTATACTGCCGCCTAAAGGCATGGCAGATAATGCCATCATCTCCAGATTCATTTCCAGAAATATTGCTTAATAGTTAAAAACTAAGTGGAGATAGTTTTTATGTTTATGTGTGCTTTGTTTGAGCGGTTTTTACTTACTTGTAAGAAGCATTGGAAGTATTGTAATCGCGAAAATTTTCGGTTTTCAGATTTCGACGGAAATACCCATTTTGACCATCCCTCAATCCATTTTGACTAGTTTCGTCGTGGCGTCTGTACCTACGTATGTTCGTAACTCGCATAACTCAAAAACGGTTAGCCGTGGGAAGTTGAAATTTTGTATTTAGGATTTTTGTAAAATCTAGTTGTGAGCCTCTTTTTTTGGTCACTGCTTAATCACAGGAAGTGGTACTTTACTTGAAGGTCATAATTGATTTACATCAAAAATTATATTAAAATATTATGAAAAACTTCTCAAATTTAATATTTATAATTTATATATTGATATAAATAACATTGTAGATTTTGGTTCAAATTGGAAAACCGGAAGCGGTACTTTGCTTGAAGGTCATAATTGATTTATATCAAAAATTATATTAAAATATTATGAAAAACTTCTCAAATTTAGTATTCATAATTTATATATTGATATAAATAATATAGTATATTTTGGTTTAAATTGGAAAACCGGGAGCGGTACTTTGCTTGAAGTTCATATAAGACATTCATCTAAAATTATATTAAAATATAATGTAAAACATCTCGAATTTGGTAAATAGGACTTTTATATCGATATATTGTATTTACTAGATTTTGGTTAAAATTGGTGAGCCGAAAAGGGTACTTTACTTGAAGGTCATAATAAGCTTACATCAAAAATTATATTTAAATTAAAAGAGAAATCATATGTTTCGGTAATAAAAGTTACAAACGCAATTTGGTTTCCAATCCAATTAAACATTTTTATTACTTGTTTTAAGTGTTAAAATTGAGTGTAAAATACTGGTTTTCCTCCCCAATTGTGAGATCAACATTTCTGCAGCATGAGAATAAGGTATTAGTTAAGTTGGTTTTTCCGCTTAAAATGTCGAAAACTGTCGATTTCCAATGCTTTATCTAGTGATAATGACAGTTTTATTGTTGTCACGGAACATGAAGAGATATCTTGGAAACTAGTTACCTACTGAAGGAAAAAGAAATATAATAACGGAATGAGACCTCCAGTAACAAGAGTGTTTTTTTTTGTGTGTTTCTTTGTGTGTCAATAGATGGTTGTCGGGACGCCGAATGTCGTTTTTACTGCAATCTTCGGAAACTAGTAGCCAAATAGGCGTACAAGGAAGTCATGTGTTGCCCACATCAGATATTTTATTCGGTTGAATCTACAAATTTTGCCACTCTCTCTAGTCGTTTATATCTCACGAAATAAATGGTGCTTTATAGTTAAAAAGTAAATGGAGATCATTTTTATATTTATGTATGCTTAACAGCTGTTTTTCTTACTTACAATTTGGTTGAATCTAAAAATATAATTGCTCACTCAAAATTTTCTGCTCCCCGAAAACTGCCCGTGCCTAAATCCACGAAACTATCTTACAGTACTATCAGCACGAAAAAAAATAGAAATATGTTTTTTTAAGTAAAGTAAATTTGTTTAAACTTGGATCTTAACAGAGTAGGTCTTATACCTACGTATTATAGTTCACAACTTTATAGAAAAAACAATTTTTTTTTTCCGAGAAGACCAGAAATCACTATTTTGTGCATTTGTTTTGGCAAATATCATGAAAACTACTGTTCACACTAAGATGATCATTATAAAATATTTTAAAGTACATTTAACTAGCTTCATTTCGTGCGCTAATAAACGTTTGCACTAATAGTTCCTGAGATATCGAACTTTTCTCAAGACATGACTCATTATCAATGAATTTCGTATAATGTAACAATGATTTTTATGCCACACTGAATAATAAAAATACCTAATACTAATTGTATCCCAAACTTAATCGTTCAAGTGTTTTTTTTACTTTCCCACTACTACTAGGTAATAGACCGAGAGCACGAGCAAATAAATTGACATTTGAAGAAGAATTTTATAAAAAAAATTGATAAAGAATCTGATGCTCTATAACTTTTACTTTATGAGATTTTCTCTTAGAAAACTCATTTCCAAATTGCAGACTCATATATAGTACTCTGTCTCTGTTTTTGACAAAATCGTCGTTTATGTCCGTGGTTTTCGACCACACTAGTTAACGAAATTAATATGTTTGGGTACTCATCATAAGATGGTACTCATCAGAATTTGATGTTTTCTAAATTTAATATACGCTAGCTTTTTCTATAGAATACACCGTTTAGGAAGTTTACGTGAAAAACCAAAAATTGTTCTTTTGGCTTTTTTTTTTTGAGTTTTTTTGGCCACTATTTTTCAGGTAGCCGATTGGCATACTCTTATTTTTTTTAATGTCAATACTATAAGGATTCAAAAAAATGCTATCATAGTTTTCCTCAGATGGTGTCAACTTTTTTGCACAGGCAAAAGTTTCAGGCCCCCTGAGTCCGTAATAGCATTTTCGGACATTAGTCTGTCGGTGTGTCTGTACCACGTTATCTCTTGGAACGGGAGGTCCGACTTTATTTTTTATTTATGTATAATTTTTTTGTTAGGTAGGTTTTTTTTCCTCCAATACCAGTGCGAAAAAAAAAAAAAAAAAATCGGTTTCCTGAGCCAAAACGGCTCTAATGATTTTGATTAAACTTGCCTAAAGTCTTCTCATTAAAGTCCTCTAACTATATATATAGTATATATTTATAATATGTCTATATATACAATTTATACATATATTGTAACGCTCTACAAATAATACTATTCTTGGCGAGGAGGTCCTTCGGGAGGTCCTTATTTCAAAAATAGTCGGTTTTAACATTGATACAGGATCCGATAGATCCTGGCTAGTTATTAAATCGGAACGGAATATGTTAGCGAGTAGAATTAATTAATTTTATTTGTTATTTAAGTTGTCTAATTTCTTTCATAACCAATCAATTTATACAAACTGAACAATATAGTATAGAAAAATAAATTATTATCTGGGACTAGGTCTCTTAAGAATAACTAATATGTACAAGTAAAAAAGAAAAGAGAAAACACGTCTGGCCAAAGACTGCATTAATAAAAGTCAATTAATATTTACAATATATAAGCAATGAAAAAAAAACAAAAAATCCTCTGGTAAAAACTATAATTGTACTAACAAAAACAAATATAGGTATATATATATATATATAGTACATCCACGAGAAAATGCAATAAAAAAAATTATGAATAAAAGAATATTTAATTTAAGCATAACTTGAAAAGTATGCATTTTTTTATTAATTGTTGTAATTAATTGTTTGTTGTTAAATATTAATCAAAATCCTTATGTTGGTGGGTATGAAAATCACATGTTTTCGTACATTTCGGGGAAAGAGGATAATCCACTCGATCCCTTCCCCTGCCTACGCCACTGTTAATCATTTTTCAACCTTCATCAAAACCAGATATATAAAGTAAAATGTGTTTTGTTCATGCAAACTTCCCATTTTTTTCCAGAGATTCCTAGGACATGTTGACGGCTTATCTCCAACACAATCAAATATTTTAAGGTCATGATTCACCTAAATAAGTTTCATCAAAATCTAGGATAAACATGTGGATTCCTCTTCTTGTTAGTCGACTAATTTCTTTTAAATGATTATCAGGGAGAGGGGAGGAGAGCATACCAAAACACTTTTTATCTTCCCTCTATAAAATGGCTGAGATATTTATAAGACTATTTCCTGACAAAAATCAGACTATTTAGAGTGGATCAGACTATTTCTGATGGCAATATCTTGTGACTTCCTTGGGTTCATGAATTACAAAAAAAATCGACCCAGCAGTCTTGGAGAAAACTTGCTGGCGGAGGACGGATTTTTAAATTGGATTATTGGATTCTATCTTGAATCGTAAAATCTCAAACTTTGAGGCTGGTCACAAAAAATTTTCTTTGTCAATTTCAAGGGTTCATTATTGAAAGTAATAAACCAAAATATGAATTCACAAGAGAGCAATATCTTGCCTGTTTTTCTTCTATCTCATGCCCCATTGAGAATAATGGGGCAAGTCCTTCGTAATCTCATGTATTTACAATGCTTGAGACTACGAAGATTCTTATATGTATTTATGCGGAGACAATCATGTTTGTCAGTTACTTTTGCTAGTTAATAATTATTTAAATTGACATAATCACGTTTAGTGTTTCTTTTTATGTAACTACCATAGTAATTCATTGTTCCATTGAATGTGTCATAAAATATCTCACTATGAATTACCGTTCGACGTCAACGTTTGATGTCTATCTATGTATGTTGAATATTCATATCAAATGCACAATTGAATTATCCCAGCTGATAAATTCTTCCGATAAAGACACGGTCAGTTGGCGCATGAATGATTGAGGAAAAGTACCTCGCGGTCGGGTAAAAAAAAACGATTATTGAGTTATACAGATGTGCCAAGGCATTTCTCAATAGTATTCTCGGCTACATGGACATTAGACATTATTATTTAAGTTGACGAAGACGATATATAAAGAAAGAACTCACCATGATGTTATATATAGTGGATGGAACAAAAAATGAACAAATGTGTACAAAATGGTTTAAATAACATTTTTGAGATATAAAACATTTAATTTGTACAAAGTATAAAGATTTTTTTATTTTTTATTTTTGACAGGTATAAGGTCCGGTGACCATAAGTTCTGAATTTCTCGAGACTGTTACAAATTTTAGCACTGTGTCCCAGTGTCCCGAACAAATTCATTACTGCCCCAAATTTTCACAAAATCAATTTGGGAATAAACACTAACTATTTTAATCCTGTTGCGTATTGCTATATAATTTCAAAAGAAAAACAAAACAAATTAATTGGTTAAATCCCTATGTCTCAATGATAAAATTTTTGACGTATAAGAGTGACTTCTTTATAATGATAATGGATTAAGCCAATTTTTTTAAATATTTGCCAGGTATAAACGTTCGGTGACCATACGCCCTGAATTTCCCGGGACTGTCCCGTTTCACAAAATCAATTTGGGAATAAACACTAACTATTTTAGTCCTGTTGTGTATTGCTTAAAAATTACAAAAGAAAAAAACATATTAATAGGCTAAGTTCCTATGTCTTGATGTTAAAATGTTTGACGTTTAAGAGTGACTTCTTTATAATGATAATGGAGTAAGCCAATTTTTTTTTTCCAATTAATTATTTCATTAGAGTTCAGCATAAGTTTGATGCTGTACCACAATATACCAGTCTCTATATCGAAAATACATTTTTCAACTTATACATACCACTAAAAAGTAACCTTAATAAAAAATGAAAGAAAAAAAAGCTTATAAAAAAAAACTTTCTCATTTTAAGACAATCTTAGTACGAGCAAGCTGCCAGGTCTAGGCGATTGTCTTTATGGCAAGCGACTTTTTTTCAGTTGTAGTTTCATAAACCCGACCTTAATTTTTATGTGAACTTGCTATAGTTTCGCCTGGGATTCCCAACAGCTTTTATTTAAGTGAAAATAGTGATATATGGTTTAAATATGACGATGGTTTTTTTCACGTTGTTTTCTCTTTAAAATGGGATCGTACCCTTAGGGAATATTTTATAAAATAACGAATTGTTTTATGCAATGTTTCTCCAATAAGATGATAATTTCATATGAATCATAGGAGTATGAGGCCCATGGATTTCTCAGAAGTGTATCTGTAAATATGACATTATTTATAGATATCAATAAATTTTACTTTGAAATACTGCATACAACACTGTAACCAATCAGAGATATGTACTGAGTAACTATAAAAAATGTGCCTTTATTTACCCTCTAATCTTTGAAATATACTTATTGACTACAAGTGACTAGTGAATTTATTAGAAATAATTCACTCGTCTAAAATATGTAATAAAGAACTTGCTTGTATATGATAAATTTTTAATACTTACTGCAGAATTATGTTTTTAAAATGTTGTATTTGTAAAAATTGGTACATGTTTATACGTACCATTTTTATTTATTTATTTTTTTAGTTGAGCCAATTCTATTTTGGACATACATATTTACCTACATACATGGTCCAATCAAGAGAGTGGGAATTTGTGTCTTTGATTTTTTTTAATTTACTATGAAACAATTGTATTTTATTTATAATGAACTTGAGCTACATAATGTTTTATTATTTTACACTTACTTTAATAGACCAAAACTTTCTATACTTGTAGGGATTATGTTCCCTCCTCTCCCTTCCTTCCTGTTCTCCAGAAAGTAATTGTAAAAAGCGATGGTTTTGAACCAAGAGTGATATCTCGTGAAGCGCGATAAGTGTTTCCTGTTGAAAGATGACAGAGCGATTACTAATCTTGACGGGAATCAATTCTTGCTCTCGTTGCGTTAATAAGTGCCAACGTTTTCCCCTAAAGTTTTACTAAATATTAAATATTCAATTGTCAAGTTTAGTGGCAATCGAGATCCATAAATGAAGCGGCTATTTTAAGTCACCAAGAATAAAACCGGCTCCACACTTGTGTCAACAATCTTTTTTAGATATTCTAGTATTTGCTGAGTGAAGACTATCTACCAACTCGTTTTCCAAACCATTGAATGTCTTATTTCATCTTTAAAAAGGAGGTGGGAGGGGAAGAAAGAGTAGAATCAATAAATATATTCTAAAAAAATAAACGTAAAGCAGTTGAATACCCAAGAAAACGACTGAAACAGCTAAATAATAATAATAATTTTAAACTTAATAAAATTTTTAGGGTAAATGCACCAGTAGCTGACTATGCCAATACCTGACATCCTCCTCAAAAAGTTGGAATAATAAGATTTCAGGACCTTCAAGACCTCTATTTAAAAAATTTGGAGTTTCTGTATTTTCACCTTGTATATTTTTCTGCTTTGCTTCACCAAATTCCCTGCTAGAAGATGCTTTATGAAAAGTCTGCTATCATCAATGGATTTTTGGGGGTTGGTAACTTGGGACCCTAAATCTGTATTTTATTCCTTCCCATTCCAATATAAAATTTCAACAATTTATTTTACTCGCAATTGCCTCCCTACTGGTGCAACAAAACTATTCTCTAAATTTACATTATTTTTTACTTTAGGTGGATTATTCTCGCATTTTTAATGCTTCTTTGGAAACTAGGAAGTAGTTCTGTTAGAAGAACTCAAGAAAAATACAATAACATTAATATTCAAGTTTTTATACCTTAAAATTCAAAGAGATTTCCTTAAGCATGTCAGCCTACTGGCGCTTTTATCCTAACCCAATTAACAAAATATAGCAATATTATATTTTAAATTGTTTTTTAACTAAACTATGAACTATATTTTTAACTAAGCTATATTTTAAAAATGAGTAAGTTTTCTTAAAAAGGCATGCAAATACTTGCTGACGTTTTTTGGGGACTGACGGAACTGCGATCCAGATGGCTGTCAGATACATATATATATAAATAATTATCTCATTATATATATATACACACTTTTATTTCTCTCCTTCCTGTTGATTGATAATTTAATTTTACAGTGACAAGTGTTACAGTTTATAGAAATATTTTTCTATAGTTTTATATTAGCCTGGAAAACAGACAGAATTCTTCTAATGACAAAGTAATATTTTATTTCTTTTCTTGCCCTAATTATTTATTTCAATGTAGCTTTAGATATTCCCTGAGTCTAATTTTACTTTCCCTTACCTATACATAAAATGTATACTAAGGGGAAGTATTGCGATCGTGAAAATTTTTGAATTCGAGTTTTCCACGTTTCAAGGTTCCCTGAGTCCAAATAACCAAGTCTCCCAAAATGTTCTGTGTCTTTGTAACAGTGCGACTGTGTGTATGTGAACAGCCTAGCTCAAAAATGAAATGTACGATGTACGGTAATGAAATTACGTTTTTAAGGTAGGCATATGCATGTGATGTTACAGCATCTTTTTCGTCAAAATCGGCTGACCGACAGTGCCACTTTATATAATCGATTTTACACTTTTTTGCAATTTTCTCGTAAACGGCTCAAACGATTTTGATGAAACTTACAAAAATTATTCCTTGTAAAGTCCTTCAACTTTCTATATATAGAGTACATCACCGAGGAAATGCAAGGAAAAAAGTTATGATGAAAAGAATATTTTATTTGCGTATAACTCGAAAAGTATGCATTTTATGGTGTATTGTTTATATAATTATATGAAATGTGATTAAATTATCTAAAAAATAAAAAAGGAATAATCGGAATCGGACCAGTATGAGAAAAGATAGGATGAACCGAAAGTTTCAATTATATAATCGATTTTACACTTTTCTCATAAACGGCTCTAACGATTTTGATGAAACTTGCCAAAATTATTCCTTGTAAAGCCCTTTAACGTTCTATATATGTAGTACATCAACGAATAAATGCAGGGAAAAAGTTATAGCTAAAAGAAAATTTTATTTTTGTATAAATCAAAATTATGCAGTTTATGATAAATCATCTAAACAATCATATGCAAGGTAATTTAATTATCTAAAAAACAA
The DNA here is from genome assembly GCA_948150685.1 of Rhaphigaster nebulosa. Classification (NCBI taxonomy): domain Eukaryota; kingdom Metazoa; phylum Arthropoda; class Insecta; order Hemiptera; family Pentatomidae; genus Rhaphigaster; species Rhaphigaster nebulosa. The sequence goes on from OX411310.1 coordinate 80,358,608, forward strand.
AAAAGGAATCATCGAAATCGGACCAGTATTACCAAATTTGCCGAGTGCGTCCGAAAGGTTACGGGTACGACGGAACGTCCTTCCACCAAGCCTCCAACCTGTTGTCAACAATATGCTCTGTATTGATGTAATGTAAGAATATAAAAATATAAATTAGCTTAATAATTTTTACTTTTATACTATTTAATGGAAACAAAATGTTTCCAAAGAAACAGAATGGAGCTTCCATGGAAACTAAACCGAAACTTTTAAAATATATTTTCAGCTTGACAAACCTAAAATATATCTTGTATAGAATTGTTGTACTAAAATTATTTAAAAAACTATTCAATTGTACTTTTGTGAGAGAAGACGTAAAGAAGTGAATGCTGCTGAGTTTATTTCAAGTAATATTTCAAGATTATTATCATAGGCTAGTAAGGGAAAGCTATGTAAAGCGTGCACCATATTTTTTCTTCATCTAACAGATTTTTTTCTTAAATCAGTTGCATATATATAAATGATGATCATGAAGATTTTCCTCCGCAGTTAAATAGATACTGATAGTGAGTTGAAGAATAGTTATGGTTGCACAACCGAAGTATGAATCACTTTCTACGAAGGTTCATGTCGTCAATTTAAAGCAATTAACGGGTCTTCCCCAGCTTTAAAAAATAGTATAATCAACTCAGATGATTAAACCTCATCTGTATAAAAAAACTAGAATGAAACGGAAACAACTCAAGATGTACCGTTCTGGACGAAATGCAATTAAAGTTTTCTTTTCAAAAATCGTATTGAGGATGTTAGAAAAGTCTTTTTACAAGTCTTATACTATATCTGTAATATATCTGATCTCTCACCCTTTTTTAAATTACAAGAAAAGTATTTAAGATCTTTGTTGTGCCACTTCACATTTTCAGTTGACATTCGCATGATGGTATAGAAGGATCAATCTAATTAGGGATTGATAAATTATTTGCCACTTCTATAAATTTGTTTTATTGAAAACTAGTTTCGGATGTTATACATTCATCCTCAGTTCTAAAAACACACAAAAAATTCAAAAATAAGCAATTCAAAATATAGTTTGGTGTTATTATACATATTAAATAATATATATTATTATTTATATATTAAATAATATATTTAATATGTATAATAATATCAAACTATATTTTGAATTGCTTATTATTGAATTTTTTGTTTGTTTTTAGAACTGAGTATGAATGTATGTTATAACATTGGAACCTAGTTCTCAATAAAACAAATTTATAGAAGTGGCAAATAATTTATCAATCCCTAATTTCACATTTTTATTGTATCCCTGATCTTTATCCTTTTATCGACGGCAATAGTTCTTTGTCTGTCTTTTCCCAATCCCATAGAACCAAAAAGTCTTCTTAATTTGTTCACCCTTTGTTTACCAGATCCTAACCTACCAACTTGTATAACCCCTCCGATAGAACTGCTTCCTTTAACCAAGTCATTCATTATTTTATCTCTTTCTAAAGTTCCTCAACTATTCCTATCAGTTACTCGATCTCTAAGTGTCCTTTAAACGGGACTTATTTCTTCACCTACTTAATTATCGATGTGCTGCGTCGATGCATATTTATTCGTGATTTTACGAAATTCTTTTGCATGTACAAATTACAGAGAATAGCTACAAGTACAAGTTCTTATACGCCTCGAACATTTATTTCTTGCCTATGATTCTAGAACTACTCTTTTCTCTCTTATTGTGGGCCCGCATCCTGTTACATGTTCGACACAAAGCAAGGTAGTCAGTGTGGGTCGAACAGACAACCTCCAGCTTTTGTGTGTATATATATATATATATATATATATATATATATATATATATATATATATATATATATATATATATATATATATATATGTGTGTGTGTGTATATATGTATATATTACTAATTACTATTTTTTTTTAAATACTCAACTCTAACATGAAGTAAATCTAAAAATCACTATAATCGCTACAATAAAAAAATATATTTTTAAAATCTTAATATGGAGTGATGTAACAGCTCTGTGTGGTTAATATTTTTTATACTGTGATGTGTTAATACATGAGAGATGTGCAGTCTTTGGCCTGCATTTACATGATCTTATATTCAAATTAGGTATTTTAATCACTCCAGAGCAGCATAATAAATATTTGTTCACGATTTGGACATAATAAAACATTCAGAGTCATCTTGAGAAAGGTTTGATATCTCAAGAACTACCAGACGTCAATTAGTACTCAAAATGAAGCTAGTTAAATTCACTTCAATGTAGTTGATAATGATCTTCTTCGTAGGAAGGAATATAGTAGTTTCCATGATATTCGCCAAAATAAAGTCACAAAATGGTGATTTATCGTTTAAAAAATCTGGTGCGGTGCACGTATCACACAATTTTCCTTTACCGTCCTATAATAATTATCTTTTTAATATAATTTTAAACAGTTCACATAAAAACTGCTTAAAATAAACACAGCAGCATTCACTTCTTCACATCTTCTCCCACTTAAGTACAATAAAACAGTTTCTTAAAGAATTTTAGTACGAGAATTCTGTACACTACCTATATATTTTAACTTTGTCAAGTTGCAAATATATTTTAAAAGTTTCGGTTTAGTTTCCATGGAAACATTTTCATTCCATTAAATAATGTGAAAGTAGAAATTATTAAGTTAATTTCCGCTTTTGAATTCTTAAATTACTTTATTTCAGAGCGTATTGTTTACAACAGATTGGCGGGTTGGTGGGAGGAGGTTCGGTCGCATCCATCTCATTTCGGATGCGCTCGGTTATCCATTTAGGGTCTTTTGCTCCTCATAAAATACACTGTATCTTTGCTAATACTGGTCCGATTTTGATGATTCATTTATTGTTTTTTAGATAATTTAATTACCTTTCATACAATTCCATACATAATTTACCATAAAATGCATACTTTTTAAGCTATGCGCAAATAAAATATTCTTTTCATCATGACTTTTTTCCCTGCATTTCCTCGGTGATGTACTACATAAATGAAAAGTTAAAGGCCTTTATGAAGAATAATTTAGCCAATTTTCATCAAAATTGTTAGTGCTGTTTTCGAGAAAATTGTAAAAATGTGTAAATTCGATTCTGTAACATCACATGCATGTGCCTATCTTAAATAGGTAATTCCAGTATCTTACAACTTTTTGTTCTTGAGCTAGACTGTTTACATACACACGGACACACGGACACACGGCGAGACTTAGTTATTTGGACTCAGATTACCTTAAAACTTGTATTTCCGTTGAAAACTCGAATTCGAAAAACTTCCCCTTAGTAAGATATATACCTCGTATAAAGGTAAGGGAAACTAATTACTATATACTTCGTATATAGTTAAGAGAAAGTAAAAATTGCTGGTTTTTGAAACACTATAACTCAAATTTTAGCAAATATACCCTTATTTAAAAAAATTATGTTTAATGTTTTTCCTTCGGTGGGTAGTGTCCAAGATATTGAGCCATGATGTGAAATATATCATATGAAGATATGAACCATTAACAACAATTTTAGGCTATTTCTTGAATAAAATAAAAAACGACCGGAAGCAGTGGCGTAGCCAGAGAGGTGGCCCAGGGCTTCCGAACTCCCCTAATTTATCAAAATACTGTTTCTTATTATTATCTGTAAATAAAAATTATATAACCCTATTTGAAATTTATTATAAATAATATACCTAGGTATGGAAAATATTACATAGAGAGAGGGCTCCCTTACTTCCTCGGTTAAACAACGTATTAAAAAAATCAGAACTACCCGGACCATTTGCGTTTGTTTGCTCTTTTTTTTTTTGCTTCGTTACTTGCACTATAACCTCTTATAATCTTATAATGAGTTCTAGAAAGTCCTATATTACAATGTAAATATATTACAATGAGATATAATGAGGCTGCCAAACCAATCACACAAGTCGACATTCATCATTGTCATACGTTCTATGTTTATCCATCAGCATTTATAAGGAAAATATAGAAGAAATCAATAGTATATACACATGCCTTTTATATCTATATAGATTTTATAGTAATAATAGATATCAAAGATCATTTTTACTGACACTAAAAACTCTAAAGCATAGTATGCAGTGATAGGTTCATTTAGCTTGAACAACCAAATTCCTGAATGAACTAAAAGTGGATCGAAAATAATAACGGTGAATGTTACTATTATTTGTGAAACAAAATAAAAAACGCATTTTATCAATTAATAGTTATTTGATAATCATAATTGTGTTATCTTAAACCTAAGTGGTCGAATACCTTTGTTCTGAGTATATAGGTACATTGCATAAGTAGAATCTGCTAGAGGAAGAAATTATCTGTAAGTCAAGCATTATGATAACTGAACATTCTTAAAATAATATTCAATTCGTTAATGAGAGCAAAAGCTCAAAAAAAGATAAACAAAAATTATTAAGATTCTTACACATAGTCCTAAGTATCTCAAATTGCAGTAAATAACTAACCAGTCAACGTTTCCAATTCAGGCATCATTAGGAAAAAGAAGGCTTATTTAGGCTATTGATATAAAATGTGTTAAGTCTGCGTTTCTGGTTTCTGCATTTGTGTTTCTACGTTCAGATGAATTTTGACGATGACCCACTGGTTTATTATTGACTGCTATTTGGGACATTTAATTGTTCGAATATTCCTACAATATTTTAATAATAATATTCAATGATCGATTTACAATATGAAGTTAATACAAGATAATTGGAGGGGGCAAAATAAAAAATTCCCAACAATTATGACCGGATATCCCAACTATACTAAATATTTTAATTTTCACCAGAACTTTTGGATTTGAATTTTTCACTTAGCTGTTGCGAGTGTTGACCCTAGACAATCATAATTTTTTTTTCTATTCAAACACAATATTGTATCGAAAACCCTAATTTCTTAACTTAAAAGTATTGATATTGGTTTTAAATGTTAGTAACTCTTTGAGCAAAATGTTTTCGCAGTTTGAATAAATTCTCTTCCTGATTCTACAGTGAAGTGACACCCATAGTGGGTAAGGAACAGAACTCCCAATGCCGGGATTCAGATTCGAGTACGAATAGGTGAAGTTTCCCAAGCCCCTATAAAGTAGGGACCTTATCCTTCAATAGATTAGAAAAAAACTGGCTGTGTGATGCTGATCCCACATCACTTCCTGGCATAGCCTTTAGTCAAGAATCATTACTACTGTTTTATTTATTTATTTATTTTTAAATAAATATATACCATAGCACTTAACAATCTAGACCCAGGTGTGTTTTTAGCATACTTGTGCCCAGTGGTGGTTTTCCTAGATATGGGGGCAATGGGAGTTCAAACAAATCAAATTATGATAGTGAAAGGTTTTGCGATCACTAGGCTTCCTCTCTAAATCACCTAAAAATACGACGAAAAGTACCATTCACAAGTAGAGACGCCTTCAGTTTTTGTGAGTATACTATTGCGGTTAAGTAAATCTAAAGCAGTTACTAAACATCGAGTAGGAGTTAAACCTTTTACAGTATCCTTATACAGCATCATTTTTATTTGGAAAATAAAGAGTAATATATTTCTTTTTAACCAGTTTATTGATAGAGTGAAAATAAAATAACTTATACATGAATTTGGGAATGAAATTAACTTTTGTATGCTAAATTATCTGTTGTAAAAAAATCCATATATCCGAGTGGCGAGCTGGTGCACAAGTGAAGTGTGAACTAACGCAGAGGCTACCCTCTCAAACGGAAAAATAAACAGTCCCCTCTCCACCTCCCGGTCCATCATACGGGGATCACTGCAACTATTGATTTACTCAATCTCAAATAAATATTTTTTATTTCTTTTAACTAATATAAATTAATTGTATTTTCTTTTAAAAAGCTAGAGAGTAACGTGCTTGTACCTGATCATCTATCCGTCTGATCGAAGAATCACTCTCCGAGTTTCTAATAATATTAATCATAGTAAGGAAATTATCAGAAGATTCCAAAGTCTCGAGCCTCTCAAATACTCAAAAATAAATATGATTTTTCTTTGATTTATACTTAAATGATTTTTCTTTGATTTCATCTGCGAAAAAATTATCAATGATTGTAGAAAATTAGGTCGTTCATTTTCAGTTGAAAGCAGTGCCAAGCGTACTAGTCGATTTCTGGCTCATCGTTGATCTCATATAACTTTAATTATTTTCAATTTAGAAAAAGAGCACTCTGCATTTGTTAGATGTTGTTTTTGCTGTTTGAAAATTCAGTATGAAAATTAAAGGGCGAAACATCACAATTATGAATTGGTAACAAATATTACGACTCCATTTTTCATCCCCTTTCTTGGTGACCCCCTGCTTCGGAAGCCTCGAGGCGTTGCTCCGGTTGTCCCAGCCTGGTTATCACCTGAGTATATCATTCCAAGACAATTCAACATATATTTGATGAATATCTGTAAATTGTCTTGGAATGATATTCTATCTCTATTTGGTTATTTTTTTTTAGACTGTTTATGTGAGATGTATTATTTCTGGTCTGCTACTATCCTATTACTATCCGAATAATATTTGTTTTATCTCTTTTTGACTTTATGTTGTAATTAATTGAGAGTTTAGCCTTTGGAGAGTACATCTTTGAAAATGTCAAAGATTTTGTGTACCTGGTCTCCTTGGTGACCCAAAATAACAACGGGAGAGCTGAGATGATGAGTAGAATCGTCTCTGCCAACCGATGTTACTTTGGACTAAGAAAACAGTTCATCGGCCACATTCTCTCTAGAGAGACTAAATTTCACCTATATAGAACCCTGATTCGTCCTGTTCTGCTATTTGGTACAGAACTTGGACTCTGACAAAAGCCAATGAACAAGATCTCCTTATCTTCGAAAGAAAGGTCCTCCGAAGGATGTTTGGTTGAGTGTTCGTGGATGGGATTTGGAGAAGACGGACTAACCAGGAAGTAGATCAAGCATTTATAGAGTCTGGCATCGTCCAGATTTTAAAATTAGGCAGATTGCGATGGGCGGGACATCTAGCACGGATGGAAGAAAATGAAATACCGAAGAAACTGCTTACAGAGTCGCTCCATGGGACCAGGAAAAGAGGCAGACCTAAGCTGAGATGGATCGACGGAGTCAGTCACTTACTCGAAGGGCATCCTTGGTGTCTGGATTCGGATGACAACTGCACAGGATCGTGACGATTGGCGGAGTCGGGTGGTGGAGGCCAAGACCCATCACCGGGTTGTTGGGCCGCTGTAATAATAATAATTGTAATTAATTAATTAATCAATCAATCATAGTATTTCAGATCTAATTAATATTTGCAGCCTTGATCTGTCAGCTTCATCTCTGTCTATCTTGAGAAGTGTTTTCCATTTTTTGCATGCATTTCTTTGTTTTTTCTTTATATCCACCTTCTCTTTGGTATCCCAAGTTGTCTATCGCTGATTATGAAGCTATTCGTGGTTTTGTAGAGGCTTAATGATGTTTTGCTTCCAGACAGTAGCACCGTCTACTTTATCTTAATGAGTTCATATATTCAAACTGGCTGACAAGCTTCGCTAAATATAAATGGTTACTCATAAGAAATATGTAGTTAAGTTCAGCAACAAATTAAAAAAATCGATGGCTTACAATGAATGGGTATTTCACTGACAGGAGACATTTAAAATATGAAGATTTTACTTTTTTGTTCTCCTTCTGATCCGCGTGAAATTTTGTAATCAAATTATGTTTCATTAAATTGAAAGAAATTAGTTAAAAAATCTAGGATGTCTAAAAGATTCTTGTATCTATTGTCATTTGACCAGAATGGCATTGAGGGCAATGATGTTTATAATTGATATAGAATTAGGTTGTTTCGTTACAGCTGATAAAATGTGTGTCAACTGTTTTCAATGAGATATCACGATATCTTGTATTTTAAAACTTTTTTCTCGGATATTTCGTGTATAAAGAACGAATAAGCCTCCATACTTAAAACATGGAGGATCTCGGAAAATACGTTTCCATCCATCTCGACTTTTCTGTGAGGATGAGTAGTATCTCATTGGTTGTAAATAATGAAATAATTTCCAATAGAATGTTTAGAAATATTCAATATACAAAACTAAATTATAATGAAATTTTATTAATTGAATAGTTGTAAATTATAGATATGAAGGTAATATTTTTGTTTATATTATCAAATCACAAAATAATAAAGAAAATAATTTGCCTCTGTAGACCCGATCAAGTAAAAAAAAAAAATTGTTTGGATTCGTTTTGTTTTTAAAATGAAACAACCATTTAAGAAGGATTTCATTAGATTGCGATGACATCTGAAATTGCGGAAATCGAAGCTGCTATATCGGTTTGATCTTTAAAGGTGGTGGTGTAATCTTGGCAAGGCTAAAAGGTCAAAAGAAAAAAATAAATAAATAAATGGGATTTATATTAGTTAAAATTTTATATTTTTTATAAATATAAAAGTTAAAATTTTTATAAAATTTATATGGAAATACTTTTTACTATACCTTTTCTGGTATATGAATCATATATTGTTTATTTAACATATGAGTGAATTTGTGACTGTACATGCACGCATTTTCTGTACATGTTTAAATTCCCTTAAAACGTATTTCATGATATTTAAAGGCATTTATAAACAATTTGAATATCTATATACATCGAAGGTAAAGTAAAAGAGAAAGGTATTTGAACACATGATTATTTACAAATAAATTTATTTTTTGACTGCATTATTTATTTATTTTTAATTGTGTTAAAACAAAGGTTAATTTGTTATTTGACCAATTATGCACTAAAGAAAAATAATAATAATTCATCCAATCAACAATCATTAAATTTCCTATTTAAAAAAAATGTGATATATTTTATTTACTGTCAAATAGTCTACCTTGGAGGTTTTTATTTGTAAAAATGTATATTTTCTGTCTTCCAAAATTCCATTGAACACAACTGATTTTTGCAAGAGCAATCCAAGCCACAAAAGTAGCAATACAGACGGTCCGAAAATGATGCCGGTTATGTGCTGTTAAAATAGTATATGAAATATTTATTTAAAGACCAAGAGTTTGACAAAGAACATTTGCCAAAGTTGTGATTCATTTTCTGTTAAAGGAGCTTACGGTGATTTTGAATAAGAAAAAAAAAAGAAAAAACAACAAAAATTATTCATCACATTTGACGAACGATTATGCGAAATTAAACGCCTAAGATGACCTAGAATTGAAGACCATGAGGTTGGATTCGGAAAAGATGGTACAGCTGTCCCGGATTCCTACGAATAGAGTCTTATACGACAAGAGAAAACTTTGCGTTTTTCGAATTCCACAGGAAAAAGCTTGAACAAGGTTTGGATTGATTAAGAAGCAGAGATAGGAGCGTAGGATGTAGGCTCGTGTATGATAAATTACATAATAAATCACTCTAAGGAAGCGATTATACTACTCAATACTGTGGTGTGAGTGTCATTCCTGTGCTTCCAGCAGAACATCCGTCACTCCATACCATCGCTGAACGATATGAAGAGTAAAAAAATAAATTATGAAACAAATTTCGATCTGAAGATAATCTGAGATGTAATCTGTGCAATGAAATATCTACACTGGTTTTAATAAAATTGACAGTACAATCAGTTAATATTATTCAACCTTATCAAGTTTAAAAAATGTAAACATTTTAATTTTTATTAATATTCATATCACCTTATTTCATTATATTTATTTCAGTTTCAATAATTGAGCGTAAGAATCACTTAAAGTTATAGGGTATTTAAATTTTGGGCAAAGAGTTAGAGCAACTATTTTTTTATGTTTTAGATTCACCTTATCTTTGATATTCTTTCCCTAGAAGGACCATCCTGGATAAGAAAATTTTACCCAAGCACATTACTTTCAACCTTACATCCTTTTCTTAGTGTATTCCATGTCATCTGGCGTCGTTGAGTAGAGGCAAAAAGCGCCAAAGTAAGAGAACCTTTGTAAAAATTAGCCTGTATAGTACATATTATGTTTATATAACACGTCTTTGTTAATAAAAGTTTATTTCTCAAAACTTCCTTGTTATAAATTCGTTATATGTCGTTCTGGAAATCTAGTAAAAACACGGTCTCTAAAACATCTTACTGTAAGAAAACATAGAATAAAATTTAATACAATTAACAAACATATTATGATCTTTTTAATTGTAGAAATAAGGACATCCAGTACTGATTTCAATTTCTTAGAACTGAAGTTATAGTTAATTTATTGAAGGAGAAATACACATTTACTGATTCATCTATGGCCTAAATATTCAAATAGCCCTTTGCAAGAAAGATATTCCTGAACTATTTTTGATAAAAATGGTTATCATAGAATATTTCCGAATATATTATAATGCTATTTGATCGAACATAATCTTAATGGCTAAATGTTTATTATAAAAAATATAATAATAATAAATATAATAAAAATATTTTTTCTTCATCATCGGATGTCTCATACGAAATTGTATTTGCTAATGTCGAGGTATAAAAAAACCTTTATCAAATGTTTTCTTATCTCATGACCACGATGTACCCATCTTGATGCAATTTCTATTTATAATCCGGCATAGTTTTTTTTTTTTTTTAATTGATAGAATTCTATAATTTTTACTTCTTCATAAAAATCACCAATTTTTATAGGTGATCCTTGATCCGTGCGCTTAGTTCCTTGATAGAAGAAAATTCTTTGGGCTAAATTAAAAAAAAAAAATGTTGAGTATGATTATTCAGAACTAAATATGCTAACATTGTTACTTCCTTCCTACTTGAATTTCATAGAAAAATAATTTAGGTTATCTCTATGAAAATTATAGCTAACCCATCCTTACTTCCATTGAATACATAATATAGATAAAACAAGTGAAGGCTAAATAAACCTCATCAAAGAGGCATTGAATTCAAAGGGCCTTAATTTCGGAGGGGTGGGTGTGGTTTTGATACAATCTATATTAGTTAATATTTATTTCGTGGCTGTTCCAATGTTCGATTAGTAAATCTGGCATTCCCACTCCGATTAGAAAAGGGTGGTAACCTATAAATAATCATGGAATTGGTGCAATAAGGCCATGAGATGCTTCAGAGCTATGCCTGTGCTTGAAAAAAAGAAATAATATATATTTGATGAGTCAAAGGAGAATAACAAATCACTTTGATTTATGCACATGAAGTTCGACTTTAAAATAGTTCGAATAATACGGCTTTTGCACAATTTGAGTTATAGACTTAATATTTTAGAGCTTAATTATGCTATTTTGAGATTATTTTATTAAAATACTAAAAACGGAAGTCATACGTCGTCCACAAAAAGAATATTTTGCTATTTTTTCTCCCATCTTCTTCTTGTGTTCCCTTTATTAACCATGACTTCTTTGCGGCCCTCTGACAAATTTTTCCTCGGTCGACTTTTCTTTCTGGCCTAAATCTAAAATTCTTCTAGACCAAAATTCCTCTGCTATCGCTATTACATATCCAAACCATTGAAATCTCATGTTTTGTTTTCAATTTGATGTGTCAATTATCTTAGAAGCTTTCTGGAGGATGGAAATACCATATATTCGTCTACATCAATCCATTTCTGTGGCTGGAAGCATTGGCGGATTTAGGGGGTGGCTATGGGGGCTGCATATTTTTAATAAAATGAACCGTAAAAAAATACTGTAATAAATAGCAGATAAAGGTACTACGCTGCTTCGCCAATATAAACTAAGAAGGTTCTTTCAGTCCGTGAACTGTGAACCTAAAGAATTTTCTCCAAGAGCGGCAGATAGCTTCAAACCCTTGATGGCAATAACCTAAATCCGCCCCTGACTAGAAATCTTTTTGACCTCAATTCTGCAAGATAAAGAGTGTGACATTTTCCTTCCAAAAACAATACATGATGAAAACAATACAAAAAAAAAATATGTATATATATATATATATATTTTTTTTTTTTTAACGATACTAACTCCAAACCTTTAAAGATACTGATAAATATTTTGGATGTACAATCTATTCCATTCTTCTTAAATTGGTACTTAAATTCAGTTTTGGATTTTTATGTTCTACCTTTTATGTTTTGAGTATAGCCTCGTCCATTACAAGACATATACACAGTCTTCTCCTTGCTCATTTAAATCCCTCAAAATGAATCCTCCTGAACAGTTTTCCTCATCATAATTGTGTCCTGATTCTGAAGTGATGAGTACCTACTTGGTTAGCAGTGAATTAATTAATAGACAATTGCTGCCAATTGTTATTCCAATATCATCATATTTTCTCTTTACACTCTTTTAATGCCTTTTCCAGGTATATGATAAAGAGAAGAAAAAAACAGTGAGTTTACTTGTTTTAGGCCTGAAAATTTTTTTTATCAGTCGAGCTTCTGATTTTAGCACCAGAAATCATCTTAGAGTTTTTTTTTTGTTTTTTTTATGGCTGACAGAGTTAAATAGTTTTTCCTTCAACTTGAAAAAGCAAAATTTCTCGTGATATTATTTTTGAGCCATTCTCTCAATCTCTTTTCTTTTAATAAATCTATGCATAAAAATTCAGCCTGCGTCTGTAATAGAAACGTAGTCAGTCGATTTTGATGCGGTTTTCACTATTATTTAGTGAATTTCTTCCAGAAGATTTATTTGGATTAAATTTTTCGAAATGCTCCCCTAGGGGAGAAATAGAGAACAATTAATTTAAACATAGGTAATTTATTACCTATGTTGTTGTCATGACAACTTCATACATATGGAAGCAAGTTCGCTACGAAAACATTTTAATAAGAGTGAAATTATTTGTGAAAGCGTCATTTGTTAATAATATCAGAGATTAAGGGGGAAAGAAATGTGAAAACGTGAAGTATTATTGCCGTTTTGTCAAATTTATAATCATTTTGATACTGTTCCTAGAAAACGTCTTATTGAAATTAAACGAATGCAGTCGATTGCCGAGAAAAATTTACTCCGCTTCGCCTTGGAATATTTACAGTGAACATTTTTGTTTGTTACCGGTTGTATCGTTGAAAGTTCTGTTAGCCCTTCCCTTCCCACTATTTCTAATAATTGAAGCATAGAAATGCAAAAGAGTCTAAGTATCTTTAGCAAATGTTTTCATAATTCAAGTTTCAACTTGAAAAATATTAAAGAAATATAACTTAATTAAAAATAAAAAACGTTATCAAAGAATTAAGGTTATCGAGAGGTAACAATACTTCCAATATAACTCCCTACTTCAGTTAATGACGTTGCTATAAAATAATAAACGTGGATTAATTTCAACAACTTCCAATTTTCTTTTTAGCATCAGAAATTGTTCAAACTTATGGGCGTGAATCTTCGGGCAGTTTTGACATTTTAATCGCTTTGTTAAAGATAAATTTACTCTTATATTTGATTAATCCTCAACTTAAGGAGAAACGCTATTTCTCGTACTAATAAATTTAATACATATATCTAATTTATATTAATCTCTTATTTACCAAAGTATTTAATTTATATAAAATCTAATTCTTTTTACAAATATTAGAATGTTTCTGTTTTTATGTCTTTTCAGATTTTCAGTTTTTAACCAGTGAATTTTATTTATTTTCATTAAAGTGATTGAAAAAAAAAAAGACGGCGTTAGATCCACTTGAAATCGTAATCGTTTCTGTGTAAAAGCAAATAATTGATCAGTTCAAATATTTCAACATCATTGACGTTTTGTAACTATATATCGGATAGGATCGATTCTGGGAGGCAATGTTGGCAAAGTTATCGCAATTCTAATATTCAAGACATACCCTTATATGGAATAAATGATGAACATTAACTTCCTGTGGGCTAACTGGTGCTTTTCTTCACTTTTCTAAGCGTTAACTTAAATTTACATAAGTGTATATATAATTACTAAGTAATTAAGTATATATAATTATTTTGATCTAAGAACGGCTAATATAGAAGTATTGACATAGTGTTTATACTCTACTCTCTAGGCATGATCTCTTAACCAACTTCGAAGTTGGCCATCCTCTTAATGACTAACGATAAATACGAGTATATTCTAGTTAGTTGAAGTTTCCCATAATTTTGGCTGGCTGATAATGATTATGCAAAGCAGTTTCCTTTCAGGATGTGGTGAGGCTTTCTTAGATTGGGTAAGGAGTTTTTCTATCTGTGATGTCGGTTTTAGATTTTTAATATAATATAACTTAATATTATAATCTTTACCAGTATATATGTGGGCTGACTGATTTAAATTTTAATCCAATTAACATTCTATCCAAATCCATCATATTTATGAATTGTTACAGAAGATTCAGTAACTACATTTTTGCTTCATTATTTTCAATAATTTAAATAATTTATAATAATCAATAATTATAATCGACTAAGAAAAAAAATTAACTACCCCTTAAAATTTGAGGTTTTACGTTTCAAAATACGTAGAATCAAAAAACTGAAAAAAAAGAAAAACAAAAAACGTTCGACCTCCATCCGCGGCTGTTTTCCGAGACCACGTTTAAAATTTGATTTTTTTTTTAATCAAAAAGAACAATTTTTTTTTTAAATTTGGTACAAGAGTCACAGGTCACACCTGGATGATCATGGGAACTTGATATTACCAATAATAATTTAGCCAAGTTTCATCAAAATCATTAGAGCCGTTTTCGAGAAAATTGTAAAAAAGTTAAAAATCCATGATATAATTGCTATTTCCTGTTAGTCCGATGCGCTGTGTCTTTGCTAATACTAGTCCGATTTTCATGATTCTTTTATTGTTTTTTAGATAATTTAATTACCTTTCATACAATACTACACATAATTTACCGTAAAATGCATACTTTTTAAGCTATGGGCAAATAAAATATTCCTTTTCATCAAAACTTTTTTCCCTGCAATTCCTTGGTGATTTACTACATAAATGAAAAGTTAAAGGCCTTTATGAAGAATAATTTAGGCAAGTTTCATCAAAATCGTTAGACTCGTTTTCGAGAAAAATGTAAAAAATTGTAAAATCCATGATATAATAGCTATTTCCTGTTAGTCCGATGCGCTGTATCTTTGTTAATACTGGTCCGATTTTGATGATTCTTTTATTGTTTTTTAGATAGTTTAATTATCTTTCATACAAGTGCATAGATGATTTACCATAAATTGCACGCTTTTGAAGTTATGCGTAAATAAAATATTCTTTTCATCATAACTTTTTTCTCTGCAATTCCTCGGTGATGTACCACATATATGAAAAGTTAAAGGTCTTTATGAAGAATAATTTAGGCAAATTTAATCAAAATCGTTAGAGCCGTTTTCGAGAAAATTGTAAAAATGTATAAAATCGATTATATAAAGTGGCACTTCCGGTTAGTCGATTTTGACGAAAATGTTGCTGTAACATCACAAGCATGTGATAACTTTAAATATGGAATTTCAGTATCGTACAGCTTTCCGTTTTTGAGCTTGACTGATCACATACACATAGACACACAGACCATTTTGCGAGACTTAGTCATTTGGACTCAGGGGAACTTAAAACATGTATTTCTGTTGAAAACTCGAATTCGAAAATTTTCAGGATCGCAATACTTTCCCTTACTATATACTTCGTATATAGGTAAGGGAAAGTAAAAAAGACTTATTCATAAGAACACAGACTTGTGACAATAATGCTATTTCACATCTGTAAAAGAACACTGAATATTGCACATATGAAGGATTTGGTAAAAGAAGATCCTACTGCAGAAGTAGTTAACTAAATGCATAGAAAGTAAACTATGTATCATGTGTAAAAATAATAAACTTTATAGAAATGCTAAGGATGGCTTCATTATTGGCTGTTATGTTTATATTGCATTATAAAAGTATATATATAATAAAATAATAATCTTCAAATCTATCTCATCTTAAAGTAAATGCATTTCAAACAATTAATTTGAAAAATTGTTGATTAATAATAGACATATATATACTCACTAAATTATTATGGTAATGAGTAATTTTTCAGACTAGTTTTTTATTATTTTAATACATGGGTGGGAAATCTGATTAAAATTTTGATACTCGACACAATTATAGATAATTCATGTATTAAAAACTTTATAACAATTAATATTCTTTAAATAAATTAAAATATATAAAATACTGGCATTGTTAACACTAATTAAACAATGCTTAAATGCATTAAAAAAATAAATAACACAAATATTTTCAAAAACAATAGATGTTTTTAATTTTCAGATTTCTATAAAATGAATTAACAATAATAAATAAACTTTGTTATATATAACAATTTTATGCACATATTTACATAATTTCATTGAGATCGTTCATTCACGATCTCAAAAGATCATGAATCTTTTCTCAATTTTGAATACTGTTTACAGTTGTTCATATAGGGTTGGCTGGCTCATAGTCATCTGTTTTCTTTTTAGAGCAGCATGCGTTAAATGCTGTATCTCCAATACCAAAGTTTTCTCCATCTTCCAATGATTGTGGCATTGGCTTGTTGAGAGTTTCAGGAAGAAAAAATGTGAATAAACCGGAAGTTAATGCAGCCAAAGCAAAAGTTATTGTAGGCAAGCTCTTGTCAACAGAATCCTAAAACAAAAAAATAAAAATAAAAGATACTGTTCAGAAAAGTAAAAATGCTATTAATTATAAGAAATTTTGAACGGATTTCATGGCACGATTGTCAGTGGCCAGCCTAATAATTATATATAATTAATAATTAATTATTCAATAAAATTATGTGAAAATATCCCTTCTTCCTTATTGTAGTTTTATTAAAACTCAAACATTATCACAGGCAATGTTCTGGGTATTTGCTCCATCTTCAGGATTTAACTTTATGCATCATAAGTTATACTCGTATAGTCGTATTAGGTAAACAATCAATCCATATTATTATTTCCACTACATTTAATATTGCAAATAACTGTTATATAGTTTTAAAACAGCATAACAATTATAATATGCAATATTTATTTTATTTTTTTCCATCTACCTTGCCTCTTGGCATTATGGGTTTCGGAAGCATTACCTACGGATGAGTTTTCTTCATCCTTAATGCGTGTTCATTCTTAATTGAATCTATTAAAATAGGTTGGTCCCGCTATTTCCTTCCAATCGTATACGAAGGATACATAGTATGGGTAATTTTCCTGACTAACTAATTGAGGAAAATCATTCTCTGTGATGACATTGAGGCCGGTTTTCCTCCGTAGTTTGGTTCGTATTGCCTTAAACGCGGTGCAGGTGGTGACAATGTGATCAGCAGTTTCCTGAACTCCACAACTGGGGCATAATTATATGCAATAGTTGATAAAATAATAATATGGATTGATTGTTGATCTACTAGGAGTAGATGCCATGGTGGCAAAACCCCAAAACATTGGTGGAGATAATATTTGAGTTTTAATAAAACTGTAATAAGAAAGAAGGAGAATTTTCACATCCTTTTATTAAATGATATTTATTATTCTGCCATTTTTAAAAATATATTATTAAAATTAATTACTTATAATATTGAATTCTTTTTAAAATATTGAAATTGACTTCAGTGTTATTACTATTAAAGATATAAAAGAGATTTAGGAATAATGTCGACAACGATTAATCACATACGGTAAAGGCTTAGTAATTGTAGTGTTACTTATTCATAAGTAATTTTTTTGTTTTAATATTTTTGTATAGATATTACAATATATCAGTAAGATCAAAAATTGTTGGTAAATAACTATGGTACCTACAGTTAAAATTTATGATAATGATTGTATAAAATATTTAACAAAAATATTGATATGAATAACTTACAATTTTGTTTATTATTAATTATTTTTATTTTTTATTATTAATTTTGTTTTATTATTAATTACGTTAAAAAGTATAAATATTAATTAAAAGGAAATAAACATTTTGAGAGGTATCTATGTATATATTTTTTTTTTAGTAAAGATTAAATTATTTAATATTCTTACTATTGTAGAGGGAATGATTATATCTGATTAATTCTCAAGAGTATTAATCTATACATTAAAACATTTGTTGACTGAAAATATTATTAAATACTGTTTACCAACTTTTTCCATTTTATTGAAAATAGATGTGACCAAAATTATCAATTAGGTATTGTGTGCAGCAAAGGTGCTTATTCCACCATTCTGACTGTTAGTGTAATTTTGATAATAATCAGAAATAATGTTTCTTATTAATGTCTGGAATGTATTCATGAGTTCCATAAAAAATGGAAGGAAGGAGTGGAGTGATGGTCAGTGTGGCCCTTGAAGCACTCAGGTTGTTCCACTCTTGGAACAATCTGAGTAACAATACTTTATAAAAATACTGTCTTTGCGTCGTACTTGATTTTTAGTCCCTTAATACTCTTAAACTACTGAACCCATTGGCGGATCTCTTCTTCTTCTTCTTTGGCACAACAATCCTTGGCCTCATCCAGCAGCCTCCGCCAGTATGCTCTATCTTGTGCTGCAGCTATCCAGTTCCGTATTTCAAGAAGCATTTGCTGCCATGCCATTCATGCTGCCACTGAAGTCTAGAGCATCTGGTGCCACTCCATCCAGCCATCTTGCTTTTGGTCTTTCCACTTTGCTTGTCTGATGTAGGACCTCTGTCATGAGTTTCTAGGGAATCTCAGTGCCATTCATCCTTGATACATGACCGGCCCAACGAAGTCTCCCAAGCTTGACAAACTTCCTCATGTTCATATTTTGATACAGCTCGTGGAGCTTATTGTTGGTGCATCTTCGCCAAGCGTCCCCCTCATGGATAAGGCCGTAAATCCACCTCAGTATTCTCCTTTCAAATATAAAGAGTCGATTCTTTCAAATTAATCTGATTTTGTTGTGGGCCAAGTTTCTGATCCATAAGTTAGAACAGAGTGGATGAGGGTTTTATATAGCCATAGTTTGGTCTGATAGGAGATAAACCTGCTTCTCATTTGCTGGAAGAGGCTGAAATAACACCAATTTTTTGAAAAAGTTCAACAACTGTTTCGTGCCCTGCAATAATTGAATATCTTTCTTACGCAATGATTTATTAAAAACTTGTTATATCACAATGTCGATGATTCCTTTTTTAATCAAAAGGGAACAGAGGAAGGGTAGTCCCATGCCAATTTTACCAGGGTCCATTTATACCAGGAAAATTATTGTAATGTTTAGGTTGATTTTCAATAGTTACTTATGCTAATTAATGATATACTTTTTGAGAAAAATAAAACAAAATTAATGGATGCTTGACTTGTTGGGGTTATAAATATAATGAAATATCAAAGCCAAGTTTGGCATAAACAAGTTTATTCATTTATAATGATAAATAGTGCTTCTAAGCATCATGCAGGCGGCCATTACAAACAACAGAACAAAGAACAGAGTACAGCAAAGATGGAGGGGGATACAATGCCATCTCGATCTTATGATCTTTACAAACAAGTTTATATACCAAGCATATAAATTTGATTTATTTCCAAAACTCTCCCATAAATCTAATTTATCACAGGCAACATTTATTTACAATTCACCAATCCAATTAACTTTACACATTTTTCATGTTACAGTTTATTTAAGGAGTTTGTAAGGAAGTCCGCTGTCATATCTTCACTGGGAACATAGCTGACAGCAATGTTATTATTTGAAACATGCTCTCGGACAAACTGATGGTTAGTGTTTTGAGCGTTGATTCACAACGTCATTTTTTGTTAAGTTAATGGCACTTGTATTGTCACAGTGAACTGTTATGGCATTCTTCACAATATCGGGATCAATTTCAAAAATCAAATTTTTCAACCAAATTGTCTCCTGTGCAGCTAAAGACAAGCTCATATATTCTATCTCACATGTTGATAATGCTATTGTCTTTTGTTTCTTACTACACCAAGAAACAGCAGACCCTTGAATTAAGAAGCAGCATCCAGAAAATCTTCCATTATTTTTATTACCCCAATCAGCATCACAAAAACCAATAAGGTCTTGTGGATTTTGTCTACTGAATTCTAATTTGTAATCCAGGATACCTTTAATGTATCTCAACAATCGTTTCACTGCACGCCAATGAATATCTTTATAGTCATTGTTAAATCTACTTAAAAAGCTTACAGCATAAGAAGAAATTTGACATCCCTTGAAATAATAACACGTCTTGGGTTCTTTGGGTTGATAAGTCTGTAAGCCTTAGAATGGTCACTGTAACCAACAAAGATGCATTCTTCGCTGGGGTCCAAAAATATCTGAATGAATAAGTTGAAGTTTTTTTGTAGAGCTGATACCCTTAAATTTTCCAAATGGTTCTCTACATTGTTTTCCCTTAATACACGCGATACAGTCACTATCTTTGTTGTCACTAAAGTTTATACCTACTGATAATTTCTTCTGCAAAATTGACATATATTTTTTATTAAGGTGGCCTAATCTCCGATGCCATAACTCTCTGGGTAATTTTTCAGTATGTTTAGTTTTATCTGCTAAGTTTACCTTCTCAATATTTTGATCTAGTTTATAAATACCATCAACATTGCTTCCAGTGACTAAGATGTCACCTTTCACCTCACAATCCTGACAGACTATAGACTTTTCAGCATCAAACAATACTTTGAAGCCCTTTTCAGCAATCTTGCTGACTGACATTAAATTAGCAGATAAATTCGGCACATAAAGAACATTAGAAATGGTCACCTCACTGCTTAATTCAATATTTCCCACGCCTTTTGATGTTAATTTATCATTGTTAGCAACAGAGATTTCTTGACTGCTTTCCTTGATGTCCTTTAGCCATGATTTATTCCTGGAAATATGGGATGTAGCTCCAGAATCTATAATCCAGTCTTTAGTGTCACTTGGAGCAGTGGATAAGGCAGCAAACAATGTAGTGTTTCTATTATGTTCGTTTTTATTCCATTTTTTCTTATTTCTACACTCATTACTTTTATGACCTCTTTTGTTACAATTGCTGCAAACTACTTTTTCTCTGCATACATTTGCCTTATGTCCTTTTTTATTGCAATTGAAACAGGTAATAGTACTTACTTTATTCTTGTTGTTTGATGTTAGTGCAGATTCTTCACCAGAGGTATTTTTCAACACTTTCTGTATTAACATTGATCTAATACGGTCAGATGTTGTTTTGGCAACTGTACTTTCTAAACCCATAATCATAGGTTCATAATCCTCTGTGAGACCGTTGAGCATCAGTACTCCTATAAAATATATCCTGAAAGTCACCAATTGGATCTTGAATAATTGCCTGAGCAAAGATAACCTCCTAGTGAGCCCTTTATCTTCATAGGTTCCTTTTAGTTTATCCCATACTTCCTTGGCTGATTTGTATGGTTGTACCATGGGGAACAATGACTCATCTATCAAGAGACAAATTTTTGATTTTGCCTTGGAGTCCTTTTTTCTGTCCTCTTTTGTTCCCATAACAACTTCCCATAAATCTTCGGCCGTTAAAAGCATTTCGATGCTAAATTTCCAATTATTGTAATTTTCTCATCCGGTTAACCTCTTAATTCCTGGCTAATTTATGGAGTTCTCCATTTTTCTTTATTCTTAATAAGAATTCTCACGAAAAAACACAAAAAAAAACGGTTAACAAAGAAGATCGTAAATCACAATTCACTAAACTCAAAACAAACTGTTTTTAGAAAAAACACTAACTTTGCCATTCAAACTGACTATGATTTTCATTTACTGGGCCCATAACCAGTGTTGGGGTTATAAATATAATGAAATATCAAAGCCAAGTTTGGCATAAACAAGTTTATTCACTTATAATGATAAATAGTGCTTCTAAGCATCATGCAGACGGCCATTACAAACAACAGAACAAAGAACAGAGTACAGCAAAGATGGAGGGGGATACAATGCCATCTCGATCTTATGATCTTTACAAACAAGTTTATATACCAAGCATATAAATTTGATTTATTTCCAACATGACTATTGATGATTTGTGATTATTTTTTGTTGGGGATCAATCATAGATAGTCAACATAAAACAAAAGAATCAATCCTCAGTGAAAAATAATCATTAGGGCATAAAATTATCATTTTTGAAACCAGGTTCCACAGGCCTGTACTCTCCAATAAAATATATTCTATTCTAGCAAATAAGGATAGTTTTTCTTCAGAAACTTAAAGTATTTCTGTGTGTTTGGCCTACTAAAAGTGATTGATTGAGTTATCAGGTTTAATAGACAGCTTTTGTTTTTTTCATCCATCCACTGAGAATGCTTTTCCCTTTACAATCACAGACAGTTATAATGTTAGGCAATAGCAAAAGTGTGCTATAATAAGTTTGTAATGTTTAAAATATATGTTAAAACTCTCAGTGGTCTATCTAAAGATATTGTTAGCAGGAATTGAACCCCTGCTGCAATTTGTGCAAAGACAGACAAATCTTAAGTTTCCTTAGTAATGGCTAGGAGCAGACTCCATAACAAATATTTAACTACAAGAATTCTTGTTGAATAAATCATTTAATTACACATACTTATGCAGATACACAATATATATTATAAATATTCACTAATAATATATGCATTAAATATATCATAGCAGAACTTTTATTATTTAAATTCTCAAATTAAACACATGTGTAAACGAATTTAGTTTTTAAAAATGCCAAATCATAGAAAAATCTTGAGGTTTAACAAATACTATTCTAAAATTATCAGTAGTTTAGCAGTGATTAATTTTTTAAAAATAGTTTGGTTTTTCTGTTTCATTTCCATTCTCAAGGCAACTTATTTGTTTCTCATCTGGTACCCCGTTATGTTTGCTGGATACAATTTGTTCATTAACTGCACTTTTGAAGATAATTTAGGTAAATTCTATAAAGTGAAAAATTGTAAAAAATATCAAATATCAGAGTAATTTTATTACCTGATAGTGTATTTACATTTAGTATTTTTTCCTACTAAGAAACTAATTAAAATTAATTATTAGTTTATAATCTAGAGTAAGGTTATATTATATGTTATATATTATTCAATCATGTGTCTACAGAGTAAATGAATAATTACTAACCATTGCCAATTTTAGTTTCAACCTTACATTAATTAAACAATTCAAATTAAGTTTTGATGATGAAGTTTTGCTTTCTATTCAGTGTTTATTAATGATACAAATATGGATGCTCAAAGACTCAAACCAAGTTTATGCCTAGCTGCTGTGATTATACTTGGCATAATACTCGGAAGCTTTCTTGTGAAAATTATTGTAATACATCCAATTTATTATTATATTACAGCACTGTTTGCATTATCATTTGCTGGATATTATCTAACAACTGTTCATGAATGAGGTAACTGTTTAGATAAATATTATGAGCAGGATTAAAATATTTATTAATAGTGTATCAGGCAGATTCGAATTATTAATTGAAGTACTAGTTCCTAATACAATGATGAATTTTCCCAAGAGTATTTGTAAACCTGCAGTTGACATTATGCCAATATATAAAGCTACACCGTAGTTAATTGAAGTAAATTGTATTCCGGGCAACCAATCTTACACAGTGCAGTTTTACAAATAATATTAAAATTTATGAATAAGTATAAACAAATGATAAGAAAACCACCCCTAACCATTTTGAAAATGTTTTAATTATTTTTATCTATTCCTACATCTTTTTTGGAAGTTCAATTTTAAATAACTTGAAGAATTATATTGATGCTCTTATCACTGAAATGTACTAAACATAAATGTTTATGGTCAGTTTAATGTGAAAAACAAAGACATCCCATAGTTTAATAACAAATAAACAAGATTGCATATTGTACATCTAGAATAAAAGGAGCACAATATAAAATTATAATGGTTAGAAATTTTTTTAATTTATTATGTTATGCACCTGAGCAAACCTGATATATCACGAAAAAATAATAGACTTATCAGGTGAACGTGTGGCAACCTGCAGTGAAAAAGGAAAAATTGGTTTTCAATATCCAAATTACTGAGGGTTCAATATTCTGGATGTGAAGATAATTTTTTAAAGAAATGACAGTACTTTCAATAAATATATGAAATACTATTTTTTTTTTTTTTGTTTTACTCAGTTGCTTTTTTTCTTATTGTCTTCTAAATTGTTTCAATTGATTAATGATTTTAGTAGAGAGTATATCGACACCTCGTAAGTGATACTGAAATAAGTAGGAAGGTTCCTATTTATTTCAGTATCACTTACAAGATTTTGTAGGTATACTGTCAATATAATTAGTTTTTAGATACTACTTGAAAAAAAAAAAATTATGATTTTATATGGTTGGACTAGGCAATATGTTGAAAAAAAAAAAGCTTGTAACAATTTAATTATAATATTTGAGATAAAAATCAAACTAATATCCTGAAAAAATGCAAACCTGGCGCAGGTTCAAAGGAATGGATTTTAACTGTTGTGTAAGAGATCTTTTAATTTTTATTTAAGCATGATTGAAAATGTTTTATGCTTTAGAACATAAAACATACATTTATGAATTTATTTAGAAGAAAAAAAAAAAAAAGAGACATTTTCTCAGGATTAGATTATATTTACAGGAAAAATATTTTATAATAATACTGAGAACATTCCTTATAGCTACTGGAAAACAACACAATGAAAATGATAAAATCTTACTAAAAGCAATATGAGCGGGCAGAGCATAGCAGCCAGTCTTGCACATGCTGAACCAAAACCAATTCCAACATTTCTAACCACTGTTGGAAGGAGTTCTGCACTATAGTTGAAGATAATAGCAAAACCTCCTGATACACAAAACTTTCCAAGACAGGCTACAGCAGTGATGACATTGGGCATGTCTAAAAAAAGTAAATAAAAGATAATTGAAATTTTTAATAAATAGACATTCCATTATGTTTATAAAATATACATATGACAACATTGTTGTTGTTTATTTAGTAAATTTAATAGATTAAAATTCATTATCACTATTTTCGCTTCAGGAGAAATATTTTTTTTAATATTTTTATGGAGAACTTCATAATAATAAGTCCAATAGATTATAGCTGAAATAAGTGTCTCAGTACTTAAAGCATAATGTTTTTTTAAATATGGGCTTAAAAAGATAAAATGATTAATCAAACCAATCCAATTTATTGATAATAATATATAGATTGACAAAATAGATGGAGTAGGGCCTGTTTTGCTGCCTTATACATACTTTAGCATTATTCTATTTTTGTAGGAATTGGTATTAAAAAATACTCCTGGAAGATTTAGCTAAATATTAATTAATCAACTTTTTACACACCTTCTTCCAGACCATTTTCAATATTATCTGAATTTGAATAAAATTGTTATTTCTAATACATAATTCAGATACCAACATAAATGGGAGTTATAAATGACAGATATCCGAGTAAATGGGATTAGTATTTTGTATTTTATGTAGAGTAAATATTAATTTGAATAAAAGTATTTTTTTCTTCATTTAAATTTTTAGAATATTTACTGAATATTACTACAATGAATTTTATTTTTGTTGATAAATTAAGAATTTGTATTTATGTTAGATGACGTATCAGTTTTGAGTTAACATTATTAAACAATAATCAATACAATAATTTATTAATTCTTTATGAATCCCACCGTATTTTGAAGGAAAAGTGGTTTCAAATTGAAATTTTGCAGAGAGCCAGTTTTTGTCATTCTGTACAAAATTATCCTTTGGCCCATAAAAATTCTATGACAGGATTTTGACTTATTTGCGAATTAAGGTCTCATTTTACTTATACTGGAATGGTAGGGTATTAGACACAATAATGTATTCAATGATATATTGTGTGTGTGGGTGTGTATATACATCTGAACCAATAAGGATTGAAATAAATATCATTGATTACATTATGCCCTACCATTCCGGTATAGGTAAAATGAGACCTTAATTCGCAAATAATTGAAAATCCTGTCATAGAATTTTTTTGGGCCAACAGAAACTTTTGCTCTGAATGAAAAAAACTAGCTCCCTGTTGTTTCAGACCATTTGATTGAAACCACTTTTCCTATCAAATACTCCGGGATCTTTTAACTGTCAAATATTTATTTTAGAGTTTAGTTGTCTCAGAAAGGACCCGGCAGCTTCCAGTATAAAAAGCCAGTGCTCTACCTGCTTGGCTACTCCACTTCATTTAATAGGATTTTATATTTTCCTACCAAGGTTTTAATAATTACCTTTTGGAATCAGAGCAACCACCATACATGACACAGCTCCTAGTAACAACATTATGCTGGTGAGGGATCTTCTACCTGTTCTATCCAGCACTAAGATTACCAAGACATAACTTGGAATTTCTACCAGTCCTAAGACAAATAGAATAAAAAAAGGATTTCCAACCATGTTGTCACTGGCGAGAGATAGACCATAATAGGCAATACTGTCAGCAAACCTAAATTAAAAAAAAATATATATTTAATGTAAAAAATAAAAGTAAATTTGTTTTCAATGTGTCTTGTATTGGGATATAAATTGAAGTTATCCATTAATCCACTGCAGTGGAAAAATCCTTTATTCCTCCAGTTCTAAAGAATAAATGGTTTATTACAATTAACATCAGAATTAAATAAGTGTATAGATATGAATTGACAAGCTTTTTTTTTTAGGGCAATTGGTCTATAATTATTCCAAAAAATATAATTAAATATAATTTTCAGTAACGTTCTGCAGTGAAAAGACTGAATTAAAAAACATTTGATTTTTTTTTTACCAACTTATACGGCAAAATTCTGTACATCATATATCTGTTCATTGGAGGGATAGGACACTTTTCCAAAACTTTACAGGAGAGCAGAGTGAACAGATGTTTCTCTCTAAAAAAATCTGATTGGATTAAGAGTTTTTTTTGCTTCTAAAAAAAATTTGCTTCTTACAATTGCACTAGGACATAGTTATCTAAACCTCTGAGAAAGCAATATTGAATACAACAGTGTAATTAAGCTACATTAGCAAAAAATGAACAGTGTCCGATATCTCCGAGGTAAAGATAAATTTAAAATTATTTGATGAACCTAAAGAAAGAGTAATAAATAAGGAAAAAAATTTATTCAGAGGTTTATTAAGAAAAAAAAAACCCTCAATTTTTCTTTGAACTACTATAGATATGTTTTTCACTTATGTTGAAGTTAGCAGCTCCTAAGTATGGAGATATCCAAACAAATAAGCATTGAAGAGTTAGCCAGCAAATTTGTTGATATAAACCCTTTGGGGATGTCCCTGGGCAATGAGAAAGAAACATTTATGATCAGTTGACAACCACTATGTTACAGAAGGATCAATCTAATTAGGGATTGATAAATTATTTGCCACTTCTATAATTTTGTTTTATTGAAAACTAGTTTCGAATGTTATACATTCATCTTCAGTTCTAAAAACACACAAAAATTCAAAAATAAGCAATTCAAAATATAGTTTGGTATTATTATACATATTAAATTAGATGTAATATAGATCAGTATTATAAAACATTTATGAATTATGAATTTAATTAAGACAAGAAATCAAATACATGTGGTAACTCACCAAGGTTTAAATGGATTATATCAAACAGAAAAGTTTGTACTGGTTTCTTCTCGCACTGAACTAACAATGAAAGAAAGGAAAGATGGGATGTTTACAGGTAAAAGGTTTAAGGGTCGGGATTTTTCCAGTAATGCCAGTGAGTAATTGATTTTTCTGTTATAGATGGGAATAAATTTAAGATTGGACTATTGGAGATATTTATTTGATCATTTAAGCAAAAATCTGGATTGGATTTGATTGGAGCTTTTTGCTTAAAAATGTTTGCCTAAACATTTATGAGGTACATCACGTAGATCCACCGGCACAGATTTGTGCCCACCATGAGACTGATAGGATCTATGTAGGTTTTGGCCAACTGCAGCCAACAACTGAAAATGGTTGTTGGCCACAATTATGATTCCACAAACTTGGGTGGGCCAACACCTCCTCTCTCCTCCCCTTCCCAGCTTTTGTGCCAAACTGCACAACTTTGGCAAAGATTTCACCCCTCTATGCCTTAACTAAGGTGTTCCAGATACTGCTGAGCATGTGATCATGACCTGCACTTAAGTTCAATATCTCTATTCCCATATCAAGAACAATTTTCCACTCCTAATAACTTAAGAGAACTGCATATACTATAAAGGTTTTGTGTTAGGCTAGAAGGCAACACTATGTTCAGTCCACTACAACTTGGATGCCCTGAGGAGGTGGGGAATTATTTATGGAGATGTTTCAGGATATAACCATACATTCACAGAAGAAGATTAAAACCTTTCTGGACACCAGATGTAAGGATAAGTGTTAGGAGAAATTGATTTATTATTTCTCATTGCTTGTGATGTTGTAAATATATAATAATAAACTAAACAACACTGTTGGTGGCAACACTGGCACAGAAGCATCTGGCTTTAAAAGAATAGCGTCTGTTGACGGTCTGTAGCTTTGTGCCCGCCATTGGTGAAGTATCTGGCCTTACTTGTTTGTGTTTTTTTGTTAATAAATCCTCTGATCCACAACAACAACAGCTGTAGCTTAACAGTTGTAGAAACAGCTGTGAAGCAGGAAGTTGTACTTTCCCAGGAAGGAGATAAAGTAGAAGCAAACGAAATAAACCAGGGAGAAGAACCAAATCAAAAAGAAGAAGTAAACCAATTGGATGTACTGAGCAAGATAGCAGAAATTAACCAGAAAGTAAAGGTAAACAAGATAAAGGTAGAAGAAATAAATCAGCAAAAAGAAAACCATGAAGTAGATGTAAACAAGATAAATGAAGAAGAAAGTTATCAGCAACAAGAAGTAAACAAGATAGATGTAATGAATAGGAAAGATAAAGTAAACCATGAAGTAAAAGAAAACAAGATAAAAATGTTTGCAGAAGAAGAAATAAATCAGCAACAAGAAATAAATCTTGAAATAGAAGTAAACAAGATAAACGAAATAAGCGAGGAAGAAGAAGTAAATCAGAAAGATGTAATAAACAAGATAGATGAAATAAACCAGAAAGAAAAAGTAAACCATGAAGTAGAAGTAAGCAAGATAAAGGATTTAAACCACAAAGAAAAAGTAAACCAAGAAGAAGAAATAAACTATAACGATGTAATAAACAAGATAGGTGAAATAAAACTGAAAGGAAAAGTAAACCAGGAAGAAGAACTATACCATAAGGAAAAAGTAAAGCAGAAAGAAGAGGTAAAGAAGATGGTTGAAACAAACCAGGAAGAAAAGGTATATCGAAATGATAAAGGTAAACCTCCTCTCTTGGAACATCTAACCTCCTCTCTGATGTGGGGAAACATCTTAGGGGCAAGGTAAAGAAGAAGACAAAAATGTTTGCATTTAGTTAACTTGAGTGTAATTGAACTGCTGGACCTCGAAAAGTGTATATAATTAAGGCCTTAAAAATTGTGTAGTTGTTAGTTAAATTTATGTAAATATTACAGAGTTGTATTAAGTGACTAGTAAGTATAGTTAGTAGCGGAATTACAATTAAGAGAAATAATAAATAATTTAGGAAGGAAATTTTTAGGAGAAATTGATTTATTATTTCTCATTGCTTGTGCCATTGTAAATATAATAATAATAAACAAAACAACACTGATGGTGGCAACACTGGCACAGAAGTATCTGGCTTTAAAAGAATAGCGTTTGTTGACGGTCTGTAGCTTTGTGCCCGCCATTGGTGAAGTATCTGGCCTTAATTGTTTGTGTTTTTTTGTTAATAAATCCTCTGATCCACAAAAATTAGCATTCAAAATCATTTTATAGTTTCTACAATAAAATTGTATTCCCATATTGCTTAAAGGAAAGACAAGAAGGGAAGTAATAATAATAATAATAAATAAAGTAACAGTGGGAGCATAATAAACACACTTAAATGGAATCAATAGATCAAAATCTTCTTTTTAAAAAATAACAATGCAAGTATGTGAATACTATAATAAGCTTAGAAGTAATTAAATAAAAACTAAAATTTTTAGATAATATACACACCAATTATACGACAGGTTAATCATCCTCATTCTAAGTCTTGGAGTCCTAAACAAGTCAAGGAATCCTGCCGATGAAGTTGTTGAAGTAGTTGTTGCTGTTTTTGATTTGCCCTTTGATACATAGTAAGCTCTGTCTATTTTGTCACCTCCATTGAATTTAACTGCTTTAGACACTATGTTAACACTCTCTGCTATCTTTCCTTGAGACCAAAGCCAGCGTGGAGATTCATCAATCAACCTATTTATTAATATAAATTAATTAATAGGCATTTATTAGTTTTATTGTTGTGAAATTAAATATAGATTTATTTTAGTGAGAATAAAATAATAAAAATAATTAATTTGGATATAGAAAGATAAGAACTCATAAATTCAAACTCAACAACTCAAGGGTGGTTTCCGAGATCAATAATAGTATAAAATTTAATTGTTTTAAGTTTGAGAAATCAGTAGTAATTAATAATTTATAATAAAAACCTTCATACCAAATATGTGTGGTCTATTGGGTAGGATAGGTGAGAGGCTGATTGTTAGGGATTTTTTGGAATTGGTGGAGCTGTCCACGGACCCTAATATGCTCTTGGAGTCATTTGAAACTGCTCCAACTTAGATCTCATAATGGCTCTGGTCAAAGCTAAGTAGTCACTTCACTTAGTTTGATTCACTTATTGGGAAGCCCACACTTAGTTGGTTGAAGTAGGAGTCGGAGGTGCTAGTGTTAGTGCACGAGGACTTCTAGTTTGGTAGGATCTTTTAAGCGGGCACTACACTGGCAGTCAGAATGATTATTCAAGCTGAAGATTGACATTCTGATTGATCACTAGACCTTTTTTTTTTAACAATGAGAAAATTTCGAGAGAAAATTAAGAATCTCAGCAATAAAGAAAAGTATATTGCACATCTTGAAGACAAGGACATTCTCATGATGAAGGAAGGCAAAGACAATGCAAAAACCAGGTGTTACAGTTGAAAACTGTTAGGAGAAATTGATTTATTATTTCTCATTGCTTGTGACGTTGTAAATATAATAATAATAAACAAAACAACACTGATGGTGGCAACACTTGCACAGAAGTATCTGGCTTTAAAAGGATAGCGTCTGTTGACTGTCTGTAGCTTTGTGTCCGCCATTGGTGTAGTATCTAGTCTAACTTGTTTGTGTTTTTGTTAATAAATCCTCTGATCCACAACAATTTGGTAGCAGAGTGTGGTTTATAGTACATTTGTAGCAGAAAATTGTTAGGAGAAATTGATTTATTATTTCTCATTGCTTGTGATGTTGTAAATATAATAATAATAAACAAAACAACACTGATGGTGGCAACAATGGCACAGGAGTATCTGGCTTGAAAGGGTAGCGGCTATTGAGAGGCTGTAGCTTTGTGTCCGCCATTGGTGTAGTATCTAGTCTAACTTGTTTGTGTTTTTGTTAATAAATCCTCTGATCCGCAACAATTTGGTAGCAGAGCGTGGTTTTAGAGTACATAAAAGTATCAAGTTTAGTGTAATAAACACGTATTTTAACAGATTGTGTGCTGTATAGTTTTTTTTCGGACTAACCGCCGTGAAGAGATATATAGGACTTTGTTTTACGGACTAATCGCCCTAAAACTTATAAAACACAATGGACGTGGCAAATTATGGTATTGAGAAGCTGACTGCGGAAAACTACGCTATATGGTCGATGAAAATCGAAGCATGCCTCGAGGCAAAAGGTATTTATGAAGATATAGTGGAAAAGGGAGTTCCGCCAGTGGAAGAAGCAGCCTTGAAGGCCTGGGAACAAAGAAACAAGGAAGCGATGTGTACTATTATCCTAACGGTGAGTAATGATATTTTACCGTCAATTGAAGGGAAAAAAAAGAGCATAAGAGCAATAGTTTGGGATAAGTTAAAGGAGAGGTTTGAGGGCATCCCTGAGGAAAAGGTCATAGACCTCATGTTTGACCTAAATAATATCAAAAAGCATAATTCAGAATCTGTTTATGAGTATCTCAACAGATTCCAAGGTTTAGTCCAAGAGATAGCTCAACTTGGGAAAACATTAACTGATAGGGAATTAATAAGGTACATAATTGAAGGCTTGCCATCCTATTATGACCCAGTCATTAACCTCATCTTAGCAAACAGGAGCATCAAATTTGCCGAATTGAGGCAGATGATTTTGTCATTTGAAAGGAGAAATGCCTCTAACAGAAATGACCAGGCATTCAGAACCCTTCATAGCCGGCCCAATCCCAACACTAAAGTGTGCTTTATTTGTAATAAACCGGGCCATTTAAAAAAGGATTGCTGGTTTAATAGGAGTAAAAGTAAACAGCCCAGTACTAGTAAACCCGCCTACATAAGTAGACCTCATCCCTGGAAGAATAAAGCTTCTTTGGCGCAAGAATTTGCACTATGTGCGACTGCACGAGTTGATAATAGTGTGTGGTATGTTGATTCAGCAATCAGCAACAAGAAGTAAACAAGATAGATGTAATGAATAGGAAAGATAAAGTGAACCATGAAGTAGAAGAAAACAAGATAAAAATGTTTGCAGAAGAAGAAATAAATCAGGAACAAGAAATAAATCTTGAAATAAAAGTAAACAAGATAAACGAAATAAGCGAGGAAGAAGAAGTAAATCAGAAAGATGAAATAAACAAGATAGATGAAATAAACCATGAAGTAGAAGTAAGCAAGATAAAGGACTTAAACTACAAAGAAAAAGTAAACCAGCAAGAAGAAATAAACTATAAAGATGTAATAAACAAGATAGGTGAAATAAAACTGAAAGGAAAAGTAAACTAGGAAGAAGAACTATACCATAAGGAAAAAGTAAAGCAGAAAGAAGAGGTAAAGAAGATGGATGAAATAAACCAGGAAGAAAAGGCATATCGAAATGATAAAGGTAAAACTCCTCTCTTTGATGTGGGGAAACATCTTAGGGGCAAGGTAAAGAAGAAGACAAAAATGTTTGCATTTAGTTAACTTGAGTGTAATTGAACTGCTGGACCTCGAAAAGTGTATATAATTAAGGCCTTAAAAATTGTGTAGTTGTTAGTTAAATTTATGTAAATATTACAGAGTTGTATTAAGTGACTAGTAAGTATAGTTAGTAGCGGAATTACAATTAAGAGAAATAATAAATAATTTAGGAAGGAAATTGTTAGGAGAAATTGATTTATTATTTCTCATTGCTTGTGTCATTGTAAATATAATAATAATAAACAAAACAACACTGATGGTGGCAACACTGGCACAGAAGTATCTGGCTTTAAAAGAATAGCGTTTGTTGACGGTCTGTAGCTTTGTGCCCGCCATTGGTGAAGTATCTGGCCTTAATTGTTTGTGTTTTTTTGTTAATAAATCCTCTGATCCACAACAAAAACGTATGTATGATTCCTCACCCATCCATAACTGTAAGGAATCAATCCTATTCCTTAATAAAGTAAAATGATTGTGACATCACTTCAGCAATGTTTAGGGAGGAGAAATTGCAGACTTTTCAATTATTCAACTGATACCCGCATCTCTCCAATTCTCACAAACTGAGTACCAACTCTGGCAAAAAATATTACTTCTGATTTCATTAGGCTGTACCCAATGTTGTGGAAAAAAATGCAAATTTATAAAGGCTTATTTACACTTCACAGCGATGTGTAAATGCTGACGAGAACAAACTGCACTAATAGGACTCCCAGTGATTTGACAGAAGATTTTGATATAGATTTACTGTAAATAATTCTTTTCAGTAGTTATTATATTATAGTAGTTGTGCAAATAAGATGGTTGTAAATACATTATAATCACAGTAATCATTGATTAATTCTACAATAACCCTTAATTCTGATGATAAATGATTTGGATTCTAGCGTAAATTGATCTTTTTAATTCATAATTAATAATCATGCTAATTTTCCATTCTATCATCCAAATATGTTTAGTACAACCTCTTCACAAGATTTCTAAGAATTTTTAATTTAGTTAAATCTTTCACTGAAGAAAATATACAAAAAGTGAAGAAGAGGCATGTGGATAAAAAGAATAGCAAGAGCTTATAATTAATCAAAGATATGATCCATACCACCAGTGACCAATGGTCAGAACTACATGTAACCCAATGACAATCTGAAGTGTGAGATAGTCTGGGATGAAGTAAGCCCACATTGCAACTAACATGATACCAACAGCAAACATGGCTTGAAACACCAGGCCACATGTTGTTCTCTTTGATGGTCCCACCAACTCCATTGCTGAACAAAATAACAAATAGAATAAATAATTAAAATAATAATCATTATATTTATATGGTATTACAATTTACAATTAATACTTCATAATTTAGTGACAACAGTTCATACCACAGATTGCATAATAACAATAATGTATGAATTAATGAAATAAAGATTAGATAATATGCACTCAATAGGAAAAATACAAATGAAAACAAATAAAATAAAAAAAAAGAATCAATCACAACAGAATTAATAAACAGTAAACAGGTTCAAAAAGAAAGAAAATTAATCCATAGGTACATTAATAGTAAATAATATATTTTGATTGTACTGTAATACTATTGAACAGATTTTTGGATGGTTAGCTACTGTTTAATAAATCTATAATATTTTTTAGGATTGGCTCATAGTAAATTCCTATTGTTTGAATGATGGGATCTCCAGAAGTATTTGTAAAATTGAAAAAAAATCTGTAGAATCATGCAGCATGTCAATTATTCTTATGTATCTGAGATAATTATTTATGATTCTCCTAAACAAATTCTGTATCATTTCTAATTTCTTTATAGTTTGTATCAGGAGTAATTCTATACTGAATAGTTATTATGACATCATAGAACAGACATAGTTCATGATATCTTGAGTTAGTTTTTAGATTTTGTTAGGTTTTAAAATATCTGTCAGTACATACCAATTACAAAGGCGGGTATGTATGAACCAGCTGAGCCAAACATGCCATAGAGAAATGAGGCAAACAGGTATGCATAGTAATTGTTGATGAATGCAATGCCAACACTAACGATGAGCTGTATGGTTTGTGTCCAGCATTGTGTCTTCTTCCGGCCATATCTGAAATAGTGATAGATCAATTTAGCGTCCCCAGCTTATTTCAAGTTCGCTCTGGAACATAAATTTTCTGGGGGGTCGTATATTCTTTTGGTTTTCGGATCTTTTTTTTTTTTTTATAATTCAGAACCTATTGCATTTGAACAATTCTTTCTCATGTTACTTACTTGTCTGCAAGAAAACCCAATGTGAATGAACCAGTAAAGACACCTAACATGAAGATAGATTTAGACAGGGCTCCCAGCCACTTCTTATCACAGACCAGGTCCCACTAGTAACAGACGAGTAGTAGAATCTTTTTTTTCTTTTATATTTGTGCAACATATACTTGTTTTAGTTTAAAAAAATATAATTCTCATTTCATTTGCAATAGTAA
Source organism: Rhaphigaster nebulosa (assembly GCA_948150685.1). Classification (NCBI taxonomy): domain Eukaryota; kingdom Metazoa; phylum Arthropoda; class Insecta; order Hemiptera; family Pentatomidae; genus Rhaphigaster; species Rhaphigaster nebulosa. Next base: position 80,394,021 of record OX411310.1, read on the forward strand.
ATATCTTTAACATCAAAAAGCATGACCCCTCACCATAGAAATTGGCTCATGGGTTAGTTAGAAAAAAAATGAAGAATGTTTTTCAATTAAAAAAAAAAGAATATTACATTGAAAATGTAATCTCAATTGTGGTTCTGATGGAGACAAAACACTCACAAGCAATTTGAGACACAAAGATTGGAATGAGGTTTTGGGAAAAGCACTTCTAATCCTGTATGTTGATCCTTAATCATTTTCCCCTTTCTAAGATGTTTTAGAAGCAATACACATCTTAGCTTTGTGTAGGTGAAACCAAAGAAAATTACTATTATTATTTTGTAATGATAATTACCTCAAAACTTTAGTTATTTTAGAATATTTTTTCTAAAGTTATTTTTTCTTCTCTATGGTTTGATTTGAAATCTGCATATTTAAAATATAAAATATTTTTCAATTTAATAGTCTTTATCAATAAAGGATAATTAATTTCTTTTGTTTGTCTAAAAATACAAAACAAATCATTTGTTATGATACATTTTTGGAATTAATTGATGATTTCCATTATCCAAAATTTTATCTTAAGTAATATTATGGCAGTCCCAGTAACACCTGGTAAAGAAGAATATATTATTATGTATAATTTTTATGGTCTACTATAATTATTATAGTTCAATTGATCTTTTAGGATTGAAATTAACACTTTTTAAAGAATAATTCGGTGGTTTTTGTATCATCCTAATAAAATAACACAACACATAATAATAATAAGCAAAGCTAAACGAGTTAGTATTAATGCTTGAAAAGTATCTTGTTAGTAAGGTAATGAAAGTTTCTATAATTATTAGATAAATATAAATATCCCTAATATTATGGCAAAATATAATCTGACCAATATGGAGATGAAACTGATATTTAATGGTACCTCTACAGTTCGAGTATCCTTAAAATGTGTTCTATCATAGACCCATTTGGTACAAGCCTCAGTAAGATTAGTATTTGGGTTGATAAGGAGGCAGGAACTATGTGAGCCATCGGGATTTAATGGGATCGCAGCCAGTGCAGTCGGGGAGTCCCAGGCAAGATTAGTTCCGTTTTCAAGCCACGGCACTTGACATCTATAACAATTTGATGTAATATGAGGATTAAAATATAATTTTAATTTCTCAGTAAAAATAAATAGATAGTTGTTCAATAAACTTAATAATAATTAATGTAGCTACCTATGATTGGGTATTCCATTGATAGGAACAATGGACAAAGTATGCATACCAGCAGTTAATGATGTTAGTATCAGCAGGATAAACTGGTATAATTGGTACTTCCCAAACTCACCTAAAAATGAATAATTTATTATTATTAATTTACAATAATGTTTTCCAACCATAATGGATTCTCTTAAAATATTGTACAATTCCATCTATTATGAGTGCAAAAAGATGGAATATAGTACCTATCAGTAACAACATGCTACAAATAATTTGATTTTTTAGGAAATAATGTACGATATTTAATTATAATAGAATTGATTTGCTACAGAATTTGAAAAAGTTATTGAAATAAAATTCACATTATTTATTTATTAATGTCTTCTGTACTAAACAAGGAATCTATGAGATAAAGCAATATTTTCTAATATATTCTCTACCATTAATATTTTACACTTAATTATCTTTCTTTTATTTTTTTAATACAGTGATTAGTTAGACTAGTTGTGGTGGGGTGAATAAATTATGTAGCTGGGGTTCTTTGACATTTTACAACCCCAGGATTTGTCTCCAACCAGACAGGTTATTATTTCCTTGTCACAAATCTCCTGTTTCCAAATGAACTTCACGAGGACCAGATACCAGACAAAGGAAACCTCATTTATTTGGATTCTGCCTTAGTCCAGTTAGGTTTATCATAGTGCCGCTTAGCATTAACTGTCTGCAATATTGTGTATGACAGTTTCTGAAATCTGACGCAAGTAACAAGTCTCATTGTTTACTATTCCAAATTAGTTACAACAATTTCTTCCATCTTTTTTGTTGTTTATAGAATAAAACATAAATTTAATTTCCTAAAAACTTTATTTTTTTAAATCAGCCAAAAAATGTAAAATATTTATAAATCCATCAGATATTTCATGAAATAAGATTATTTATGACCATCTTATCATTTCCTGTTTGTTTACTATATTGGTGAAATATAGTTACAGCTATATTAAGATAATAATAATTATAAGATAATATTTATAATATTATAAATATTATAAGATAATATAATAATATTATAAGATAATAATTATTCTTTCAACTGTAAGCTCAATAAAGCCTACATTTCAATCAATTTAATTTTCAGGAAATGAGAATCTAAATTTTTATATAACTTAAGAAAATTATTATTGATGGAATGATTTTTGTGGCTTTTGGAAAGGCCTATTTCAAGATCACTTCCTTATTATGAAATAATTGATCATTCAAAGTTGTATTGTAATTTAATAATGGTTCTGTAGAAATATAAAAATATTCTCAATAATTCAAGAAGTTGGTTGGATAAAAAACATTTTAATTTTCGGTAAAATATATTAATAATATTTGTTTGTTTTCAAATAAGACATTTTAAATAGGATGATTAAATTTATATTTCTGTCATATATAAAACTAGATTTTAATTTTCATTATTCACATACTTAAACGATTTTTATGTATCGTAATAATTTTCATAATGCTTGTAACCTTCATAGTTTTCTTTTTATCGTGTTTTTTTTTTTTATTCAATTTCATACTGGCTGTTAGTTGGTTTGGCTTTGTCCCGTGAAGGTCTGCAACTTAAGTCTGATACATCGGCACACGTTGAAATAAGTTTATACTTATCTGCGTGTTTTTCTTTCCATACCGCACCCTTCAACCAACTCCTTGTATTCTCCCTTCAGTATATCACTGAGGAATAACAGGGGTTAAATAGAATGTTAAAATAAAAACTCAACTATTACAGACAGCTGCAGGATTATTATTTCAATGCAAGTGCAATAATTTCAGTAATTCGTTGAGCAGTAGATATTAACTCCTTTATGCTAATGAGTGAATAATGTCTTATTGTTAATATTAATGTTAATAAGACAAAATAATCTAATTACTTTCAGAATAAATATTTTAATAATTTTGTTGATAGTATGGTGGTTGCATCTCAATGTACTTTTGATACATGTATTTCTTCCTAAAAAAATTTAACGATTTCTTTAGGGTTTAGATGTGGGGAGACCTTTGATTCTTTAGGCCAGGTGAGCAACATAAAAACTAGAAATTAATTAATCAGCAGTTCAGTTTAAAAAAAAAAATTAATTATATCTGGCTGATCACCTTACCTCTCTCAGCCTTTCATCAACATGGTAACAGACAAACCAGTAGGATGAATCTTTTTTATAGAATTTATTAAGATATAATGTGTTTGGCATGATTCTTTGAAAAAGCACAAGATTATATACAATGATATAAATCAACGCCCTAGTGCATAAAATTTGTAATTTTAAAATTAATCTTTAACTGAGTTCATTACACTGTAATTGTAAATATTTCATTTTCCTTTACACAATTCTGATAAATAAAAAATTCTAATAAAATTGCCATTAAATATATAGAGATAAGATATGATTCCGTTAGTGGTTTAGTTTTTAAATGTTAAATTCAACCACTTGGAGGATATCTTGAACCATGCCACTTGTAATACTTAAGCTGGTAAGAGGCTTTGATGAATTACTACACTGCAATTGTAAATTTATGACTTACTAAAACGTTGTGTAACAAAACATTTCTAGTGTGAGCTTCACTATAAAGAATTACACATTTAAAATAAAATTACTGAACAAATAATTTTTAAATGATTACTCTTCCTCTCCCAGCTAATTCATCCTACTGATTGTACACCTATTTTTATTCAAGTTCTGCTACTACAGAGGAAGGTACACATGGGTGATTCACAGAGCCACCTTAAGATATTCAGGCCTTGTGGTCTACTAATAATGTGCGCCCTCTTCAAAAGATATGCATACATATAATATTTTCTATTTCATTAACAGATAATTTGCTTATTTTTGTCATGAAAAGATTTTGAATAAAAAGTCTTCGATTTTTTTTTTTTTATGGCTTCAAAAATCGTTTTATGGCTTCTTCACTTACACATACTTACCAAATTTCATTTATAGAAGTTTTTCGTTTTTTGCCTTGGCTCAAATATCCAGATGTTACTCGAAAATATTTTTTTTAACTTTAAATACAAAATATATTTGAATATTGATATTTGGGATTTCCTTCTTAAAAAATCCTTAAACAGTATATTTTGGGCCACTTGGTCTGCCTAAAAGTTGTTTACCAGTTATTTTTCAAATAAAATACTTTTAAAATAAGTAAGTTATCCCTCCCTCTCATAAGCCTGGGATCCTCTATTGCGTGGGATCTGTAGAGGTAGTTGTTGTGGCTCTGGGTTGATTCCGTTTTTATTTTTTTTTGTCAAATATCTCATTTCTTGCCGACTAAAAAGGATCCGTTGGTGTTTGTTTATCTCTTGAGCGAGCAAAGTGATCGAAGTCGACAGCACAAATAATTTTAATTAATATCTGATAATATCAAATTAAAGCAGTAATGATTTTAATTATTCCAAAGAATATGATGCTTAAAATTGTATACAAAGTAGTTAGCACTAATGGCTCTACAGAGTGCTAGTGCGGTGACCTTTGGATAAGTTCAGCCACAGATACTGATAAAGAGACCCGATTGTAAAGTTGCACCTAAAATAACAATGACAAAGGAATGAGACACTGAGGAATGTTGATTTCGGCTTCAACAGGCGATAACCCTATCTTTTACTTATCTTTATCTTTTACTTATAAAAAAAAGCTGTGCCTATAGATTACGAAGTCATCCATTGGAAAAAAGTATAAAATAATAACATATTTGAAACACACTTACTAGATGATATTGTTCGGCGACAAAGGAATGAGGAGAATAAACGGATACACCACAAATTACTTTCCGTAATTTATGGCTTTAAAGCTATTGATTGTAAATAATAATAACAAAGTAGTGGGAACGCGTTAGGCAGTAACTGCCAGTGTTATCAGGCTAGGAACATTAATAAATTTAACATTTATTAATAAAGTTATTAATAATTTAATTTAATAAATTTAATTTAAATTTAAAATTTAATAAATAATAATTTAAAATTTAATAAATAATAAGTTATTTAACATCTTATTAATAAAGTTATCCCTCCCTCTCATAAGCCTGGGATCCTCTATTGCGTGGGATCTGTAGAGGTAGTTGTTGTGGCTCTGGGTTGATTCCGTTTTTATTTTTTTTTGTCAAATATCTCATTTCTTGCCGACTAAAAAGGATCCGTTGGTGTTTGTTTATCTCTTGAGCGAGCAAAGTGATCGAAGTCGACAGCACAAATAATTTTAATTAATATCTGATAATATCAAATTAAAGCAGTAATGATTTTAGTTATTCCAAAGAATATGATGCTTAAAATTGTATACAAAGTAGTTAGCACTAATGGCTCTACAGAGTGCTAGTGCGGTGACCTTTGGATAAGTTCAGCCACAGATACTGATAAAGAGACCCGATTGTAAAGTTGCACCTAAAATAACAATGACAAAGGAATGAGACACTGAGGAATGTTGATTTCGGCTTCAACAGGCGATAACCCTATCTTTTACTTATCTTTATCTTTTACTTATAAAAAAAAGCTGTGCCTATAGATTACGAAGTCATCCATTGGAAAAAAGTATAAAATAATAACATATTTGAAACACACTTACTAGATGATATTGTTCGGCGACAAAGGAATGAGGAGAATAAACGGATACACCACAAATTACTTTCCGTAATTTATGGCTTTAAAGCTATTGATTGTAAATAATAATAACAAAGTAGTGGGAACGCGTTAGGCAGTAACTGCCAGTGTTATCAGGCTAGGAACATTAATAAATTTAACATGTGTAAGATTCTGACAGAAAATTCGAACTTTAACAAAGGAATGAGAATCGGATTGAGGGACAGAGATGAGTCGTGTATAAGCAGCGTATTGCATTAGAGGATTTTCCTTTCCTTGTCTTAAAAGGCTTTCAAAACTGGAACAAATATCATCAAATCTAGCCTAGACGTGTCATTGTTCTTACACTAAAGTTAACAGATGTTTTACAATGGTATGTGGGACATGCGAAACAAAAATGATTTCTTTCTTATTATCAATTATATATTTTATATTGATTTTTTAAAAATGTAAATAATTGATAAACATTAAATTTTGCCATAATGAGGGTTACCTAATGGGGAACGTCTGGTCACTTTACCTTACACAAGCTGTTGAATGCAACAAAGCGCGACCTCGAATAGGCCAAAGGAATGAGAATTGGGTGGATTGTGACCAATTAAAATAATGATGTTTAGCGAATTCGAGATAATAAAAAGAATATATTAAGTCATACCGGGAAAGTTGGATACACATTGCCCATTTTTGGAATAATCACCCATATATATATTTAAATTATCTTTCAATAACAGAGTTCAATTGCAATATATATGTACCGATTACATAACGCTTAGCCGAGACAAACTTGGCAATATGAAGATGACAATAGATCACAGATAGGGGTGAGAAAATCGATAATTGGTGTTGGAGGAGCATTGATCCTTTGTTTTAATTCATTAAAAATTGCATAAGATGCCAGCTTTACGAAGTTTATTTCCATTCAATCAAGGTTGTTAATACCATCGGCATTCATTATTCTTACAGCCAATCATTATACAATGAGAGTACGTTTGATGAAACTTGAATAGTAACTTATATAATAAAATTATTAACAAACAAACTATGTAATCTAATCTTGTGTTTTATAAGTTACAAAAATAAGATGTATACAAATGCTGTTATATTCGATTTGATTAAAAGGCCGTTTGGATGGGGACCAATATTCGATAATAACGATATTTTACTTCCTGATATCATATCGATAACTACAGCCTGATATATTTATTTAGAAATGATAAGCAAGTAATTTTGTGATGCCACTGGGCCATTCTCAAATAAACTGTCACTTCGGCTATCCTCAGATTTCTAGAAGCTCGTTATTTTTCATTTTCGGTATTTATTTTTTCAACCCCGTTCAATTTTCCATTCAGTTGATCATGAAGCAAAGTACCTTTTGAGATATTTAATTTTCAAAAAGTTGACAAATAAAAAGTTTGTAAAAAAATTTCTAGGGAAAAGTACGCGCGAGTTACATTCTGTCCTAAATAAATTTCGAAAATTTTCACTAAATATTTTGATTACTAGAGTAATAACGCAAAAAACGATAATTTTTTTAGTGCCTATCTCTCGTGACATAAAAGGGTTTTCTATTTTTTAAAGTACCTAGAAAATCCAAAAATTGTATAAGAAATAAAAAACAAACAAAACAAAAATCGTAAAACTCGCAGAGGCAGATTTGGTTGACGTCCGCATGATGGTATAGAAGGATCAATCTAATTAGGGATTGATATATTATTTGCCACTTCTATGATTTTATTTTTGTTGAAAACTAGTTTTAAATGTTATACATTCATCTTCAGTTCTAAAAACACACAAAAATTAAAAAATAAGCAATTAAAAACACAGTTTGGTATTATTATACATATTAAATTAAATGTAATATAAATTAGTTTTATAAAACATTTATGAATTATGAATTAAATTGCGACAAGAAATCAAATACATGTTAGTACTCACCAAGGTTTATATATAATCTACTATTTATAATAAATAATCTACTTAAACCTTGGTAAGTGGTAAGCACCAACATGTATTTGATTTCTTGTCTTAATTAAATTGAGTTCGTAATTGCTTTGTAATACTAATTTATATTACATTTTATTTAATATGTAAAATAACACCAAACTGTATTTTGAATTGCTCATTTTTGAATTTTTGTATGATTTTAAAACTTAAGATGACTGTTTTACATTTGAAATTAATTTTCAATAAAAACAAAATTATAGAAGTGGCAAATAATCTATCAATCCCTAATTAAAGACAGATTTTGCACTCTTTGACACTGATATCACACTTATATAGGGCTCAAAGTTACTTTACATGAAGGTGAATATGTTTTTTTCCACACTTCGAAAGTGACTGTTTATTTGAGAATGATTTCACTATCTCCCTTCCTCTAATCAGATATTATCTTAAGTTTAAGAAAGATATTTTAATGACGTCGAACATTAGATGGTAATACCGATATGTATGTGTCAGTATTAATGATTTGCTAATAACATTCGATTTTTTTTAATGTAATCATCAATTTACCTCTTTTTTTTTAATTATCTGATATTTCATAATCTCAAACAAGCATTCCTCGGGTAAAATGAAATTCAGGGCTTTAAACAGTTGTTTACATAATATGGTCATGTGGTACTGTTTCAAATCAAATGTTTTTCAGATACACATACGGTGTCTTTTTTTTTATTGATACAAACCAAATGGCTCGCAGCTCATAATAAAGATACAATTTACACTATATTAAATTTAGTTCTTCGCAACACTGATCTTCTTTAGATGAAGAAAAATATATATACATATGCATACTTTGTTTTTCCTTTACATAACAGTATCATAATAACAATTTTACATCAATATAAATAATTAATATTAATATTACAATCAACATTAATATTTCAATGAATTAAATCAAATTATGTAAACATGATTTATATAATTTTATAAAAATCAAAAAAGGTTAAATTTATATATATATATATATTAAAGATAGATATATATATATACATATATATAGCATTTCCTAGTCAAATTTAACCGTTTCCATTTCAAATGAAACCTTGATTTAAAAAATCGAAATTTTCTAGCGATACCTTATCATTCGATATATCGATGATAGATGATATTGATATTTTACAACGATATATCGATTATACTGAAATTTTAAACAATATTAGAGTAGAATCTCGATAATTCCGGTATTCCCTATATCCCGATAATTCGTAATAATTCTTTGGTCCTTTGAAAATCTCTCTTTAATCCGCATAAAACCAATGCTATCAAGTCCCTTCGATAATTCGTATTATTATCGTCTTCAAAGTACTGTAACGTCTTATAATTCGAATTTCCAAAAATTAAGTTTGTTCATGACTGACAAGTGGCGAAACCACCGGCTTTAAAAAAAGTCACCGATAGCCTATCGTGCAAACACAAAAACATATACCACAATCGAAATATTCAACGAATGTGTACAATCAGATATAGAATAAAAAAAAAAAAAAATCTTCAACTGTTTATTGATAATTTTACGGCCCACAACTGTTCCCCATCACTGTTCCCCAGCGATGTTAATGTTCTGTTTTTGCCTCCCGACACAAGCTCTGAACAGCAGTCTCCAGACGGCCATAATTAAACGATTTACAAAATTAAATTAATTAATTAAAACATTTAACGCAAAGAAGTAGTGATGAAACTCTGCGACAGAATCGAAGATGGGAATCACCTACCTCAAAATGAAGAAATTACCACAACTCTCCAAGATTTCGCCTATTTTGACTATGGTTTAGCGGTAACTAGGACCCTGACTGACGAGAAAATTTAGACTCCGTTTGAAAAAAAGATTAAAGAGAAATTAATGAAGTTCTCAAATGGCGAAATAATACATGTTACAGCGTGCTTCTTAATTTTAATTAACAATTATCTTTATTCGGTAAAGCTCCAGAATCGTATCCCTAACATGGCGGAGGTTCAGATTTTTTAAGACCTGACTATACTTCGAGCTGCGCATTCCCACAACAAATACTCAAATAAATATTTACTCAATAAATCAACTTCCGCGATTCGTGTTATAGATTGTTGTTGTCTATAATTTGGCATGGTTATATTTATTGTGTTTTTTTTTTTCATTCTGTCAGTATTCATGAATAGACTTTCATTGGGGGAGGCAGGAAAGTTTATCTCTTGAGCGAGCGTAGCGAGTAGAAGTCGACAGCTATAATCTAATTGAAGTAGTAATAATTTAAATTAGAGGCCCCGACCTCAAACTGATAAGTATCCGTTTGTTTGATTGTATTTGTTGTAAGCATGCGCAGTCAGGTCTTAAAAATCTAGACGTCCTTCATGTTGGGGTCGAGATTCTAGAGTTCTACCAGTAAATATAAGAATAAGCAATATTTAATTACCAAACAATAATTAGTAGATAAGATTTATATATAAGTAATGTTAAATAATATATAAAGATAAACCGTTAATAATATAAATGGTGATTGTATTGAGATGTATAGCAAATGAATTGCATGCTTTTACATGAATGTTTTGAGAATGCACATTGTAGTCGGAAAAGTTATAAGATAAATAAATTTTTAGAAGTTTGAAGGTTTTATTATTAGTTTTATTACAAAACTCGTAGAAGAATATAATATATGAAATATAGCTAAAATTCTACGAGATAAAAATGTGTTATAACGATTTTTTTCCCAAAGTATAATTCTATTCTGTCTTTTTAATTTATATAGATTCATGGCTAATAAAAAATATTGTTTTATAAATAATAATTATATTATTTCATAATCTTCTTTGCAGTTTAACATTATACTCATTCAATGCCCTTGTATTTGCTTTTTCATCCATTTCCTTCCGATATATCGATACTTTTCTAGTGATTATCGGTGGATATCGATATATGGTTTTGCGATTTTGCAAAATATCGAATATTGATATTTTCCTTTCGATGTTCCAACCCTAGTTTACATAATGATATTTTTTATGATCATTTTAATTGCTATTGTGTTATTACCGCCTTCTACGGAAGTATTTACGCCTAGTAAAGGAAGTATCGTATTGGCGAAAATCTTCGGTTTTTAGATTTCAATGGAAATATCCATTTAACAATCCATTTAATATAAATTTAAATAATTATTTTAAATCAATATAAATAAAATACTAGATTTCAGTAAAAATTATGCAACCGGAAGGGATACTTTACTTGAACACCATAATAAACTTTCATCAATAATAAAATTAAAATATAAAGCAAAACATCTCAAATTTAGTGTAAAAGACTTTTATATTTATACAAATAATATGCTAGATTCTGGTTAAAATTGGTTAGCCGGAAGTGGTACTTTACCTGAAACTGTTTTTATCTTTCTACTTCCCGCCTTTTTTTTGAACCACCGAATTATAATTTTAGTAGGCCTACAAGAAAGTCTTGCGGTGTCACATAGATATTTTAAAAAACGAAGCCACGTTACAAGTGGTATTCGTATCGCTTAATTTTAACTTTTTGCATATCCACTTAATTGAGATCCATTCTTGGGTTCTCGAGGGCCTTTATTATGAATATATTATCGATTTTACGACCTTGCACTAAAGTATCGATTTATTTTAACTTTTCGGATATTCTCGATATTGAGTTTCATTATTTCGCGATTTCAAAATCTATTGTATTTTTGTCATAGGGGCCACTATTGACCTTGTATTGGACTTCAATATCGAGAATATCCGAAAAGTTAAAATAAATCGATACGCGAGCTTGCGAATTTAAAATCGATAGTATTTTTGTAATAGGAGCCTCCGATAACCCAGTAATGGACCTCATTTCGAGAGTATCCGAGAAGTTAAAATGAATATATGCCAAAACCACATTAAAGCAAGCCACGTTTTTTTAAAAAACAATAGGTAATTAAAATAACCATAAACAACATAATTATGTAAACACAATTTATATTAATTTTAAATAATTAATAACATTACGGAGCCATATTCAACCGTTTCTAAAACAAACTCAACCTTTTTTGAGTTCAACCAATTAATATAAATCATGTTTACATAATTATGTTGTTTATGGTTATCTAAATGATCTATTGTGTTTTTTAAACAACGTGGCTTGTTTTCATGTGATATTTGTATCTATTCATTTTAACTTATCGGATATCTTCGTTACTGAGGTCCATTACGAGGTTATCGGTGGCCTCTACTAAAAAAATACTATCGAATTTGAATTCGTGAGCTCACGTATCAATTTATTTTAACTTCTCGGATGTTCTCGATATCGAGGTCAATTAAGGAGTTATCAGAGACCCTTAGTATGAAAATATTTTGAAATCGTGCGCTCACGATCGATATTTGAATTAAGTGATTACAATAAAAGGAAATGCCCATGCGCGATAAAAAATATATTTTGTATTATCGATTATGAATTTGCGTCCTTACAAAAGTGAAAAAATGATCCATGTTCCAAATAATAATATTAAAGAAGTAGAATTAAATGAAATTGAGAGCAAATTCATAATTAGTATCTCCAAAAATTATTGCGCGCTCACTTCATGCAGTTCGATGAAACTGAAATTCCAATTATCTAAAAATCGATCCCAACATCGAAAAGATCGGAAAAGCTAAAGTAAATAATAAAGTCGATAGTGTTTTCATAAAAAGGGCCACTGATAAACCAATAATGAACCTCAATATCGAGGATATTATTAAAGTTTAAGTAAATCGATACTTAGGTGCGCGATCTTAAAATAGATAGTGTTTTCATAAGAAGAGACCTCGATCACCCCAGACCTCAATTGGACCTCAATTATGAAGATATCCGAAAACTTAAATTAATCGATACGAATACCATTTATACAAAGCCACGTTTTTAAACGCAGAAAGCACCTCTGAAACTACGGACATCTTGTACATTTGTCGCGTGCCTACTATCCACTAAGACATGGTCAATTTGAATCCGAGTCCTTCCATCTGGAGAAACCCAGGTCTCTTTGTGAATATTCTTGGGAGCAAAAAAGGTGTAACTCATCCTCATTCCCTTAGATGCAGCAAAGTCTATCAGAGTATATATCCATTATCACCTATAACTGGATGGAATGCGCTCATCTTCCAAATTTTGGCGTTCCAATCTCCTAACACAATTTTCACATCGTATTTCAGGATTCCGTCAACCCTTCCATAGTGTTCCATAAAATTCATCTTTTTCTTCCTCTCATTTATCTTCTGTCGGCGCATGCACGCTCACCATAGATACATTGAAAAACCTTTCTTTCAGTCTTATTCTACAGATTCTGTCATTGACTACCTCGTAATCAATTACTGCTTGTTTAAAAGCGTTCCTTACCATAAAACCCGTTCCCAACACATTAGTCTTACTGCCACTGTTGAAGACAGTGTAATTATTCAGTACCGCTCTCTCACATCCATCCTTGTAAATATAATCCTGTAAATATGAATCATGTATATATTTTTAGTAGTAGGTTTATTTTATTTTTACTTAATAAACAACCAGAAGAGGAACCTCACCCCTAAATAATGAGAAGATCCCCGATCGGGAAGTTTCATTTAAATTGTAAATAGTCAGCAGACCTTCCAGTACCAACAGGTAGAAAAAGGTAAAGTACAGTAAGTTTTATAATTTTTTTATAATTATTTGTTTTATTAATCCTATTTTTTATTAGAGGGATTAGAAAAAAACAAACAAAGTTGGTGAGATTAATTGAAATGACCCGGAAGGAAACCAAGACTGAGGTAGGGGTTGGTGCAGTTTGAAGTGACAGGCGGACTGAGACAAGATGATCCACTGTATCCCATAGTATTCAACCTGGCCCTCGAAAAAGCGATAAGAACTAACTCCGGAGAAAATATTTATAACAGGCTGACCCAGCATATGGCGTACGCAAATGATGTAGTCATTACAGCGCGCACATTACCAGCACATTCAGTAGCGTTAAAAGAGTTTGAAGCGGCGGCATTGAGCTTACGAATTAATGAAAATAAGACGAAATATATGAGGACGTCAAGGACACAACCAGGTAGAGAAAAAGAAGTGCAAATCAATGGGCACAATTTCAGGCGCTACAAGAGCTTCAAATATCTAGGATCTCTAGTTACAGAAGAAAACGATACAAGTGCACAGATCAAAGCCAGAATAGCGGCTGGTAGCAGATGCTTTTTTGCGCTAAATAAAGTGCTTAAATTCTGCAAAAAAAAAACAAAACATTTATAAGAGCATAATAAGATCGGTGGTAACATATGGCAGCGAGAGCTGGGTTTTGACTAGGGAGAGCGAGATGATTCTGAAGGTTTGGTAAAGAAAGGTCCTCAGAAAGATATTCGGCCCGGTAAAAGAACATGGTCATTGGAGAATTAGAAGAAATAGAGAACGCGAACAACTCTTTGGATCTAATACTGTGGTCATCATCAAAAAATGAAGACTGAGGTGACTAGGCCATGTGAAAAGGTTGCCGAATGAGAGGCTACCAAAGAAGATGATGAATGGTAGGCCAGACGGAAAGATATTGAGAGGAAGACCGAGGCTGAGGTGATTGGACGACGTGGAGGATGATCTGAGGCGGCTGGGAGTGAGAGGATGTCGAAGGAAGGTGGAAGAAAGGTGGAAGAAAGGCAAGAATTTCCATCAATTCTGCGTGAGACCAAGGCTCAACTAGGGCTGTAGTGCCATTTAGTTAGTTAGTCAGATGGAAGATCTCGCATTCCTGGATATCAAGGAAGCCTTTGATTCGTTCCCAAGACAAGAAATATACGAAGCTCTAGCCGCTAAAAATGTGCCCGCTATATTAATAACTGCAATAAAAGCTACTTACCAGGATTCGAAAAGTGTGATTAGAATAAACGGAATATACTCCACGACTTTCGATATGAGTAAAGAGACTAAACAAGGGGACAGCCTTAGTCCTCTTCTTTTCATCATGTCATGGATGAGATTTTAAAAATATGTAAGCGAAGGACGACATGGACAGTCGTGGGACAGTTATGGCTTTCTCAGACAATATTGTCCTCATAGCCGATTCAAACGAAAGCAAGCAGTTATTGAGTGGGAAGTGGAGCAAGAAAGTAAGGGCGATTCACAAAATGCTTGGAAAAGCAGGGTAATAAACCTTGGTCGTGTTGAAGAACAGATAATAGTTCGCTGCAAGGAGGAGATATTATAAACAGCAGAGGACTACACTTATCTTGGAATAGTGCTCAGCAGAAATGGAAAAATTGACCAACAACTTTCCAACAGAATAATGAAAGCTAATTATATACATATTACATCGCAGTGGTAAGGAAAAGGGAAGTGGATAACAATGCTAAATTACTAAAATACTTGGACCTTATACAATCTTCCGATCTACGCCCTGATCTGGATCTAATACAATCCTATCATCTACGCCCCGGTCTGGACCTAATAAAATCCTCCCATTTATGCCTCGATGTGAACCTCATACAATCCTCTACGCCCTGATCTGGACTTCAGAATATCGATTAGTCAAGACGTTAAACAGTTTGTCAGAGGATAAGGCTGAGTTTACATAAATATGATAAAGGATGAGCAAAGAACACATTTTGTACAGATATCGTATAACCGAATATATAAATAGAAAGAACTTCTTTTATAAATGTGTTTACGTCAGTTTGCTAATCCTGGATACATTATTTCTGGGGTATCAAGATTTCGAAAGATTGTGAAATTTACTATAAGCAGGTCATCTATACGCCCTGTCTTAAATAGGTATCAATAATTGCATATTTTACTATTTTATGATGAAATTAAATAAGCTGAAGTACTGTTATCAGTTGTAATATTTATCAATTTTATCTTTAAGTATTTGTTATGCAATGGTCTCTCTTCTGGGCTGTTTAATTTCGAATGTTTATATATATATATATATATATATATATATATATATATATATATATATATATATATATATATATATATATATGTATAAGGTGCCTTATATAAATCGGCTGAAATAGTTCTCACGGCCAAATGGGCCGTTCTCAAGATCAAATAAAAGAAATGCCAGAAGAAAAGGTCGTAGCTCTACTTCTATAGTTTCACCGACCGCTATTGCATTTTATTTTGCGATACTTGTGATTGACGCACTGCGAAAACTTGAGTTTTGCAGCTATCTACTTTTTAATAGGATTTTAGTAGGCATTTTAGAGTTACGAATGACCCCGCAAATCGCATTTCGATATATTCAAAATTAAAGGATTTACACCATCAGAATTATATTTATTAATATGTATTAATATTAAAACAAACATATAAATACTATGTAAAATATGTAAATACAATAACAATATTTAATTTGTTCATTCCAAAAAACGATTTACTCATAAACAGGAAAACAGTTGGAAGATGCCAGCCAGGCCACTTGTGTACATCTAAATACAGTCAAGTATCGAACCCAGCAGCTTTAAACAATATAAAGCATTTCAAAAAACCGTGACGGTCTTGTGAAATAAAAAGTACAAGAAAGAAAGAAGAAACATTTATGATGCAAATTTGAGGAAAATTCACTGATAAAATGTAAATCAAACCCATCACTTATGATGACAACAATCTCACTACTTAATGTAGGCAGCTGTAAGTACAACTAGCACATTATACTGGTGAATTGTTGTTCAACTAGTAACTGTAACGATCGTATGGCCGACCCGAGAGACTAAGTGATAAACGTAGTTTACAGTATACCTTTATAGTTTAAAAATGTTTGAAGCAATGTAATTTGTATAATAATGTTAATATATTATTTATGTATTCTAGATAATAAATACGCAATCTTTCCAACAAATACTTTAATAACTGCAGTGCAATTTCACTTTATTGGCTAGAGACGAGTGACGGTCGGGGGTTTATAAACCTTTTTGAGCCTATAAACAAAAGATAAGATATTTCTCGAAAAGTAGACTGTATGGTTTTACTTTGATAAATTGATTTAAGTTCAAATTCACTAAAAATATTGATTTTGACGTTTTAATCCTAACTTTTGTCTAGCAGGACTGTGAAAAATTAGTGCTTTGAGAATAGCCCTGAAGTAACTGGAGCTTTTCGGGAAGTAGCTGTTTCAATACGTAAACTCAATTGACAATTTCGCTGCCTTATTCTTTTAACTAATGGCTTCGGCAATCAGCTGCATGTATTTTTAATCTGATTTATTTTTTAAGACATCTTGTAGTTTTTTTATAATTTTTTAATAAAGGTACGTTCTGTAATTCATACTGCGCGATATTAAGTGCGATGAAAGAGCAATTGCTAGAGATGAAAGCCTGATTATTATTCAAAATCAGGATTTTCTAACAATTCCTGAGCTTGAGCTCGTCGTTTATTTTGTCAAATTTGTTGGAGTAGTACTCAACAGCCTCCAACCAAGTTCCCAATCCCGTTACTACTGGTGTTTAAGGAGGTAAAGGCAGTTCAGGGTAATTTTCCTTGACACTATGTACTCGGTTTGGAGCTTTTAAAAAAAACTTTTTTAACGAAGAAATCAAGATATCTACCTCTTGGAATTCAGACTGACAGC
Source organism: Rhaphigaster nebulosa (assembly GCA_948150685.1). Classification (NCBI taxonomy): domain Eukaryota; kingdom Metazoa; phylum Arthropoda; class Insecta; order Hemiptera; family Pentatomidae; genus Rhaphigaster; species Rhaphigaster nebulosa. The sequence continues at coordinate 80,411,324 of OX411310.1, forward strand.
TTCAGAAACACGATAGAACTCGTGCGCAAGACATATGACATGAAGTATTTTAGGATAAAATTCTGTTAGGGACTTTCCTGCTTTAATCGCATACGGAGAGCCGTCTGATAAAAGCGCGAACACTTTTTCATCCGTCACTTTAGGAGAAATGGCTTTGAAGGGGAATCTGAACAGAATGTACAACGATGATATTGGCAATATACCGACCTTCAGCATCAGTTGTCTCATTCATCTGAAAACTAAATAGATCCCTCCCTGACAATTTCTTGAAGTTTTGCGACGATTTTATAGTATGCGTTCCGCAGATGGTTTTTTCTTAAGGTGATCTGATCTGTTTTTTTCCCCATTGCATTTTTCCTAAAAGCCTTTGAGACAGGGAATGCTTATTTTTTTCAAAGAGATATCGGCGCTTATGAATGCGGGACACAAATAAATGCAAGGCAGATTTACTTTCTCTACTGTATATAGCGTGTATATATCTAATGTATATAGCGTGATGGAACTTTGCACAAATTGATTATTTTTCTTTGTTCACTTTTTCAAAGACTATAAAGGCTGGGTAACTAGGAAACATTGGGCAACAAGAAAAAAAAATATTAAGAAATTGCAATTATATATATATATATATATATAATCGTTAACACCCACTACTCGCTACCTATCTGAATAAGAATGGTACAGTATGAGAGAAAAAATGTCTTCAAATTATCAGTTGAAATTTCTCTAGCCCATCACCTTTTTTCACCTTCAAAGGCGATTACTCGAATTTACCAGAATTGGTCGTTCTTTACTTTCTGCACATATTTTTCATGAAAATAGGGTTGTAGAGAAACTCCTCGAGAACAAATAGCGCTTTGAAAAATGGCTCTAGGACCATTTTGGCCCTTGTCCAATTTTTTTTCTCGAAATCATCTGTTTCTACATTTTCCCCATTTCCGAGGCAAGTTATTATTTGTTTTGTGTTAATTTTATATTATAGATAGACATTAACAAAAGCCACAATTTAAGCCTTAAAAGATAACTGAAAGCCTTGTAGTAAAATGTCTAAAAGTAGCCACATTTCGCGGAGTTTTTTTGCGAAATTTTATTGAAAAAATGGGGATTTTACTGAACTAATATTAAAGTTGGTGATCTTAAACAATTTTGGAATCGCATCAATCAAATACTTTGAGCAATCAACAGTTTTGAGGATGCTGACACTCCAGCTAATGACTTCTGAAAGGTTGTGTTGTGTTGAAGAATTAACCAAAAACTCCTTACCAAATCCATTTTACATGTACTCGTTGCTTGATTGTTCGTGGAAATTTTTCTATGTCGCTTAGCTACCGTGTTTTGCGATATCTCCTTTTTTTGGAGTTTCGATTAGAAACAGGAGTTATTTATAGCTCAAGAATGATTAAAACTCAATAAGGAAATGTGGCCTTCTCTTTAACTTATGATTTAAATTAATTAAATTTAAGACTTGCTTTTTACATATCGTTTCATAAATTATTGGACCCATGAAAAGGAAACAAAAACACATACGATTTTTTCTTTGTTCGTGTTTGGTTTTAAGGCCGAAAAACTGCCGGCGATTTTTTAATCCTCGGGTAATCGAACATACACAACACTTGAGTATTCTTCCCCAACCTTTTCAGCAAAACAGGATTATCTAATTGTCAGCTAATACTTGACGCAGGGCTCAGATAATGAGTTAATTTTATAGATAATTTAATTAGCGACAACGTTTACTACGGAGGTATTTTTGATAAAAGGCTTTCTTTTAGAGAAAAATGAAAATTTGTATATATATACAAATTTTTATATATATATATATATATATATATATATATATATATATATATATATATATATATATAATTATGTATTGATTCCTAATTATAGATAGATAGATAGATAGATAGATAAAAGAACTTTATTCTGGGACTAGGCCCCTTAAGAATAACATGAAGGAACCAATAAAACAGTAACATTATCTGGCCATAAGACTATAGAATACAGAACAATTAATTTTTACAATATCTTCTGTAAAATAAATAAGCAAATAAATAGGTTTTTTTATCGAAAAAATATAATTGATTTGAGCAAAACAAAAAAAAGAGAAAAAAAACAGAAAAAAGTAAAAAAGAAACACAGAGAAAATGAAAAATACAAAAATAATGAATTGATTAGCAAAGTTTTTCCAAATCTTTTATCCACTTCTGATCCAGATGTTAATCCCAAACTGAAATTTCGCAATTAGAGAGCATCATTTTGGAGAGAAAGTAGGTAGGTGTTGGAAAAGGAGGGATTTGAATGAGGATAGAGAAGAAGCATGTCGGATATTAGAAGGAAAGGAATTCCAAAGGGTAGAGGAGCGGGCGAGGAAGGAGCGTTCGAATGTTTTGGTTCTGTGGGAGGGAGTATGGAGGTCAGAAAGGCGAGATCTTCTTTCCAGTGCGTGGACCGAGGATTTGAATTGTAGGAGGCTGTAGATGTAGGAAGGATGGTGGGTGGTGATGGTTTGGCATAGAAAAGATCCGAGGAAATATTGTCTACGGTTGCAGGGGAAGAGCCACTCCAACTCGCCGTATAGGTGGGACACATAGTTTTTGATTGAGGAGCTGAACGTGACGGGGTGATCATTTAGGATTAAAGTAGGAAAGGTGTCATTGGATCTGAGGAGGGAATTGGAACCTATGACAATGGCCTGAGTTTTCATAGCGTTTAAACTTAATCTTTTCAGGTTTGCCCAGGCACTGATTCTATCTAGGTCTTCCTGGATACTGGCAAACGCTACTAATAGCTCAGAAGGAGGAAAGGATAAATAGATTTGGAAGTCGTCGGCGTATAAGTGGTGGGAACAGTGGTGGATTGAATTAGGAAGATCATTTATATAGGTATTGAAAAGCAGAAAACCATTGGATAGAGCTGTTGGAAAAGGATAGTGATTTTAATTTGGTAAAAAGGATAGAATGGTCCAGGGAATCAAAAGCTTTAGAAAAGTCAAGGAGTATTAATACAGTTAATTTTTTTCGGTCCATAGCAGTATGTATGTCAGTTGTGATTTTGACTAGCGCGGATTGTGTGGAGAAACTGGGACGGAAGCCGGATTGGAGAGGATCAAGTAGTTTGGACTTTTCAAGGAAGTTTGATATTTGTGATTGGACTATTCTTTCTAGAGGTTTGGAAAGGTTAGAGAGGATGGAAATTGAGCGATAGTCTTTAGGAGATATAGGATTGAAGATTTTGTTAATAGGATGGACTAAGGCTTTTTTCCACGAGGTAGGAAATACTGAATTTTGGAGGGAGAAATTATAAATGAAGAGAAGAACTGGAAGGATTTCGGGGAGACATAATTTTAACAATTTAACAGGTATTCCATCAGGCCCAGTGGAAAATTATACAATATTTACTAGTTAAATAACTAAAAAAAGCTTATCAAAAATAAAAAGTTCAACATATAATTACTAGGTAAGAGTAAAAAAAGCAAAACAGAACAAAAAGTTTACGTATATACACTCAAATTACACATAATTAAAACTTAATAAACGAAATCTCACATTTTATAGATAAATCTTAATTTAATTCAGTTCTCAAACTCAACATTTCACGCTGTGTTCTCTAGGTATAGGCTAATGAATGTTATGTAATTTTTTTTAGTTTAAAAATTTTTATTTAACAGTTGTAACATTCACTTTTATTTTCTTTCAAGCACACTTTACCTCAAATACTGTTGTAAGAGCAACCTTTTTGGATATATATATATATTTTTTTTAAATTTCCAATGGCTGCGTATTCCGTTCTCATGGGCTGGCTACATTCGTCAAAGATTACATATTCATGCTGATGCCAAGACATAGTATTATAAAAAAACTGAGGTTATCTAGTTTGCAAACATATTTCGATATGATAATTTAATGGGATGAAACAAATCAATCATCAGCTCGTCTTTTAAAATCCGAATGAACTTCCTTTTACAAACAAGGATGGAAAAAATTATTATATTTTCATTAATGATTATTCTAAGCATAAAATGTAATGGTTGTTTAGTTTCGATATGTGATTTAAAACTAATCTTACAAAAATACCCCAGTATGCTTCGGGAAGACTTGGAAAGGATACACAGAATATTTCACAAAATACTCTAAAAATACAAGAAAACACTTCCTTTTCTTTTTTTTTCTATTCAATGAAATTGCACGCTTCCAGACCTTTTTAAATTTTTGTTCGAATTAAGATTCATTTAAAGTATTGTATATGAATTAAGCTTAATAAAAAATAAAAAAAATAAGAAATCAAAACAATAAGTTGGAGCTAATGCGGAGCAGTCCTTGGCAGATGCACGGCCGTAGCGACGAAATATCAAGAAGAAGATAAATATTTATAAATTATATTTTTTTGGCATATTTTATTTGCATTTATTCAATTTTATTATTTTAGTGTCTTCGTGAATTTCATCAATTCATATTTTACTTAGTTAAAAAAAATAATATTTGTTCTATTTGTTCGGCGTAGGTGTTCGAAATATTTTATTTCACCTTTTTTTTTTTTTTTTATTCTATTTTGATATTATTTTGTAAATTAATTTATTCTTCTTTAAATATGGTATGAATCTATATTACTTATAGCACGTTACACAGAAAATAAAACATTTTTTAGAGTCTGTTATGTTTGTAAATAATTCTAACATATCTGCATACCTGCGACTTTTGTTAGTCGCAACGCAACAAGTAAATTTTACGCTTTATTTTTATATTCTTCGAATTACACGGACTTGAATTATGTTTTTCTTAAATTATGAGATATTTAATCTGTTGTATTTTTATTCTGCGTTCAGGGAACAAGGAGAATAAAAGCGAAGAGCGAAATAAGATGTATTTATCACGCAAGTGACAGTTATTATATTTAAGTAGTTGTGTGTAGTCCAAGTGCTTTAAAATAAACCACGGTGCTTTAAGAATTTTGCATAGAATACTTGTTTTTATTTTATTTACGCGGACGTGTTTTGCTATATCCAGAAAGTTCTGCTCCGTTTGCCTAGACAGGTTTCAGCATAATGTTACAGATAAGATTTGTTAGGTATTTAAAATATTTTTTCCTTATTATAATTCGCTGTTGTTTTTATATTTTGTGATTCATGGTTTGTAAATGCTACACACTTGTATAACCAAATAACAAAACCTTATTTGCTGTTTGCATGGAATAATATAGTATTGCCAATAAACGATTCTTTCATGGTCAAAACAAAAAAAAAAAAAAAAAAAATAGAGATAATTGATTTGTTGATAGAAAGCAAATTGCATTAGATGCATCAAAAGTCTTTGTGGTCTATTAGGAAGTAAAAGCCCGTACGAGGTGTTCACTTCGCTAACATGAACCTTGGTGCCTTATCTTGAATATATTCTATGTTAATATATATTTCACTTCCAGCAGCGAAAAACTATTGATTCCGCTATGTAATGCGGAACTGCTAGATTGGACATGAATGCATAATGAGGTGAAGTAAAAAACTTTTAAATTGAAAACAAAGATTAAACCTGTAAAACGAAGAGCAGTTCAGAATACATTTAAAGAAAAATCTCTTAGGAATATCCCCAAGAACTTGAAATAAGGAGCCGTACACATATTTCGTCACGCTATTTTTACTCCTTGCACTCTTCCCCTCCTCCCATGTCACGCCGAATACAACCTCCCACACTTCATCTTATTTTATTTCCTGCTTTCAATGCTTAAAAATTATAATAAGAGACCTACGGGATTAACGAAACAGGACAAAGCATATGCTTCATTTTTATTTCATAAAGTGCTGAAATTATAAGATTAATAAGATGAGATCAACACTAAAGATCTGCCAGCTATACTCGGTTACTGTATTTCTGCGGTAAGTCCAAATAGAAAAAAATCTTTTTGCAATCTTGAGTGTTTTCTCTTTTAAATGATACCATTTCTTGCTTTCTATCATTTATAGAAGGTGAGCTATGAGCGTTTAAAAATGAAACCAAAAGTGTCAGACATTTTTTTACTTTTTTTTTTTAATTCTATGTTAAAATAACTCTTGCCTAAATAGCCACTGGCACAATCACTATTAAATTTGATTTGATTTATTAATATCCAAATTAACTTTTTGAAGAGTTTCATTATAACAAGTCCTACAGAATAGTTAAAATATATACACCCGAAAATATAATACACCTGCAGTACTCTCCTTATTTGGTCGGACAAGTGATTAAGAGATGGTTAAGAGCTTCAGTTTTCACTAAGAATACCAAAAATTAGCTCGTTTATATATAATTAATATAATTATATATTATATTAATATAATATAACATATAATATATTAATATAAAATATACAGTTAATATAATTAATCTGTAAGAAGGATGCATTACGAATTTGATCAGTCGGATCAGATTCCTTTGAAAGAAATTTGTAGGTCAATTTCACGTTCGTGTAAAAGATCAAACAAATACATGTGTTGATTTAAATTAGTAATTCTATCTTTTGAAAACACCCAATTTAAAAAAAAAAAAAATTGGCCCTAATTACAGAGTTATGAATTTCAGTTGTAGTCTGTTCTTGTAGGATTTGGTGTTACGACACACCAAAAAGTTTTAGCTTATTTTTAGAACTAATCTCTTTGGATTTCAGCTCCTTGATTAGCACTGGCAATTATTTGGAATAATACTGAGCGTCTGCGGAATGGCGGCAAGAGGAGGGCTCACATTGGCCCTTATAAAAATAAAATACAATATCAAATTATATTATATGTAGTAATACAATGTATAACTAGCATTGTATTATTATGTATAACACACATAAGTAAAAGCTTAGGGGACCTCATTACTTATAGTCGATTTATAAACGCTTTGGAGCTATAAGAGAGCTTTTTAGTTACGGAAGACTGAAACCTGTTTAATATTAGAAGAACAAATAGTTAGGTGTCTTTTGAATTCATACATATTAATAATTAGGCTGTATTTTATAATTAAATCTCCTCGATTCGATCGATTTTTGCAGGTATGTCTCAGAGATCAATACTTACTCCACTGCTGTACGTAACGTAACAGCAGTGGACTTCCTCAAAGTTCCCACACCCTTACAGCTACCTAAAATTCGAAAATTCTACACAAGCATCACTTAAACTATAACATAATACGCAGTCTAAGGTGAAATATACGTTTAGTGCAAACATTAGGTAAATAATGGAAAGTCCGACAAGCATCAGGTTTATTCCTCCAATAGACTCCTACTGTAGACTAGAAACATGCCCTCCCGTTTACTTAGACATCCGTTTACTGATTCGAAAACGAGACAGTAACCGGACAATACCCAGAACTTACCTTCGATAGGAGAATGGGCATGGGATCGACATATAAAAAAAAACACAAAAAAAAACACGCGCATCGTAAAATCTTAGACTCTTATTGCACTCACTGTTTAGACGTCATTCTAGATTAAAAACAAGGAAAAAATTATATATTCACACAATCCTATTAAAATCTGTTTGTACTTAAGCCACGGCACTTCAAAACAACCACCCATAAAACGACTTCAATCTTTTTAGTCTGCGATAAGGTATTAATTATTCTAGTAGCGTGTTACGTAAAGAACAACACTTTCATATTGACTTATACATTCCGACGGTCAATGAAGACGAACAACAAAGATTTCACGATAAGTTGAACTAAATAAGATAAATCACCGTAACTCTAATGTCGGAGAATAGAAGACTGAAAATGGTCTGGATGAAGGATCTAGGTAGAAATGGGTATGAGTAAATAAAAACCATGGAGGGAATGCCGATGAATACTGCTTTTCCTCATGCCTGTTACTTCCTTTTTTTTTCCTTACCTCTTTATCATCTAATTATAATGCCAGTCAATATGTTGGTTGTTAATAATTGTAATTGAGAGGTGCGGATTTATAAATAAAAGTGAAAAAAAAAAGTGTACAACTGTGACAGTCACTCTTATAATATCTGAATTTTGTGTAGTCGCTAGAATTAATAATTACTTTGAGAAAATAATGTAATCAAAACAATTTTTTGGGGTATTAATTTAACAAATTTAGTTCTGCAATGTTCAACACTATCGCAACACTGCAGAACTAATGTAAAAGATTTATAACTGTAAGTTTATAACGTAACTTGCATAACCATGATTGGCACGGAGTTATCCGACAATGCGCGAAATGCCGGAACGTCTAAACCTTTTAATAACATTCTTTAGGGGTGTAGTTATTTGCAGGCAGTAATTTAATATAAAAACGGCCAGTAAAAAAAGAAAAAAGGCTTAACCATTATAAAGCTATAAAAACGTTTTTGATTGGCAACATTTACCAATATTTCAAACTGTGTCAGGGTCTAATTAGTTTGAGACTCGATATTTTTTTTTTTGCATTCGCACAATATAAATTAACGAATTGCCAACATTAGCGAATGGTATTGCCTTGTACGGTTTATATTGAAGAATGCTAGCAAAGTTATATTCTAAACCCGTAAATGCAACGATATTTTTATAATGTTAAAGAAAAAGAAATAACTTAAGGCAGATTTTTTGAAAGCAGCACTTCGTCCTATAGACTTCGGGGAATTTATTTGGATTCCTCATTAAATTCTTTTAATGCGTAATAATAAATTTAATTTCTCATTAAATAGCACCTTTTTTAAGCGAACCCATGATAAAAAATTGGATTACTTAGATATTTAGTGAAGTAATTGAACATAACCTACTACTTCTAGAACATAAATCGAATGTTCAAAATATGTTCTCTCTATTTATATAATTTTTTTAATTATTGTTATGTAAATTTATACATTTATATAAAATGCTTGTAATAACATAAACCATTTAACTCTGCTATTCTTCATGTTATTTCGCTTAGGACATGTACATATTATAAATAACTTCCTTTTACACACGGTTGCTATAAAAAAAAAAAAAATTATATACAGGGATAGGCAGAAATAACTGACACATTTTGAAGGGCTGTAAAAAACAAACCAATGTCTCGAGAAAAACACTGGTTTTATTCTCAAAGAGTGCATTGAAAATAGTTTTATTACGGGTTCGTTGTTTTTGAGGAGGGTATGCAACGGTAACTATGAACTCCGACTATTACATGCACATGCTGGAGACTACCTAGACCCTGGAGACTGTACTAAGTTGGTTGAAATAGACGCACAGGATGTGTGTTTCCACGGATCACACATATCGACGTTTCCTTGAAGTTTTGGGAGAAATGCTACCTGACAGATTGGTCTCTTTCAGGGTGACTTCTACGGTCGGCTAAGTGACTTCTACGGAAATTACGGAAGATGCAATTTTTAAAATCCACTGTAATAAAACTATTTTCAATGTATTTTTTGAAAATAAATCCAGTATTTTTCTAGAGACATTGATTTGTTTTTTACAGCACTTCCAAGCATTGCTATTATTTCTGCCTCTGCCAGTATATTATTTTTTTCCCTTGTATAGCAATGATATTTAAAAGGAAGTTGTTTACAATATCCTATATCCTACAATGCCATGCAAAATACCATAAGAAATAACAATGAGTTGTGCGGTTTACATTATTACAAGCATTATACACATGTATAAATTTACATAACAATAATTTAAAAAAAGTAGAAATAAAAAGAACATATTTCGAACATTCAAATTCTGTTCTAGTAGTAGGCTATGTTCAATTACAGCGGGTTTTAAAAATTACACCTTCAATAAGCCCACCGAAGATGTCAATGGAATATGTTTCTCAAAAATCCAAGCAAACGTCGAGATGCGTTAGCCGTGGAACCACACAGCCTGTGTGTCTATTTCAACCAACTTAGTACAGTGTCCAGGGCCTAGGATAGTCTCCAACATGTGCACGTAACGGTCGGAGTTCAGAAATGTTTTTTACAACCCTTCAAAATGTTTCAAAATGTTTATTTTTGCTCCAAAGTGTATCTGATTGGATTTGAAATGTGGAAAACGTAACCAATGAATTTTTTTTTCGAAATTGGGATTTTAGTTCCAATTAGAATTCAATTCAGGATTCAATCAGGATACTGATTACAAAATTAAAAAGTCTCATCGATTTCAAAATTCGTTAAATCGACGTAATAACTTCACAATACAAATTTCAACAAAAGCTTTCGAAATTTATCGTTATTCAATATTTATTTACTAATGCTTTAATTAAAAAAAAGTGTTGGTTTAATAAAAAATTTAATTAAAAACAAATAGATGCTAATCTTAATTAAATTCAATACGGATTATCTTTGCTGACTATTCCGACACAGATTGTGTGAAGAATATAATTTCTATTGACACATATAATTGAATTTCTTTGATCTATTCAACAAAATTTACTCAACCATTATCGTATCTTCAAAACTTCAAAATGTATATGCTTGCCTGAAGTTTACAGAGTCTACTAATATATAAATGCATAATATATAAACTAAGAGGTTTTTTTTAAATTGATTTAATTTATTTTATTTATTTATGGAGATGGACCAATCAGATACCGAACGACTAAGGTATTAGCTGTTTAAAAAAAATTAAATAAATAATTATTTTGAGACGATTTTCAGACCAAAAGATATAATTTTTTTTTAAATCTTGGGACTAATTGGTTCCGTGGAAAATTTTTTTTTCAACATTAATAAAAAACCAGGAGTCTGAATAAATAAAATTTTTTACTTATTAAAAAAATTTTTTTCGATAGTATTCAGAAAGTACCACAACAATAAATTATATTATACCATATTTCAAACCTATTTAGACGCTTTGTTTTGTTGATTCTGGCAATAAAAAATTATTTATGGCGTGAATCCAGAGAAAGGCGTAAAAAAAAGAAAATGAAAACAAGCAATTTTTTTGCATTTCTTATTAACATTGGACATAGACCAATACAATACCGAACGATTTGTGAAAAAATGGTATATTTAAAATATATTGATAAAAATATGTATCTTACAAAAAAATATATCTATATTTTGAGACAATTTTTATACCAAAACCTAACAAATTATAGAATTTTTATTTATTTTTTAAACCTCTAGACCATGAGGCGTTAGAGATAAATAAATTTCTTCATCATTATTAGAAGTCTCGAAATAATCATTGTGAATGCTGCGTATTAAAATTTTCAATGTATACATTAAAAAAATGTTTAGATATTTTTATAAATAATCACAAACGTGAATGGTATAAAACGCCAGGTCATAACATTTTTAAAGTTAAATATGACTATAAAAAACTTTTTTGAACTGTGAATTCAGGGAATCCCTTTAAAAAAACATATTTTTTTACACATATTAATTATTGATATACACTCGTGTTTGTGATAATTTAAAAAAATATCGAAAATAATTATTTTTTACGAATAATAAATATAAAATTTATTTTTTGAATTTCGGGACTTCGGTTTCATATTTATTACGATACCATTGGTCTCATCAATACCTATTGGTCTCGAGGTTTAAAAAATAAACTATAATTTTTAATTATAGTAAATCGTCTCAAAATAATGAAAAAAGAAAAAATAAGAAACTAATTTAAAAAAATATCAGTTGACATCCGCATGGTGGTATAGAAGGATCAATCTAATTAGGGATTGATAAATTATTTGCCATTTCTATAAATTTGTTTTATTGAAAACTAGTTTCAAATGTTATACATTCATCCTCAGTTCTAAAAACGTTGAAGGATTTTATTATTTCAAGTGCTTCATATATATTTAATTTGAGACTGTTTTCAACGTGATGTATTAATTTAACTCCTGAGTCTTTGATGAATTTATGATTATTTTCATTTAAATGAATTGCAAAGTTGGAATTATCTGTCTTATTATCTGTCTAATTCCAACTTTGCAATTCATTTAAATGAAAATAATCATAAATTCATCAAAGACTCAGTAGTTGAATTAATACATCACGTTAAAACAGCCTCAAATTAAATATATATGAAGCACTTGAAATAATAAAATCCTTCAAATCCAATCCAGATTTTTGCTAAAATGACCAAATAAATATCTCCAATAGTCCAATCTTAAATTTATTCCTATCTATAACAGAAAAAACAATTACTCACCGACCTTACTGGGAAAACCCTGACCCTTAAACCGTTTACCTAAAAACATTTTGTCTATCTCTCGCTCATTGCCAGTACAATGCGAGGAGAAACCAGTACAAACTTTTCTGTTTGATATAATCCATTTAAACCTTGGTGAGTACCAACATGTATTTGATTTCTTGTCTTGATTAAATTCATAATTCATAAATTTTTTATAATACTGATTTATATAATTTAATATGTATAATAATACCAACTATATTTTGAATTGCTTATTTTTGAATTTTTTGTGTATTTTTAGAACTGAGGATGAAACTAGTTTTCAATAAAACAAATTTATAGAAGTGGCAAATAATTTATCAATCCCTAATTAGATTGATCACCACCATGCGGATGTCAACTGATATTTTTTTAAATTAGTTTCTTTTTTTTAACATTTTCATTATTTTGAGACGATTTACTATAATTAAAAATTATAGTTTATTTTTTAAACCTCGAGACCAATAGGTATTGATGAGACCAATGGTATCGTAATAAATATGAAACCGAAGTCCCGAAATTCAGAAAAATAAATTTTATATTTATTATTCGTAAAAAATAATTATTTTCGATATTTTTTTAAATTATCACAAACACGAGTGTATTATACTTCATCCCAATTAAAACTTATTAGTAGCTAAACAATTATTTTTTGAACTTCGAATTGAGGCAAAGACTTGAAAAAACAAACATTTTTTTACATTGCTTAATAAAATTCCTTAGTCGTTCAAGTATTGTTAAAGATATATTACGACTGTTTTAACTTTTAAATTATTTATTTAGGGAAAGAAGTTATAGTGCGAATTTCGCAAAAAAAACAAACAAAAAATAACAAAAAGTGAATTTCTTGACTGAGGCAATAAAATTCAGGAATCAGTTTATTTTCATACTAAAAAGTTACTATAGATACCGTGATTGCACTTTAACTGCCATTTTTTTATTTTTCCTGATGCTCTTGCGTACTTCACGGCTCTTAGCTCGCGCCAAGTACTGCTAAAGTTAAAAAAAAAGTTTCATCAATATTTTGTGGTCTTCTAGGGTGGATGGCTAGGATTTACCTGGTGTTATGGGGGTGGAGGTTATTTTCTTCATATAATAAATAGAAACATATATTCGGTTGGTAAGAAAAGACATTCAAATAATAGAATATAGAAATAGAATAGAACAGTGGGTTCAATAAATCTGGTGCTTGAACAAAGCTCACCGTGTTCCTTTATTACAAGAATTTATTCTTAAATTATTAGTTATCAATTATTAATATTAAGTTTATTCATATTTACAAGAAATTTTCACAAAAACGTTTTGAGAGAATAAATATGTAAATCCGACATTTGGAAAATAAAATAATTTTAAAGGATATGAAACTAAAAAAAAAATGAAAATGGCATGTATTACATGTCTCTTTCATTCTATCATACTTCAGATGATTACGAAATGCGATATCTATGCCTCCATCCATCAAACCAAGTTTTTTTTTATTTTCGGGTATGTGGTTCATCAAGTCTATCGCTTTGTCCTTGTCAAGCATTCGTCAAGTGTTTGTGTCTTGTTAAAATACTAATGTTATCAGTGTGATCCTTCTTAAGTTGAAGTTGCTTGAGTTTTTCTTGACGATTTGATAAGTCAATAATGCATATTAATTATTAGTAAATTTAGTTTTTTTTTGTTAATTTTTTCAAAATTATGATGCCATACTTAAGTAGATGACAGCCTGATTAGTCCAAAGTCTTCTTTTTTGATTAAGTGGTAGGTTATTATTGATTTAAAAATAACCATTTGAAAATGTGAGGATTTGAAATGCCACAAGGATGTGAAGAGAAGAACTCTATGACCCTGAGCTTAAGTACTTCCATGCAATGGATAAAAAAATTATTTATCATAAACCGATGAATCGGAATTAAAAAAAAAAAAGAAAAGTTTTTTAAATTATTATTCTTTCCTGTTTGTGCTGCACTATATACAAACACAAAAAATGCAATATACTTTTTTTTATCAGACTGCCAAGGGAAGAATAAAAAATAAGACATTTTTATAATTAACTCAGATTACATGGCCATTAAATATATATTTAAAAAAAAATCGCATGCTCCTGATGAAATCCTTTCACTTTTTTTTTTTCAAGCATTAATGGACAAACATGATCGACTTTCTAAATGCGTCTCATTGAAAAGAACTGAACACAAGGTTAAGCTCGCTTAAAGACAATATTGGATTCATGCAACTGTTAGTCAGTATCAGTCAATAATTGAAAAAAAAAATTATTAATTTAAAATAGTATTTTCGAACAGCCAATAATGATCATTGCCATTGATTCAATTGCAAGTTACTTTGGTAATTTTATCAAATTGCAGTCAAATAAGTAAGACATTGAATGACATAGTGATCTTCGCCAAGTAAAATTTATATGGTTTCCTAAGTGAAGAAAGGAACAACGCACTTTATTTTATTTTATTTTTTACCATTTTGGACTTAGTGACTTTTATAACTAAATGCAGGTAATTATTAAATAAAACATTTCTAATTAAGAATTTTAGGGAATTTGGTATTATTTTTTTCAAGTTATATCTTTTTAAGTTATTGAAACTATTTATATCATTTCTACAATTTTTAAAGATCTCGCTTGAGAATTTCCTAAATCATTCTTCTTTTTTTTTTTTACCCAAACTTAATTGCATTTAAACTCATAAAATTGGGGCCATTTGTGGAAATTTGTAATACAAAACTTTATTTTCATACAATCTGACCCAGAATTATTTGAGCTGTTTTAAGTGAATGTCATGATACAAATATAGATATAGATACATGATATAAAGATCATTGTCATGATACGCACATAAAAAAAGTGGGAAAAAAATTTATATCTAAAATTCAATCTCCCTCAAAGAGAAGAATTGATCGGATATAAAGTAGAAATATAAGATTTTAAAAAATATAGGTATTTTCACATAGCATACAAATATTTTTCCCTATTTGAAAAAATAAAGAAGAACGAATTTGGAATACGCTAATATAATTTGTGTCATTGACATGAGTTAAAAAAAAAATAAAACATTCGCTATTTCACCAGTATTCCATCATGCGATTTATATTTTACTAATGACCTATTTCCAATTAGTAACTTAAAGCAGTAATTTCAGCAATAAACTTCTGTCCTTTAAAGAGTACAATCATTAATTTCTCAGTTTAAGAGAATCTAATGTTCTAAATTAGATATAAGATAAAATAATCGTACACTGGTTACGTATTACATCAATCGAATCTTGAACGCACTATTTACTATCCCATGTAATATTTATATTATTTATTGATTAATAGTAATGGTAGAAGTTAATATATATTCAATAAAATGAAAAATAAATGAACATTTTTCCTAATTAGTAATATTATTAAAAATGAACAGATAGACAAACAATTTTTTTTCCTGCTTATAAATAGGAAGCAACACGTGGGTGATTCTCCCAAAACTGGGCATTTTGAATGTTGGAATTTCATAGAATAAAATGTCACTGATTCGGCGTTTTTTTTTTAACAAAATCGTTTCTTTGTATGTTCACTACGTAACACTTAACTACCAAATTTCATTCATAGAAATTTTTCGTTTTTACGTTATTAATTGAACAATAAATAAATGATACGAACGAATGAGGAATACCCACATTTTCTCAAGAAAAAAGTTTATTTTTAGTAAAATAGTTTATTTTTTTTTAATAATCTTTATTGGACATAATGTTTATTGATATCTTTGACACAATTTATATCTAACATGACAAGTCAAACACCATCTGTTGAAATTTGAAGCAAAATACGAGCAATAACAGGAATCTCAAAAAATGACATTATCTCAGGTACCATGGACTCTCAAAAAAATAGTTTTTCTTTTCTTTAAAATCCAAGAAAATTATAATCAGAATTGAAAAACCCAAAACCAAAAAAGAAAAACAAATACTTTCACAAATTTTATAATAAATTACGTAATATGCAATAACTATTCTAAGGTCTTAAGGTATCATTGTCACAAAGGAATGAGAATCGGAATGTGGGACTCAGATAAAATGAGTTGTGGATAACAAAATGCCAATTTTCTGGAGAATCACCCATGTATGAGTGAAAATAAAAGTGGCGTGTGCGCAAAGACAACAAAAACAGATTTAAATTCAGTATTCGACATTTTAATTCTAAAATCACCATTGCGAATAATTTTTTTAATTAAAGTTAATTTAATAATTTAATCTGTCCTAGATAATATTTGTAAGATTTTATTTTGCAAATATGCTCCTGTTAAATTAATAAAACTGAGGCATTCGAAAGATACGATTTTTCGCATTCGTTACTTAAACGTGGCGGCGAATATATGAGAGTGAGTACGTTTCGATTAAGAACCCTAAAAAGTTATCGGTCCTGAATCGATAGGAAAACATCTGATAAAAGTTTGATTGAAGAATTAAATTTAATTTGATGGTCATAGCTTAAAAAAAAAAAAAAAAAAAAAAAAAAAAAAAAAAAAAAAAAAAAAAACAATTAGATTCTAAACCTTTATTATATCTTCTTGGAAAATACGGAACAACCATTTCTCAAAACTGCCTAAGAAACTTCTGTCACATCCACATATCGCACCTGTCGTAGAAAAAAGGAACAATTCGAAATTTAAAATCATATTTAATGTTGTTTTGTCGACACTTTTGAATAGTTTCTTCTTAAATCATACAGAACATATGTAATAATCTTCGAAAGAGTATTACGAATGTTCTGTATGTTTTAATGAGAAGATAATTCAAAAGTGTAGGAAAAAGGTTAAATATGATTTGAATATAAAAAGCTTTAAATCTGATTTTTACGATTATTATGATTATATTAAACTTTTTAATATAATTTCTAATTTCGAGTTGTACCTTTATTCTACGACAGATGCGATCTGTTGAAGGAAGCTGCTGCTGCCAACTGAACATAGATTTAAAAAAATCCTTTTTCCACCTAATATTCAAAAGATGGATATGATTTCTTCCAAAATGCCAAAATTAACTGGTTCTGGCTAATTGCTTGTCGTAAAAATATCCTTGAAGCAACGAAGTATAAAAGTAAGTCAATAAAGTTTACTTATTACTTGATAAATATAGTTAAAACTTTGTAATATACTGATCGGTGGAATCATATCATACATCCAAGATGAAAGTGGAATGTTGTTCTATAGTAAGCTATAGTAACGATAGCTTATCAATACATCCTAATACATTTCTGAAATGCATTAGAGTATATTGAAATAATAATTTAGAGGGCTCCGAGTTTGGAATACATAAAATAAACATCTAATGAAGTATTAATAAGAATATCGGCATATTTTTTACTAGATAAGTATCAACATTTAAGTTTTCGCTATAAAAATTACCTATTTATTTATTTTTTAGGTCAGATTATTTAGAAGAGAGTTAATCACATATCTCGTGATTTCTTCCACCACTTCTCATTCTTGAGATTATGAAAATCGATAGTGTTTCGAAACTTGCAACTTAACACTGATTTTTTTTTTCTGGATCTTTTATTTTTGGTGTCTGAAATCTTTGTTAATTGTATTTAAATAATCAGTCTGCATCCGAAATGAATATGCCAACTTTAATCTAAACAAAAATCTAATAAGTACCCCAAAATATTGTTTTTATAAAACCTAATATATATTTGGCGCTTCGGGCCAATGACGGATGCTATTAAATATTTCGAGTAAATATTTGTAGAAAACAGATCCGCTTACTGTCACAGCACTAATCATTTGAGATTCTTCAAGGCTACATCTGGTCACGAATAACTCGAAACGAAATGTAAAACGGGACGTTAATTATTGAAAATGGAGTCGGAGGTGATATAGAATTGGTTATTACAAGGAGGACATAAAATAAGGCGACAGACAATGATAATAACCATTCAATCTAACTTGAGTATTCTTTGATTTCCTTTGAACAGGGTCCTGAAAAAATTGCAAAAAGATACTTATTTGCTACTTATCTATTCGCCTTTCAATTGTAAAGGAGTCCATAGTTCTTCCAACTATTATGGACCCCAGATAATTGAACTTTTATACATATCTCCTCTTATAGATATATACTTGACTTAAAATAAAAACCAGGTTTTAATCAACAGATTAAATTAATATTGAATTAATAAAAAAACAATATAAATTAACATCAAGAAATATAAAATAAGCAAAAAAGAAATTAATTGTTCTTGTGAAAATATTTTCGCCAGATTTTATTCTTCACCGTCATTTGTCAACGCTGTTAAATAAATTTAATAAATTATTTAATGGCGCCCATCTGAACCAAATTACTGACAGTCAAGTACGTTTATTTTACCTCTCAAATCTTTTAATGTACGCATAATATATCTAATAACGTAGTCCAATGCTAAATTAATTAATTTAATACTTGGAAGAGCATAGCTATGTTTTAATCCTGAATGCACTTCAAACCTCTTGGAATTAAATTTAGAATTAGAATTGGAGTTTAAAAAAAACTTCATGCTAGGAATACTGCAGTATGAGTTTTGATGTCTTGGAGTGATGCCCTATCTCTATACAGCAGATGCATCTTTATTAGATTCTTGATGTGAGATGTGCTGCATTTGGTCTGCATTTTTTATATTCTTTTCATTTCTGATGATGCATGAATTGGCGGATTCTGTTTGGAATATTCCAATTAAATTTAACAATTAATTAGGTAATTTTTCAATGTTTCGCTCTTTTATTTTAAAATAAATAAATAAGAAAATATACATACATAACTGATAATAATAAACAAATAAAAAATCAATGTATGAACAAAACCATGAGAAATACATTAACAATATATAAATTCTTCTGATAAAAAAGATCAATACAAACAAAAAAAAAAAACCAACTTCTTCCGTTCCGGATTGACCATTTGGGCAATGCAGGCAATTTTGCCTAAGTCGAGTAGAGGCCCAATGGCCAGTGAGAAAATAAATAAATAAGAAGTGTTTTTAATTTGTTTTACAATGATTATAAGTTTATTTTTAAGGGCTTATATATAAAGTTTATAAGTTTAATTTTATTTGTGCAGAAAAGTGCTTTGAGAAAATCGACGTAACTAAATAGGTAGTAAAAATATTCACATAGATTTAAAACAGTGAAGGGATATTTTAATTACAGAGAAGTTAACTTATAGCATTAATGCTTTGAAAGTATGATTTAATACTTGAATATTACAGAAATAAACCATTGTTATAACTTTAGTTTATATTTTTTATTTGCCATTATTGCATAAATTGCGTTAATTACAGTAATTATCATTACGTATGAACGGTTTTGATTTAATAAATGGCATACATTAATGCTGATATATTAATATTTGGTGTTGGTTTATACCAACTTTGCAATTGTTTATATTTTTATTGTATTTTTTTATTATATTATATAAAGGTATATTATTTATGTATAATATAACTTTATTATATTGCATAAACAACATAATAAATTGAATAATTTAGTTAATCTACCAACTACATTTGATTTATTATTATGAAACTTATATTGAAGTGGATAGGATCTATCTAACAGGACTCCATAACAGATATTAACTCTATACCATCATACGGATGTCAACAGATATTAACTCTTTACATTACTTCGTTGTACCGATATAAAATGTATTGAATTGAAAGAGGGAAAAAGGTCCCTAGAGGCAATAACGGATATTAAACGATTATTTTTACCAGACACAGATAAAAACAACAACAAAATCCAGTATCAAATTTCTTTGATCTGCCAGGATGTGTCTGAATTATTATAAGGTATTGGAAAATGGAGTTTTGAATGAGCATTGGAGAATTTACTGATTAACTATGGTAAATTAACTAATTTATTTGGCATTTTCAGTTCTATGATAACAGGTGTTAGACAGAATCGTAAGATATATTGAAATCGATGTTAAGTTGGCGAACTACACCTTGTATTCTAAAGGTAAAATATTTAATGAATTCTCACAGGGCTATAATGAAAATAGTTTCAGCGATCTTCTGCCTCAGAACAATTACTGGAAATCTGCCAATGGAAGATTAGCCATATAAACTGATCCCTATAAAGAACGAACATTCTATTATGGTGTGGAAAAATATGAGCTTTATTTGGCTGCGATCCAATAAGAAATAGTTTAATCTATTTTTTTCTTAATAATACTCGTTTTTTTTTTTTTTTTACACTAAACTAGATTAAGGTCATGCATGCCCCTAAGAATTACGTTGCGAAGTGCAATGTAAAGTTATATAAATTCAATCACATGATACTTTTACAGAAATAATTAAATTGTTGCTCTCTATTGCAAGATTGCTAAGGTCGCCATGCTGTGATACAATTATTAAATTAATTTCGAAACTTGATGTTTCACAACACCTCTCGTTAGAAGAATTACTCTAGATGGTTCTTAAGCTGTCAGTCAGGCTACACATATGACAAATTGATTAGAAGAAATATCTGCGCATTTTACATTCTCAAATTATATATTTTATTTTATTATATATTTGAGGGTGCGAACTGGAAAACCCATTACTTCCATTTTTTTTTTTTTATTCAAATCGAGATAGCAAAGGTTATCATTACTCATATGTGTTTACTTTCAAAATGAAGTTTAAATCTGCCTTTAAACATTCGTTCTTACCAAGTACTGAACGCAAGACCCTTCATGGGTTGCAGTTTTAGAAGTTTTTTTTATTATATCGAAAATCAATATTTGGTTATATAAAAAACGATTCAACTCATAAGTATAATTTTATTTAATCTGATCTAATGCTAATATGTTATTTATTTTTCAAATGATATGGTGCCTCTGTAAGTAAAGAATTATGGTTAGAGAGAGTATTTTATTTATTTAAGATACTAAACCTAAATAAATGATACAATATATATATATATATATATATATATATATATATATATATAAATACCTTCATATATATATATATATATATGAAGGTATTTATTTGCCGCATTCACTCACACGACTTTTCTTATCGTTTTTACTTCCTTGTACGAAGTAAAGGAAGTATTGAAATAGCGAAAATTTTCGGTTTTCCATTTTGACCATCCCTGAATCCATTTTGACTAGTTTCGTCGTGGCGTCTGTACGTTCGTACGTACGTTCGTATCTCGCATAACTCATTAACGGTTAGCCTTAGAAAGTTGAAATTTTGTATTTAGGATTGCTTTAAAATCTAGTTGTGAACCTCCCTTTTTGGTTACTGCTTGATCACCGGAAGTGGTACTTTGCCTGAAGGTCATAATTGATGTCCATAAAAAATTATATTAAAATACTATGAAAAACTTCTAAAATTTAGTATTTATAGCTTATATATTGATTTAAATAACATACTAGAGCTAAAATTGAGTGTAAAATACTGGTTTTCCTCCCCATATGTGTGTGTGTGTGTGTCAATAGATGGATGTCGCGACGCCGAGTGTCGTTTTTGAGACACTGCAATCTTCGGAAACTAGTATCCAAATTCAGGATCCCTATTTGAGCTACCGATTTATAGTTTAATATGCGTACAAGGAAGTCATGTGTTGTCCACATTAGATATTTTAATATTATTATTATAATGTTTGTAGTTTAACTATGTAGAAAATTTAATTATTTTCAAATGAGAGTCTAGAAGGTTGCGGAGGATATATTGTTAAAAAAAAAAACTAAACACAGGTACTAAGTCCAAAACGCTGTATCTTTGCCGATATTCGCCCGAGTTAGATGATTTATTTTCTATTTTTGCAGAAATAAATATATACACACTTTTTGAGTAATGCGCTTTTTGAACTCTGAAACGTATAGGTCTGTTAAAAATCAGATACAGAAAATTTGGCTCGATTATAATAACTTACTTAGCATGTTTTATTGATTTTAAATTCAAATTTCGTAGTTTAATTAATTTTAACTATCATTTGAGCAGTTTTGGTTACAAAACCTCGAAAATTATAGACAAATATTTTTGCTATGTGATTTTTTAAAAATGGCACAATTGTTACAATTGACATATTTCATGTATATCTAAAAGGTTATTAAAAGTGGAATCTGAATTCAAGAAATGATTTTTGGTTATTCAATTAATCTCTATTTGACGGATAAAGTACGGACCGTTAGCGATTTGAAATTAAATTTAATTAAATGCGATTGTTTTAATTAAATTTAACATTACTTGAAGTGAATTCTCCTACCGTATTTATTCTACAAAAACTGAGTAGCACTGTTATTAAATGTCAAGGCATTTCACTTAAGGTATGCACTTCTGCAGTGATTTTTATGCAACTGTAGTCTAGAAATAGAATTGTATGACATCATTATTTCATTATGAGATTAAGATGGAGATTAATAAAAATATAGTAAATAACATGTGATTAAGAATAATGAATGAAAAAATGCGGAATATGAAAGGACTCCTTGTGACCGTGAAACCACAAATGGTAATGATGCAATATTTACTTATTTTCTCTTAAATCTTCATGATAACAAAAATAACCATTCTTCACCTTTGTTTGTAATTTATGTTAATTCCGCTATTATTAAGTATAGCGTTCCCCTCATCAATTTTTCATGTGTCTTATTTTTGACAATAATTAGGCGTCAGGGGTGTCAAAACAGGGTGGCCAATGATGGAGTAAAAGCTTTTGTTTTTTAACTTGTTTGCATGGATGAAAACATGTAAAAAATAAGAATGCCAAAAGGTTCAAGGAGTTCGGGAGAAATTTTGGCAGCCAAAAAATCTCGAAATATTGCGATTTTTTTTTCGGTTTTTCGCCAAAACGGTGTATTTAAGCGAAAAAGTTACTGTATAAAAAATTAATGAATATTAAATATTTAACCGAATGAGTACCACACCACAATAATACGGTAAAGTGGTGTACTCAAAAACCACGGTCCAAAAACGACGAGTTTTTCTAACTTGGCCAAACACTGAGACGGAGTACAATAAATGAGTCTCTAGCTTGGAAATGAGTATTCTAAAACTCACAAGACAAAAGTTGTAGAACATCAAATTATGTATCCACTTAGCGTCAAATTTTTAAATTCGGTCATGTACACCTCTTGAAATTGCCAATTTCCCGATCTCTGGCAATTGGAATATTAGCCCAATAGACATATAATTATGGATTTCAAATGGTGGAGTACCTAATTTCAATATTCAGGCATATTGTATGTGTTACTCCTATCATAAAAAATCAAAATTTTCGATCTTCTCCTTATTGTGTTTTCCGCCATCTTAAAAAACGCTAAGAAAAAGCAGTTTTTTCATTTATTACTCTGAAGATAAAATTTCTCATTACCAATTTTAAAGAAAGTTAAGTGTCCTGTCAGTTTTGTATGTAATATTTTTTTAATTCGGAATAGCTACTGAGATACGAGATCGTCAAAATTTGCAAACATCTAAAAAAAAAACAACGAAAAAAGTTAGATTTGGTTTCGTCTTAATAACTATTTTTTAGTGTATCTTACTGAAAAATGCATAATAATCAATCTTGTAGAAGGGAAAATTTCCTTATAAAATATTACTTTCAACAGACGCCAGAAAATATTGAAATAATAATTTTAGAGAAAGTGGTCTGGAAACAGAAAATATCACCCGCTAGTACTCTAATACTAGTAATATAATTAATCATAATAGTATTAATCAGTAATGTATGAATGAACTGCACGTATGTATCATTATCACTTACATAATGTATGGGTAGATTTAACATTGGCTAATATTAACTTAAAATCTACTTTAAAAAAATATTCTTATTCAACAAATACTTTCTAAAATAAAATAAAATCGACAACCTTGCCAATACATAAAAGTGCATGCAAATTCCAAGGATGTTTAAGCGTTCTAGTAACCATAGTAAGTAGTAATTTGAATTTTATTTTTATTATATCGAAGTCAAGATTAGTGCTCTGCAATAAAATACATTCCAGAAACGTATTAGGGCCTGTTTATATATATCCAGGTATTTATAGAGCTCCGATGAAACACTGGATTCAGTAAAACAGGTTTATGAAAAATACAATGGTTATAGTCAAAATTAACTTGTACACCTTAAAAATTCTCAAATTATAAGGCTTTTTCATCAAGTGGGGCATTTCGTAATAATTTACTAAAAATCGAAATAAACAGTTTTTAAACACCACAGTCACCGAATTACCTACTTTACACTTGCTTCGATCATTTATAACTTATATTTTAATTATTTTTCACTTGTATTTATTTTATATATATATATATTTATGCATATTTATTTAAAAATTATCATTTATTCTATCTTTATGTTCAAAATATATAATTCTTATTTGATTTTTTTTTTGTTCGTTTTTTGTTTTTTTTCGCTACCTAATCTTTCTGTTTTTAAAATTTATATATATACAATACAATATCATAGATAAAAATGAAAACTATACTAGCATATGTATGATATGCTATTTTGAATAGATTATGTATGCCCTGTTCATGGTCACCATGCATGAGGAACAATTTACAATTGCTTCTTAGAGAAGGCTATTTAATTAAAAACCGAATTATTTTTTTTCTACCTACCATTATTTACTTATTTTAGAAATTTCTGTGGTAAACTTTTTTCCGTGACACCGAATTTCTTTATCTAATCTCTGATGTAAACACGGCAATATAATTGTTTTCTTACATATAATAGTAACAAAACTGATAAATCTTTTTGAATGTTGACTCTACACGATGCTAAATAATCACTACCGGTTCAGCACAACTGTAAATACTTCACGATATTTTTCTCAGTCCCCTTAATGTTAGTTTTTTGGAATCGTGGGGAGTTTAATTTTATTTTAAAAGAATTATTTTTATATTTAAATGAAGATAAAGTAAGTAACATTAATTAGCATTCAAAAAAAGAAAAGAAAAATAATGGCAAAACAAAATTATTTGGTAATAACATCTTCAAGTGAAACCCAGACAAACTTAATATAGGTGTTTGTATTTATAATATATTTTAGCGACTTTTATCAATTTTAAATCCTCATATTATGTAAGTTGTACAATCAGGCTGTCTTTGGAACAATGACATTAAGTTGTACCAAAAATCAAGGAAAGTTTTTTAAAGAATTAATACATCTGATTTATGTATACAGAAATATTTTATTTTATTATGAAAATATTTTTAGGCCACAATTGAATTTTTTTTTTTTTTCATGTCTCGGCTCATTTTGGCCATTAAGTCTTCGAGTCGGATCTAGATATAAAGATTTTGAAAATTGAACTAAATTGATTTAATAGTAAACTTCATATCCTATTATATATATATATATATATATATATATATATATATATATATATATATATATATATATATATATATGACATTTTATAAGGGATTAAATTATTATTTATTGCTCAGGGTATCATTAAAACATTGTTTTAACGATTGCACATATTTTAGTTAATAAGTAATTAATTTAATTAACCAGCACGTACTGCTGAACCAGCGGCTTACGCAGAGGAGAGACCAGGGGGATACATCCCCTATTCCCCCTGAAATTTTTGAAAAAATGTTATTTTTGTATTTTGAGTAATAATTTTTGAATTTTTAATTATAATTGTTGATCCAATTTGCATTCTTATCCTTAACACTTACGCCCAATTTGATGATTATAGATACGCAAGTGATTACCTATCTTCTTTTTATCAAATCCGTTCCCCCGAAAAAAATTTAAATCTTCCCCGAATATAAGTTCTGCGTACGTGACTGTGCTGTATGGTATCGCCAGCTCCATTTAGAAAGCAATGAAAAAATTAAAATGAATGAAAGTATAAAAATAATTTAAAAAATAACTTTAATTTAAGAGTACCTAATTTTTTTTTTTAAGTTTTATACTTGTGCACTTCTGGGAAGAAGCGAATTATAAATAGATTTACACCTAATTGGATTATAATTATAAATAATTAATAATTATAATAATAAAATAATTATTAAAAAAACATCTAAATGCATGTGTAAATGAGCTTTGTTCAGTGTCTCGCTTGCATTTCCTTACATACCGCTTAACACCACTAATCATTTCTTAAAAATATTATTTTGAAAATAGAATTCTTTTTCAGTTACTAGTATTTAAATTTTCAAAAATACTAATTAATTAAATTCAGTTGTTTTTAATTTAAACAAACTGATTTCTACAGACGATTCTTGCTCCAAAAGTTTTAGAAAAAATTAGTATTCGGCAATTTAATAAAAACAATAAAAAACTATCACAAACAGTATTAGTAGCGTATTTCTTATCCATTTAAAGGTTTTTTTTTGTTATATCTGGCACTGAAAAATTTGAGCTGTGATTTCCTAGAACACGACACCGGAAAAAAAAAATAGTTCCTTTTTTTTAACATTTATTGGGGGCAGGAATAATCCGTAAACCAGAGGTTACTTCTCAAAAATATGACAGGTACGAAATCAAATAAAATTCCTCAATTCACATAGAATTGCATTTGATTTACTAACCCTATCGTTATACAAACGATTGTACTACTTTATGTCCCTCTCAAGAGATCTGAAAACTCTTGACATTGCATATTTTCTAAACTAATAGCACGTGTCATAAAAGATCCATTGAAAACGATTCAGAAATTTGTGAGGAGTGCTAAGAAATGGAGGAATTTTATTTTCAAAAATCCCCTTTCATTTTTTAAAACCGAATCCGTCTTACACGATGATTAGTATGAAATATCTTGATTATTCTAAAAAAAAAAGAAATGTCTTTGATTGAATTGGCTGTGTGAAATTAGATTTTAACAAAATATCTCTATATACATTTTGGAATAGTAAAACGTTTGTGGAAGAAGTATTATATGTTTGTAACTACTTACACAAATATTAAAGATAATATTAACATTAAACAATATGTCACTAGTTAAAAAAAATATATATCCGTACTTGGAACATGACATTTGTTGAATGGTCGGTATCGAAGTGCGATAATATTCAAGAACATGAAAATTATATTTTAAAAAATCATAGAAATCGTTACAAACAAAATCATTTGTTAGAATTTTTAATAATCAGATTCTGATCAAATTAATTACACATCTATTGCAGAGGTTTAAGATCGATTTAGCTCCGAATATTATAGAAATGTTAATTGAAAATGATAGTTATTTCTGATCGATAAATATTATAAATTATATATATATATATATATATATATATATATATATATATATATATATATATATATATATATATTATGGGCAATGAGTCGTCTACTCACCGAGGTGAGACATGAGAGATTCCAAGTCGTCCTCTTTTGTCGACATCTCGTGTGCTTGTGCCGGTTGTGACAACCCCCTCCACACTACTTGTAACAATTCCGGGCCATACTATCTTTGTTTATATTGATCCATCTCTTAAACATATCTTAAACCCGCCTTACCCGGTCAATATTAGAGTCAATATCGAATTCCGTCAATATATTGACCGTCTGAGGGGTATATTGTAGCAATAACATTGACACAAGTCATATATATATATATATATATATATATATATATATATATATATATATATATATATATATATATATATTTTCTTTGTTTAAAAGATTCAGACATTTATAAATGCCCACCTAACAGTTTGTTGTTTTTAATACACTATGGAATTACGGTAAATCAGAAAAGAGACTTTCAATTAGCAATTCCGAATAATTTTAAATATTAATGCAAGACTAAAATATTATTTTTTTAATTCTAACTTTATATAACTTTTTCATAACCACATGACTTCCATGTACACTATAAGTCGGTGCTCAAAAAAAAAAAAAAAAAAGGCGGAAAAAAACAAAACAATAGCACTTGCGGCTGACCAATTTTAACCCAAACCTAATATGTTATTTATATTTATATAAACGTTTCATATACCAAAAGTTCAGATGTTTTGTATTATATTTTAATATACTTTTATATGAAAGTTTATTTTTTATGTAAAGTTCCACTTTCAGCCAAGCAAACCAAAATTTATATTGATATAAAAATTTTATGTATCAAATTTGACATGCTTTGTACTATACTTTAATATAATTTTTGATGAAAATGTATTACGACTTTCAAGTAAAGAACCACTTTCTGTGTTCATGTAGTAACCTAAAAGGGAGGTTCACATCTAGATGTTACAACAATCCCAAATACAAAATTTTAAATTTCTACAGCTAATCATTTTTTTTTTGTATGCGAGATACGAACGAAGAAGACACGCACAGATTTCACGACGAAATTAGTCAAAAAGGATTCAATGATGTCCAAAATGGATATTTTCGTTGAAATCTGAAAATCGAAAATTTTCGCGATTACAATACTTCCTATGCTGCGTACAAGGAAGTAAAAAGAACTGTCTTAA
This sequence comes from Rhaphigaster nebulosa, assembly GCA_948150685.1. Classification (NCBI taxonomy): domain Eukaryota; kingdom Metazoa; phylum Arthropoda; class Insecta; order Hemiptera; family Pentatomidae; genus Rhaphigaster; species Rhaphigaster nebulosa. The sequence goes on from OX411310.1 coordinate 80,439,779, forward strand.
AATATTTAAGAGCTTCTCTAATAACGTTTGAAAATTAGTAATAATATTTTTTGAAAAAAAAAAAAAATTAAAAGGCTGTAGTATTTCAAGTTACAAATAAATCAAAACTTCAGAACTGAAATGTATTTACTATTGGCTTATTATTATTCTTTTTTTTTTTTTTTAAATAAAAACATTAAAACTAATTGTAAGTTGCCGCAGTTCATGCCATAGGTATTATAAATTTTAATTTCAAATAAAAACCATTAAAGATCATAATTTATCTCATGATAAATCTTAATGTTAAAAGAAAGCTTTTAAATTTTTAAATCTATATCATTGAGAGGTTATTTTCTGTTTTTAATTTAATTTAATAAAAAATCGATTATACCTATTATCAGGTTATAATTTATATGAACTTGTCTACTAATGTTTATACTATAGCATAGTATTTATATACAGTAAGAATGGAAACTGATAAAAAAATTATTTTATTTTTTTGCTGAACATTTGCTGTAATTTATTAGAACCTGATAACGAACCTTTCAATCTACAATGTCATCTTCATTAGTTAATGTTCAATTCATTTAATTAATATCTCCCTCTTTGGGTTTACTAATGAAGTAATTATCCATATCTAATTTAAACTAAAATATTCTTATGCATAGGTATCTTGCGCAGTCAAAGAAAAATAAGATCAATCAGTTTTCTTGTTATTATAAGATAATTGCAGAGAAAATAAAAATATATAACTGCACTTAATATGCATTATATCAAATAAAGATAATGAAGTCAAACAGAACTGATAAATTGCTTGGATTAGATCAATGTGACATCGATATAGCCTTATCGTACACTCTCAAGTGCAATAATGTTAAAAAAAAAATTTTAATAGTGGACAAAACAAACGAAATAATGTATTATAGAAAACGGACCTTAGAGAAGTACTACTAATTATTTTATATTGGAAAAATAGCATAGTTAAGAAGAAATGAAAATCCAGAAGATGGAAGATAATTTCGAAACGTTGGTTGTCTGTGGGGAAAAAAATAATAATATAGAAACATAATAAAGATAATTTAAGGCAAGTGTGTTTGTTTACAAAAATGATAAAACTATTTAAATTCTTTTTAATTATTTTGTTTCATTGATCAAACTATTTAAAACCATATGGCGCTGATACAGTTTTAAAGTTTCAATATACCTACACACCAATCAATCTTAATATCTCGTTCGTTTGACAGCTTTAAGTAGAATTTATATATTTGGTTATACAAAAATATTAAATACATTTTAATGAACTTGTTTAGTTATATGAAGTTCATTGAACAAAAAATGAGTGCCTTATGTATGACTGTCTTTAAGAATGTCTCTTAAATGTTTTACGTCTTTTATATTTTTAGTTTGGACGAAACATTAGCAATGATCCATTTTAAAAGCTATTTTATACTGGATAAATTTAGATATGGATTAAATCCAAAAAACCAGATAGATATAATTCCACATTTACATTAAACTCCATACATAAATCATGGACAGCGTAGTCCAATTTGCAAAATATATTAAGCATGAATTTGGAGATCCGTGGATGCCAGGTTTTGAGCCCACCTAACCTTACTCAAAATCGGAAAATGTGTTAACGTTATTAACGTTGTTAACAATACCTCTACTGTTTATTCCTTTCCCATTGTCCATAATTAATTTTTTTTTTACATATATTCTTTATACATATTGCTGGGAGTCTAAGAGCTACTGACTAACATTAGCTGAAATATTTTATTTTTAACCTTTGCACTCACCCTATATTTATCTTTATATTAGTCATAATTGTTTAGATTTTTAATTAGTTTTTCTATTTAAAGCTATTAAATGATTTTTCCATATAGATGTAAATTTAGAAAAAAAAATAAATTAATCCTTTGTTAATTTAAATATATGACTATTAGTTTTTATTATCATTGTTTAATTTTATTTTTTCTAATAATGTCTGCATAATGTGTACCTAAATGTTTGGCATCTGTTTTATAATTAACTATGCTGTTTTTTGTAATATGAATGGCTTCTAGTAATTTTCTATTCTTCGTTATGTGTGCGTAATCCAGTATTTTCGGGTTTTCAAAATCAAATTTATGTCGCATTTTTATACTATGCAAAGCAAGTGCGGTTGTATTAATATTCATTACATTAATGCAATTAGATTTATGTTGTGCTACTCTGGTTTTTATTTTTTTAGAAGTCTCACCAATGTATATCCCTTAGCAATCCAGACAATCTATTTTATATATAATATTTTTTGTTATAAAGGCCAATTCGAGACACTCCTTACCATCTACTAGTTACCCCCTGAGTCAACAAACACACACGTATATTTATGCCTTATGTATATACGCATATATAATTATACGTATATACGTAATTTATGCATTACGTATATACCTTAGTATAAGTTTTATTAAAAATAAGTCTAACTTGATATACGCTCTGTTAAAACACAAATAGAGATTTTACCTTTTTCAGTAAGTAGAGGAATCTACAACTGAACATTGAGGATTTACAAGAACTTGAGGAGAACCACAAGACTATGATGTCTACACAAAAAAAAAAAATAAATAAAATGAGAAGGTTATGGAAGCCCCCACTACTTTATTAAGCAGTAAATCTTTGCCTTAAAGAACAATAATATAATATAACAATTCGACATTAATATAGATTTCTCTTAACTAATAATATTTTGATCAGTAATGACTCTTGATAAATTTAATTTATTATTCAACATTTCTAGTAGTATAATTTTTATTTAGTTTGCAAATTAATAATGAAATTAAATTAATATTGAAAAATGAAACAATATGTATGCTATAAACTAAAAAATCCGAAGCTCATTTGTGCATATCGTTTACAAATCGTATATAAAATTTAATTAAAAAAAAAAATGGAAATATGTAAATCAAACAGAATTTTCCATGATTTCTAACAATAAAGAATGAATGCAATTTCTTTCAAGATATTTGTCTTTACATATAGGTATTATTAAATGCCATTCCATGGCGGTTGCAACACTTATAAATGATGCAAAAAATCACTAAACCTACAATACACATGCACATTTCAGATCATAGCTTATAAAAATCTGCTGTTTGGAACCATATCCCGACTAGCTGAAGAATCACTTTGAATACAAATTCGGACATAAATAAAAAAATACTTGGATACAAAATTATTTCTTTATTTAACACAAAACAAAAAGAGTTCTCATCTTCAAAACAACATTACTTGGCAGAACCCAACTCTAAAACTGTAATGAATACACTGGCCTGCACGGCAATGAATCCGCTCATATCAAAATGATATTTTTGGCCGGATGAACTATTTCGAAGGACGATATTTAAAAATAAGATCATTCCGTGTATTTATTCGGAGAAGAATTTGCCTTTCACACGTGGCATTCTACGAGCGGTACACTTTGCTATGGCACTTTGCTAGTACGCAACAGGGATTTGGATCGGAAAGTATAGCTCTTTTCTGCTCTTGTACTATCGTCATTCTTTAATGATTCATATAACTGAATAATTCAAATAAGAATTTTAAATTAAATTCTGACTTCTTTTGGGGACCCTCGTCTAGAGACTAAAGAGGACATTCCTCCGCAAGAAATCTTTAGAAAATTACATGCCTCAAACCTACATTTTCCTCAATTTTGTTGCTTGAAAAGTATCTGATTAATGGGAAGATCATTATAAAAAATTGAGCTTTTCCGTTGTGGTTTACTTACGTTTACAATGCATTTTTATATTATTTTATTATATCTAAACTTGGTACACACTTGGAAAAATAGTATGGGAAGTGGTGGTAATATGGAACCCCGTAATACATTGGCAGTAAGTGCTAATGAGGTGATAATATTTACCTCAATATGTAGATAAGTAACCCTAAGCTATTAATTTAAAAAAAAAAAATTTTCGTTTCTTCAAAACTGATAATTTTTGCTCTATTACGAAAAAAAAATAGTAGGTATCCGCACTCTACATCGTTTCAAAGGGATGTATTGCAGCAATTTTCATTCGTGAATCTCTTCATTTATCTCCCAATTTTTTTGTGGGACATATAAAATACACGATGACAATGTTTGATATTTGGAACCCCATGGGTGACGGCAATATGGAACCGGGTTTCACTGTCTCCCCCACGAAAACAGCTTCCAGAATCACTCTATAGAAATACAATTAAATAAGCTGGAAGGGAAACTAAAATAAATGATGTGATGAAAAGTTGGGAGGCTTCGTCGAAATCTAGGAGTATCACTAGTGAAAGAGAAGGAAGGGGAAGAATAGGAAATGAAGCAGGGGTCATATAATAAAATTAATTTTTGACTTTCAAAAAATATTTAAAAAATAAATTGAAAAGAATAAGAATAAGGTTTCATACTAACCGCACCTCAAGCCAGAGACACAAGTAAGACTTTTTTTTTATAAAATTGAATTTTCCTCATTTAGTGGTTTGAGGAGAGAAAATTTGAAAATGATAGCTTATGCCTAATACATAAAGCTAGTAAATACTATACGAGGAAATACAATTTTTTTAAATTTCTGGCCCTGGTAAGTCAAAAACAAAGTGGGGTTCCATATTGCCACCTCTTCACCCTAATCAATAACCAGCGATTTATTACTGGGAAAGTTTTTGGCTACATCGGATTCCTTACAACTAATTTCATAGGCAATTGAAAGGATCTGTAGAAACTTTGTTTTCCTAAAGTATAATGTTGGTATTAAGTTACGGCAAGTGACTCGTGGTTGAAGGTAAAATATTGTAACTAACAAATATTTAAGCATTGTAGAAGTTTTCATTTTGTTAGTTACTATGTTTTATGACCGAGTGCCTTATTTTTAGATTTAGGAAACTTACCCTAAGCTAAAGCCATCTCCTAAAACTTACTGGAACATCTTAATAAAAAGTAAATAATAAGTATATTTTATTTTTAATTTATAGGGAAGTCTTTAGGAATTTCTATATTTATTAATGAACAGGGCTTCCTTTACTTGATTTATTTATGGCATTTAGGGATCTTATCCCCATCATCAGAACATCAAATTCTTCCATACTCTTATTTGTCCCACATTTCAGTCTTACAATATCGTCATTGATTGATAAATAAAATTATAATGTTCATTATACATTATTATAGGAGAATCTACTTCTTTTATTCATCTCTTTTCTTTCACAGCTAATCAATTGTGATCAGGGAAAACGCTAATGAGTAAGCTAAGCATACTTAAAAAAAAAATTGCGATTACGTTTTATATAATCCAATGAAAAAAATGTCTAAATGAATAGGTAATTTACAATTTAAATCAAGAAATAACCTAACAGCTTTTTGGCCAGTTCTCGACCAATCTAGGCTAGTTCATCTATAATTACTTTTTTTATCAAATTTATCTAATAAGTCTCTTTCTATATTAATAAAAAGTAGATTAGACTTAAGATAGACGGAGTAAAGTTGAGAGAAGTCATCATGAGGTGAGTACAAACATGTATTTGATTTCTTGTCTTAATTAAATTCATAATTCATAAATGTTTTATAATACTGATTTATATTAATCTAATTTAATGTGTATAATAATACTAAAATATATTTTGAATTGCTTATTTTTGAATTATTGTCGTGTTTTTAGAACTGAGGATGAATGTATTACATTCGAAACAAGTTTTCAATAAAACAAATTTATAGAAGTGGCAAATAATTTATCAATCCCTATTTTAGAAAACACCCTTTCCCCAGATTCGTACAAGTTGGAACAAATTTGTAGGACACTCACGGCTGGTAAACAGTCCAGATTGTAAGAGTAAAAGAAACAACAGAATTGGTGCATGATAAACACTGATAACATTGTTTCTTGTCAGAGCAGTAACCATAAAGATTTTCTTCTTTTTCATATTCAGATTCTAAAAAGTCCTCTTCACAGTTTATTCAGTTTGTCTTGGTTTTGTTTACTTTCATTTGCATTTTCAATTTTTTAACCATTATAAATGTATCGGACTAATTTGCAAATTGTTTCTGCTCTGTTGATACAAATACTTCTTTCAATTTTACAAAGTTTAGATATGCTACGAAGGACATCTGTAAAAAAAAAACTCTCAAGCTTTACGATTTCATTAAATTTCTTTTGGTCTAACCAGGAAAAATCTTTTTTAATTTCTTTGTTAGGATCATTTTATTAATAACAAAGTTTTAGTAGTTTTAGTCGAGGGATAGTTTTCTTAAGTTTTACTTCATAAAATATTTTGAAACAGGATTTCTAACCAGAAATAAATCTAGTAAAACAATAGCATTAGTAGGTTTCCTCACTTGGGCCACTATGTGATTTCTTTTAAATCGGTAACAAAATTGAATAGCCCCTAGGCTTACACTTTTCTCAATCCTTAATAACTCTTCATCAATAATCGAAGAAAAAAAAAATTTGTTTGCTCCACCACCTTGTGGTTCCTAGGTATTTTTCAGAACCTGTGCAGTTTTTCATGCGCAAAATGCTTTCTTCTATGTAGGAGAATGTCGGCTGGGGGTGTAGTCAATAAATAAACACTCAATTAAGAAAAAAACTTATTATAATGTGTGCCCGAAGAGTTATAATAATTTTACTGCTTATAATATAATAATACACATTATAATAATTTTTTTCTTATTTGGGCGTTTATTTATTGACCGCACCCCAACCAGGATTCTCCTACATACATTTTCCACTGTCAACCATACTCTCACTATTATGCTTTCTTTTAGTTTCTCTCATCCACACGATCATTCTTTTGCACGGTGAACCTATAAAAACAGCAGATTCTTACAACAATCCAAATAAATTTTCTCCTTGGAGCAAGTTTGTTGTTGAAACAGCTGCTACTAAAAATAAATTGAATACGTGTCCCAATAGTGAGCGTTAATAAGATCTTCGTTTTCTTTTTTGAACTGAGCTTGTAGATCGTTATAACAGCCTTTCATATTGTCAGCTACGTCGAATGAAAAAGCAATTATATTTGATATTTCAATGCCATACTTGTGTGATTCTTATTTTATAAACTCATACAAAGCAAGTCCACTTGAATTATCGGCCACTGTTACTTTTAAAAGTCTTTAATATATCTTTCCTTGAACATAATCTTTCCTTCAAGCATATAATCAATTTGTCTGTAACAATTACATTTACTACTAATAATTACATTCATTTGTCTGTAACATTACGTTACTGTACGTTATGCTACTGTGAAAGAATTTCAAGAAATATTACGGCACATCAAATCAATTACTTTGATTAGCTAGTTGATAAAGATTTTTGACAAAAATGTCAGGAGAGAGGGCCTCGTCCAATCGGTCCTTTATTTAATTTTCCTGTAGTTTTTATTTTCTTAATTATTTTCAGTCTGGGAGTTTGGCTGCCTTAAATACACTTTCTGGCATGGTTTTATATGATACCATCATAATTTGCAACCAACATGACCAGTTCAAGAAAATTAACATGATTTTTTACGGAGTCCAGCGAATTAACACCTTTTGCTTTGTCGTTTAAGTGCGCAATAGCTCGATTCCTAATAAACAAATCTATTTAAATTAAACGTTGAACGTCCAATTCCCTGAGGGGAAATTCTCTTTCTCGCTTTTTGGTTTTGTTACAAGTAAGAAGAGTTGAAATACCATGTCTTTTTTGCTTTGAAAAGCTACCAAAGCCGCTTTTTTGAGTTTATGATAACTTGAATCTTCATGAATCTCAATGGATTTAAAAATATGCTTAGGAGAAACGTCATGTCTGTTAATAAATGTAGAATGTCTATTATCTATATCTCCAAAGACCATACATCAGAAAGAGCACTTCATCAAGTCGAATTGAAAGTGATAACCATTTTCTTAGAAAGCCGACCTGGCCAGACCGCGCTTGCATATACAGAAGAAAAGCTTTATGACCGAATAACTCAATTAACCAATTTTTTATTACACCACTCGAAAAAATAAAATAAAAATCTTGATGAATTTCTATCAGGTACTTGAAGAAAGTAATGACAAATTCCAACTAAGGTTGAAAATATATAAAAATTTAGTTCAGAAATAAAACTATGAGAAAAACTGGAAACTCGTCCTTCATCATATACCAACAATAATGTCTATTTATGTAAGAAATTGAAATACCATAACTGATATGGAATGTAATTATGGAAGATACTGTTTCCAATACGTTGTACTAAATTATTCTAAATATGAATAGTCCACGGAAGAAATCGGGAGAGTGACCCATAATGAATTCGAGACAATCAAGTTTTGAAGTTCGGCGCTCCGCCTTTTCAGTCTTTGGGCATTCTTCAAACGCTTCTAATAAACGTACCGTCCATGCCTGCTGTTTCTTTTTACGATTTTATTCTACTCAACGATGTGTATAACTCCATCTCGGAAAAAAATGTTACTTTACCCCTTTCTTCCTTGTACGCTTATATGCTACAGCAGATATATGTAACTTCCGTGACAAGTATTGTTACTTATAAAAAAAATTAAACTGCCGCTGGAGTCACATGTTTTCTTACACGAAATTTACATTCACAAAATAAAGTCAGTACGTATTACAGAAAAGATTACAATTTTTTATCTGCTCCCACAATTATTTTGTATGAAGGCCTATATAAAATTCAATACCGGATGACTTTGAATGCTGAGTCCGGCGCAGATGGAAGAGCCCTCTGCCAGTGGCGTACGCAGAGGAAGGATCAGGAGGATATACTCTCTCCCCTCTCCCTCTCCGATTTTTTTTTAAAAAATATGATTTTTATACCTACCAACATAAGTTTTGTATTTTTAATAATAATTTTTGATCCAACATTCATTCTTATCAATAAAACTTACGCCTAATTTGGCGATTATAGACAATTCAGTGATTATTTGTCATCTTGTTATTAAATCACGTGTCGGGGACGGCAACTTACTCGTAGTTTCAGAATCGCCCAATTACGTTATTAATAGTAGACGAAAAAGTAAACATGGCCCAAACAAGCCAGGGGCTTGGTGCCAAAGGAGGGGGCAACAGCCAGCCAGTCTCTTCGTGGCGGGCCTGAGGACATGAAATATCTACTCGCTTCCAATTATAACTTATATCTAGTGGACTTTGCCAGACCTAGCAATAGTTTAACTGGCATTTTAAGACATGTCTCTGGCGTCCCTTTATAATGTATTGCGACGCGTAGCATTTAAATGAATACCTACCCAGTTTATTTAAATTAAAATCTATTTTAAAAAATCTAAATGAAGGAATAAAATTGAAACAGGAAAGCAAAGAAGTGAGTCGTTTTATAAGTGCCAAAAACCATTACCTTCATGCGATCAATCAGTCTGATAGAATATTTTTTGCCCAGGCTGTTGCAGCCAACAACGGTGTGTGAAAGTTCTATAGCACTCGCGCACTTATTACAACTCCACATAACAACTCCACATATTAACGAGCCCGTCTGATCTAATTGGTGTTATTTTAATTTATATTTTTGACGATAAAAATAAATCCCATCAAATCAATTTACTCTTCAAAATAAACCTACGATACCCTTTCCTACGGTATCATTTAATAGTATTCCGTTTATTGCTGTTGAACAGATGCACTATTTTAGGACTTTAACTGGACAAGGGACTAATGTTGTTTCAGGCCTGTTTGAACACATGAAGTTGAGCTTCAAGGCTCCACTAAACAACCGAATTCTTCCCTTCACCAATCCTTACAATCTAAAGCCCTCAATGACCTTTTTTTGTCACAAATAGACTCATCCATAATCGCTTTAATGTATTGTGTGTTTCTTATTCAGCCCGAAATAGATAAATATAAACTCCATACCCACTCAAAACAAAACTTGCTTCCCTTTCAATTCCAAATTACCCTTGAATGCGTTTGAAAAGAAGGTGGCCTCGTGAAATTCTAAAATAGAACTGTCATTGGAGTGCTAGCAGTATATTACTTATAGTATATATTACTTATATTACGTATATTACTTATATTACGTATATTACTTATAGTATATATCTTCATAAGTTACTGTCATGTTTCATTAATAGGCTAGCTTATTGACTTTGTTGCAATGCAGAAGTAAATTTCAGTTGACGTCCGCATGATGGTATGGAAGGATCAACTTAAATAGGGATTGATAAATTATTTGCCACTTCTATAAGTTTGTTTTTATTGAAAAATAGTTTCGAATGTTATACACCCATCTTCAGTTCAAGGTTTAAGTAGATTATATCAAACAGAAAAGTTTGTATTGGTTTGTTCTCGCACTGAGCTAGTAACTGTGCCAGTAGCGGCGGTTAAACAATTAGTTTTATTATCTTTTTTAATATGTCATTAATGTTTAATTTTATTGACTATTAATGTTTATTAGTTTTAAAGTGAATTTTAAATTTAAATGTATTAGTATGGTAAATTGAAATTATGGAAAATTCTATATCAGAAACTAGGATTAGATGCCCTATTATTTTTCATGTAAATTTTGTCCTAGTATTATAAGTTAAGTTCTTTAAATTGAAAGAATATGACGGTAATTTTAATCATTTTAGAAGAACCTCTTCTGTAATTGATAATCCACCATAAATTTTACCTTAATTACTAGTTCAGTGCGAGAACAAGCCAATACAAACTTTTCTGTTTGATATAATCTACTTAAACCTTGAACTGAAGATGAATGTATAACATTCTAAACTAGTTTTCAATAAAACCAAATTATAGAAGTGGTAAATAATTTATTAATCCCTAATTCAATTAATTAAGTTTAAAACAGATTCTTTTGCGTGTCTTCTCAATAATTCTTAATTATTACACACTGCTAAAAAAAACAACATCCGAAATACGGAGCTCTGGAGATAAAATTTAATTTTCAAAATTACGGATAACTTTTAACAAATACATTCTATTAACGCTACTTATAACAACTTTTTACTTGAGCATATGGATGTTAACGCTTTAGGCTTATTGGTGGAATATTGTAGTAGTATTATGTTGTGATTATTATAACAAAATAAATATAAGGTATTATTTAACATTAGTTAACGATTATAAAATGGACGAAAGGAACAAAATTATATCTCATGTATATATTCCAACAAAACCGACAAAAAGTACATAGGTATTAAAAGTGTTGTGCTGATCAGAATGTAAACAAGCTCGCTTATCCTTTCAGTTAAATCTGTTTATTTATTTTCATCAGTCTCTTACAACTGTTCATTTCGACAAGTCCTATTTGCAGTATATTTGTATCACAATGGAATATTGCCAATTGACATATCGCGAAATAGCCGATATAGTTTTAGACAATGACCGTGATGTGAATTGCGAGGAGAAATTGTGGAGTGATTTCCGCGGATCAGCTAAAAGCGGATCACCAGGAGAAAGTAAAAAGGTATTTGAACGAGGGTTGGAATATCAACACGCGATATTTTACAACGTTATATCGATCACACCATATGCTAAACTATATTACAGTAGAATCTCGGCAATTCATATCTCAGTAATTCGTATAGATTTTCTTGTCTCTTGAAAGTCTCCCTTTATTTCATATAAAAACACTGCAATCCGGTTCCCCCTATAATTCGTATTTATTTTCGTCTTCTAAGTAATGTTATCGCCTTGTAATTCCAATTTCCAAATAAAAAATCTGGTTAACTCTTAATCTTTTCAAGAGGAGAGGTGAGTGAGAGAGGAATCGTTTCTATGAATTTCAGTCGATTTACCCTTTTTTCAAATAAAATTGTAAAAAAACCTGTAACCATACTGTTAACAGACAACATAGATTGATCTGAAAAATTAAGTTCGCTCATGCCTGGCAAATCCGTGAATGCAAGGTGCTTTATAAACAAAAACTTTACCTAGCGCCTATCGTGCAAACACAAAAGCATGCATCGTAAGTGAAATTTTCAACGAATGGGTACAGATATGGAATAAAAAACAGCGAAAATTTTCAACTATTCATTGGTAATTGTACGGCCCACAACAGTATCCCATTAGTCAGCGATGTTAATGTTCTGTTTTTGCCTCCCGACACAACCTCCTGACTTGACCATAATTGTACGATTTAAAACATTTAACCCAAGAGAGTAGTGATGCAACTCTTTGACAGCATCGAGGATGGGAATCACCTATCTCAAAATGAAAAACTCTCATTACTTTCCGAGATTTTATCTATTTTGACGAATATTTAGAGGTTGTTAGAATCCTAACTGACGAGTAAATTTTTACTCCATAAAAAAAGGAGATGAAGAAGAAATTGTGCCGACGATTAGTTCTAACATGACGAAATAATGCATCTACAACGTGTGTCGTTTCTTAGCAAAATAGGATGTTTTTGTAAACGTATTTTCAGCTCTGAACATGCTTAACGAAACCGTCGATGAGATCCTTCTTCAAGCATTGCAACATAAGAAAATAACCAAATTTTTTTGTTGATCTAACTATATCGTTTGTATTTCTATTCATATTAATACAATTTGTATTAATTTTGTTATTTCCTATTTTTTACCGCCGATTATTGGAAATCTCGATAATTCATATTTACCTTTCGAACCCTTGACCATACGAATTATCGAGATTCTACTGTATTTTATTTTAACAATTTCCTTTATTCGGTAAAACTCCAGAATCGTAACACCAAAATGCCGAAGGTAAAGATTTTTAAGATCAGCCACGTCCTAAAAATCTAGATATCCTCCATGCTGGGTTCACCATTCTGGAGTTTTACTAGTAAATATAACTGAGATGATTTATGTAAATGATGATGGTACTGAGATGTATATCAAATAAATTACATGCTTTTAGATGAATGTTTTGAGAATGCACAATATAGTCTTAATCTTATAGAAGAATTATAAGATATATAAAAATTTGAGATGTTTGAAGGTTTTATTATTGAAAAACTTCTACAAAGACTATAATATATCAAGTATGGCTAAAAGCCTTCAAAATAAAAATATGTTATAACATTTTTTTTTCTTTAAAATATAATTCTTATCTATCTTTTTTTATAATGATTCATGGCTCATAAAAATATTGTTTTATAAATAATAATCATTATATTATTTCATAATCTTTTTCAGAGTTTATTATTATACTCATTTGATGCACTTTCTTTGCTTTTTCATCCATTTCCTTTCGATATATTGATATTTTTCTAGCGATTATCGGTGGATATCGATATTTGGTTTTCCGATATATCAAAATATCGAATATCGATATTTTTCTTTTGATGTTCCAACCCTAATTTGAACCAACATTTCTACAAGGTTTTAATAAAAATGGAAGGAATCCTGTCGAAATAAGGGCCGCAAGGTATGGGGATAACAAATGGCGGTAATACCTCGCAACAATTTTTTCAAGATCTACCAACCACACTGATTCATCGTTCGGAATTATCTTCGACGCGATCAACATTGGTGTTGCTGTGGACACATCAAAATTTAGAAATTTTAAGGAAACTACTTTTTTATTTGTGTGTTTGGTAATATGTCCAATATGGTGCACAAGATATGGAAGCAGTATTATATCAGCTTCGATGTCGCCGCTAGGGATGTTCATTGAGGAAGAGCAGAAAATACGAAATGAATATTAAAATCAATATCGATTCAGTAATTCAATTGAATGCAGCCGAATTTCGACCAACGAAGATATCCATCACATGCTCCTCGTTACTTCAGATCCTAGTATTAATCAATTTCACATAGTCTGCTTAAAATGAAGGGCAAATTGGATTTCCACAAAGATGTAAAAAAACTTATAATTTTATAAATAAATGAATTAGGGAGCAAAGCTAATTAAAATAAATATAGCTCTCTTCTTAACTGTGTGTATATATATATATATATATATATATATATATATATATATATATATATATATATATATATATATATTATGTTAATGAAAATCGACTAAACAAATTTGTTCTTTCAGACTTGAGAATGGCCAAAACGTCGAAATAATGTAAAATAAAATAAAAAAATCTGGTGACCGGATGGCCTTTTTGCTTTCTATTTACTGATTTAATAACTGATTTAATTGAATTTTTTTTTCTTTTGGCACTATAGACCATTGAGATCTATGGCCGCGCGATTTGGTATTCTTACAGACATTCATTGCTTGCGGGAGCACAGAGAGCCTTGAGGGGCACGTTGCTATGAACCATGGTTTCCATAACCGGTCCCTTTGGGGCCAATTCGGCAGTGTACTTCTCACCGACTCACTCGGAATCAAGGACAGTGACAAATCGGTCAAGATCCACGGATTATGACTGTTCGGGGTCAGCAGGCGCACGAGGACCTTTATTTCTTTTTCTGAAGCAGACTATCCATGGACTAAACCTCTGGGCGGCTATTTCACTTCCTGGAAAACCACAATGAGATTCATAATTTAGGTACAGGCTGTAGGGTCATCATTCCTACGCCCGGTCTGTGTGAGTTGCCTCTAGTAGGCTGACAGGAAACACACATACTCGAGGGCGGGAGGGGTGATTAATTGCTTGAGGAATTAAAGCAATTAATAATTAAAGGAATGCCGGGACCTTTAGGTTTGTAAGTAGGTGAACTTTTATAAGCACGTTAACCCGCTATGCCATCCCGACCCCATCATATATATATATATATATATATATATATATATATATATATATATATGGGAGCGGGGTAGCTCAGTGGGTTAGGCACTGCGCTACTAATCTCAAGGTCCTGGGTTCGAGACCGGCTGAGGCAGATAATTATTTATTCTGTATTCAGTCGCGGATCGACCCTGTGGGATCGGGGGACCCTCCTGGGGCTCACCCAGCCTCTATAAAGTTTCCCTTAATTGGGGGAAAAACCTGGCGGTTGAGCGTGATCTCGGCCAAATCACCTCCTTACACAACCGTTGGCTTTGAAACAGTAAGGTCCTTACCCAATTACTGAGCTCAAGACCCTTCATGGGTTGTAGTGGTACAGGTTATATATATATATATATATATATATATATATATATATATATATATATATATATATATATATATTTACAATATATGACAATTTTTTTTATTATTTTAACATAATTTACCACTCAGTTAAAAAATGAGTGTAAAAAAATTGAAATTTCGACATAATGTTAGTTAACTCGATCATCAATAACTCATGCATTGAAAACTCCATGTGGAAATTTCACTTAAGCTTTCATTCCTTATTAAAAAATATAATAAATATTCTTTAAATAAATAAAAAGATATACTGACTCAGTTTACACTAATTAAATAATTCTTAAATACATTCACAAAATAAACAACAAAAATATTTAAAAAACAATAAGAAATGCCAATTGGTTTTCTAAATTTCCAAATATGTATAAAACGAATTAACAATCATAAATAAATTTCTTTATATATAACAACTTTATGCACATATTTACATAATTTCATCTAGTTGTTCATTTACATGACCATAATTTTGTTCTCAATTTCGAATATCGATTACAGTCATTTATATAGGATTGGTCAGCTCGTAGTCATCTGTTTTCTTCTTAGAGCAACATGCGTTAAATGCTGTATCTCCGACACCAAAATTTTCTCCATCCTCCAATGATTGCGGCATTGGCTTATTGAGGGTTTCTGGAAGAAAAAATGTGAAGAAACCAGAAGTTAATGCAGCCAAAGCAAAAATTATTGTAGGCAAGCTCTTGTCAACAGAATCCTAAAACAAATTAATAAAAAATATATAAAATACTGCTCAGAGAAGTTAAAATGGCATTTATTTCAATTAATCATAAGACATTTTGAAATCAGATTATCGACTAAATAATACCCATTAATACAAATAATAAACAGTTATAAGAAGGGCATCCCATTATGTATGCTTGGGTGACAAGATATAACAGAACTTGTATCTACTTCTTAGAAAGCAAGAATTTTAATGAATCTTTGGTTGCCGCAATATAACAAGGTGTATTCATTAGAACATAATATTATGATATCACTGGAAATGTATGTAATAATTTCATTTTAATGATTGAGATGGAATTAAACTAGTGTCCTGAAGATATGAAGACATGCTACAGGTTTATAGGAATGAATTTTAATTGTTAAATAGAGATCTTTTAGTTTTTGTTTCTCTTTTGGATATGCTTATTGTTTATTTATAAATCACGATTGAAATTTTTTTATGTTTTTAAACATAAAATACATTTCTGAATTTATTCAGAAGAAAAAAGGAGTATTTTCTCAGGATTAGGTAATATTTACAAGAAAAATATTTTATAATAATGTTGAAAAACATTCTTAAGGTTACTCGAAAACAACACAGTGAAAATTATAAAATCTTACTAAAAGCAATATGAGCGGGCAGAGCATAGCTGCGAGTCTTGCACATGCTGAACCAAAACCAATCCCAACATTTCTAACCACTGTTGGAAGAAGTTCTGCACTATAGTTGAATATTATAGCAAAACCTCCGGAGACACAAAACTTCCCAAGACAGGCTATAGTAGTAATGACATTGGGCATATCTAAAAAAAATATATATAATTAAAATTCTCAATACACATTCCATACACTAAATTATATTTTTAAAATAAACATATGACAACATTTCTGTTGGTTATATATAAATAGACGGGAGTATGACCTGATAGTAGCCTGATAGTACTGCTAAGTACTGGGGTACATATTTCGGTATTAGTCTATTCTTATATTTTCAATATTATCTGAATTCGAATAAAGTTACTAGATCAAATATATAAATAAGAGACCTTAACTATGAATGAATGGGATAAGTTTATTTTTTTTTTTATGTACCTACATTAAATATTAATTTGAATGAATATATTTCTTTCATCCAAATTTTTAGATTATTTACTGGATATTACTACTATGAATTTTTTTTTAATAAATTAAAAATTTATAGTTATGTCAGGTAATCAGTCTTTGAGTTAACATTATCAAACAAGAATGAATACAATAATTTATTAATAATTGTAATTTAATAAAAAAATATCTGGTGTGTCCACTCACAGGACTTTCCTTACCGCTTTGGGTGAAAGTCCAAAATAAAAATTGTTTGTTGTATCTTTGCTAATATTAGTCTGATTAAGATTTTTTTTAAATTTTTATGTTTAGTTTTGTAGACAATTAAATCATCTTTCAAATGTGTATCTATATTGTTTTCGAAGATCAGTAGTTGTTGAGTAATAAAAAAGCTAAACAAAAGCCAACCGGTTTCCAAAGCAACATGTACTTTAGAATACTTCATAAAATATGCCTGTAAACTTAATAGCTAATACCTAATGTCCAATAACCCGTATCTTTGCCAAAAATAGTCCAATTTTTTATTATTTATTTATGATTTTTATTATTATTTAGAGAATTCAATTACTTTTCAAATAATTAAATATAAAATTTACAATAAAATGAATACTTTTCAAGTTGTGAGCAAATAAAATATTCTTTTCGTCATAACTTTTTTTCCTGCTTTTTTCTCTAAGATGCATCTTTCATATGAATAGTTAGAAAGCTTTAAGTAGTAGACTTTAGACTAGTTTCATCAAAATCGTTAGAGCCGTTTTTACACTAGAGACTATAGAAAGAAATGTTATCCGGATATTGCACAGCTGCTATTGCACACAAAATACCCAATTTGGTACACAGGCATTTGGGGACAAAACCGTATATAACAAAAAAACAAGCTATAAAATCAGTCAGCCAGTTCAAAAGATAATCGTGCCACAGAGACACAAACAGACAGACCAAGGGCTGAAAATATGTTTTTTGGACTCAGGAAGCTCTGAAATACCTAGATCCATTGAAAAATGCACATCGAAATTTTGACCCAATCACAATACTTCCCTTATCTAGTAACGGTAGAAAAAAAAAATTTAGAAAATGCTCTTATAGCTTCTGATTAAATTAGAATTTCTATTGTGACAGTGAAGTCAATACTGCCCTACAAATACTTGATTTACCTTGTTACTTTTGTTTAAAAATGTATTTTGTTAAAAAGAATCAAATAATCCGCTGTTCTGATTAGTTAGTCACATTCTACCACAAAAATAGTAAGTAGAAATAGTGATGTGAGCTTGTCAACTGCTCACCTTCAGTTTTTGTGTCGTAAAATAATTTTGAGGATTTGTGCCATTGCCTCTTTTTCTTGAAAACAAGGTGTTTTTCGGGAACAAGAAAATGAACTGTGAATATATTCCCTCAATTACTTACAAAATTATACTGCAAAGCTGAGTATTTTTTTATCTAAAAAATATTTTTAAATTAATTTTTTAGTTTAAAACAATATACTTAATTTAAATTGTACGTATTTAAATATTTAAATATATTAAATATTTAATACAATAATAAAAAAAGAAGGATGTTGTCGTATCAATACAGAGAGGAATTATAAGTTTTCTGACAACTTGTGATTAGTAAGGCTAATCGCAATCTTTTATTGGATCAAAAACAACAAGAGTGTTATCACTAAATGAAATGGTCAATAGATAGTTGACTGACTATGTAAGTCTCTAGGGTAAGTTAATGAGAGATCAAAGAGATAGAAGTACTGTTACTAACTACCAGAGGACCTAATTTCAAAGGACCAGCTGACGTGGATTTAGTCTTGAGCTCTACTGGACTTACTTGTACTTTTTGAGAAGAGTTTTTGAAGTGGATTTAGGATGGAATGTGAAAACTCTCATGCATGCAACAGGTGGCTTCAAAAGTGCCAGCTATCGGTTTTCTTAGAAGCCTGAGATAACCAGGTGGCTGGGAGAAGAACTAGCCTCGGAAATAATTAATAATTAATATTAAATTAATATTTAATATTATAGGATATCCAAAAATTGTCGATATAGTAAGGCATATATAACTTATTATCTATGATAAACTTAATTTTATATTATTAAAAGGTAAAGATTTGGTAATATTTTTCAAATGTTACAAAACATATACTTTATTTTCTAACCAAGGTTTTGATGATTACCTTTTGGAATCAGTGCAAGGATTGTAATTGATGCAGCTCCTAGTAATAACAATATGCTGGTGAGGGATCTTCTACCTGCCTTATCCAGTACTAATATTACCAATATATAGCATGGAATTTCAACTAGTCCTAAGACAAACATAATAATAAAGGGATTTCCAGCCATGTTGTCACTGGCGAGAGATAGGCCAAAATAGGCGATACTGTCAGCAAACCTAAATTTAACAAATATAAAATATTAAATATTTATACAAATAAACATAAGTAAATATGTTTACAATGCATGCATATTAATTTAAGAAGTTGATATTATTTGAAATAATTTATTAATCTACTGTAAAAAGATAATTCTTTACACCTGCGGTTTTAAAGAATAAGTGGTTTATTTGATTTAACATCGGAATGATATATGAGTATGGATTTGATTTGGTATGCTTTAGTTTTGAGAGCATTTGGTCAACAGTTATGCAAACATGTACAATCTATAATAATTTTCAGAATGTTCTGTAGTGAAAAATAAATTAAAAAACATATGGATGGCTTCTCTATGATTATCTCGTAACTTTTTTGCAATAATTTATTTGTTTCCACAATTTAAATGACAACCTCATATCTGATAGTTCTGAAAGTCTTAAAAGTTGGCAGAAATCCTCTAAATAAGTTTAAAATCTATTTCTGCCAATTTTTAAGCCACAGAGCTATCTTATAAGAGGTTTTCAAATTGAGAAAAAAATAAATAAATGATAAAAAAAAGTCAGAAAGTAACAAGTTATCATATGAAGCCAACAATAGGATTTTTTTTCAAAAAACTATGAGTACGTAACCCTCCAAGAATCTAAATCTCTACATATATACAAATTTGTTACCTTACATTTAGTCTTTATCTACATATACATAATTTTCTCCTATATGTCTAACTCCATTGCATAACCTTGTTAGATTAATCAGTTAACAAATTTGTATACAATATTTCTAAAGTAATGTCTAACATCTTTTATTTTTTTTTAATCTGGTGTTTAACGTCTTTTCCTATTTCTTTTATGGCAGGCAGGACGGTTTATTCCTACAGATAACAAACCTATTCTAATCAGAGTGGGAACGTCGAGATTCATTCTGTGGGTCCACCACAAAATAAATTTCAACCTGCTTAGGCCAGATTTGTACCGGCGCCGAAGCAAACTCAAGGTTCCTAAGGTGATGCCTTAACATTCTTGGCCACCACGGCTTCAGCCTATTAACATCATCTCTTCCTTACCACAATTGAGCCAAACCATATTAAGTGTTTGCCCTCTGTATCTATATGTTTTGATCGTTATGATACATCTCTCAACCTCCGGCACATTTAGTTTTTACTTTTAATTTAAATTTAATTGGAATTTCAGATTTGGGAATGAATAATAAGTTGTCATCTATCCAGAGGATAGATCTTCTTTGAGTTACCAGCAGTGTCCCATCTAGGTAGTGTCTCAGAAGACTGTGGAGGTATTTTGCCACCTGGACCATATACATCGAGAGATCAAAGAGCAGTTCCGCACAAATCTCTCAGATCAATCCATCCTATTCCTTTAGCACACTTGCCAATCCCTCTCCAAGTTTTGCGAATGACATGTGTGTGGGTCTACTGTGTGCAACATTAAATCTACAGCACTCACACTCACTTAACATGTGCCTCTAATTTTCTTTTCTTCACTGTTTTTAGAAGAAAGAGAGTTGAGCCTGCAAATTATTGTTATCCTCCGTACTTTTGTTAACTCATATGCCCTTGCGCTCACCCATCTTTATTAAGGCAATGGTCGGCTACAGATCCGGAAACATCTCACAGGTGCAGAGCAACTATTAAACTTAAGTTTTAGGTATAACTTTCATATTTCAAATAAATTTTATTATTTATTTGTTTTGTTTTTTTATTGTATTCTTATAAAAATTAAAACTGTGATTCATAGATACCCTCCAAAACATACTAACACCTGTGAGGTGCAGCATGACTATATGTATTTTTTGTTTCAATTAAGAACCAATAAATTGCAGTATAACTTATCATCAACATTTAATGAACAATTTTATAACCCTTTTATAATTTAAAGGCAGAATAAAATCACTTGGATCAGAAAACAAATCACAAAAACAAATTGCCACCTCACAAGAGCAGCGTGAGTAGAGGTGTTCGAAATGGTTGCACGAGTACTGGAGGGTTAAGAGTCATTCCATTATGTGACAATTTTAAATCGTTAAAACATTAATAATTATTATTGTGATAAAACTCCAGAAAAAAGTTAATAGTACAAACTATTTTGAAAAAATCTTGGACCGCGGGGTCCCATCCCTGATGGAAAAGGAATGGAGAAACATTAAGCTATTAAGAACCCCTAAGCCCTCCTGAAAAGCTAACAGAAATAGTGTGTGAGCATAAAAGTTATCTTCAATAAGGTGTAGGAGACCATCCAAAGGAGATGCCCACAGAGCTGTCAGGTTCTCTGGGAGCACTAAAGGAAGAGCAGATCCCAGTCACTTCCTAGGAATAACTTAGTTGCTGGGATAGCTCCGAAATAGAGCCTGGCTCAAATATGTACATACATGATAGGAAGATGGTGCATGGGAAGAAAGATGAGGATGGTTGTTGCCAAGACCCAAGCCTTCCTCCTGAGGTAATAGGCCCATCCAATAAACTTTGTGCTGAGATTATGCCCAAGTGAAGAGTGATCTACCTTGGTGTAAATTTAGATAAATGCCTAGAAATAATACCTTACTTGGACTATTAGGAAACTAGGTTACAATGATCTCTCTCTTTGAACTTGAAATTCAAGTTCTGAATGAAGAATAGGTTGGCAACCACCTGAAGGATAGGTCTTCTGAGGGTTACCAGCAGTGTTATCTGGGACAATGTCTCAGAAGACTGTGCAGATCTTGGTGGAGAGAGGGACCTTTTGGAGTTCTCATTTGGAATGGCGCTTTTGTGCCAAGCTGCACAACCTTGTCAAAGATTTCAATCTTCCATGCCATTACTAAGGTGTTCCCCAGACTGCTGAGCAGATCTACACTTAAATTCAATATCTCTAGGTCCACGTCAAGAATGATTTTCATCTCGTAATAGCATAAGAGAACTACATTTACTACGAATCTTTCGTATAAGCCTGGAAGGTATAATAATAGTATGTTCAGCCTAGTACAACTTGGATACCCTGAGGGGATGGGAACTTGGTGATGGAGACATTCCAGGAGATCACCATATAGTCACAGAAGACGATGACAGCCTTTCTGGATACCAAATGTAAGGAAACAACAGACAAAATCATTTTTATAG
The DNA here is from genome assembly GCA_948150685.1 of Rhaphigaster nebulosa. NCBI lineage: Eukaryota > Metazoa > Arthropoda > Insecta > Hemiptera > Pentatomidae > Rhaphigaster > Rhaphigaster nebulosa. The sequence continues at coordinate 80,462,029 of OX411310.1, forward strand.
TTTCCACAACATAATTATATTCCCATATTGCTGAAATACCTATGGAAGAATTAAAAATACTTTTGAATGGAATCAATCAATCAAAATCTTCTTTAAAAAACAAAACCAAGACAACAAATAGTAATGTAAATACTTTTAATTACCTAAGAAGTAATAAAAAACAAAACAATTTTAGATAATATACACACCAATTATATGATAGATTAATCATCCTCATCCTAAGCCTTGGAGTCCTAAATAAGTCAAGGAAGCCAGCTGATGAAGTTGTTGAAGTAGTTACTGCTGTTTTTGCCTTGCCTTTTGATACATAGTAAGCTCGGTCTATTTTGTCACCTCCGTTGAATTTAACTGCTTTAGACACTATGTTAACACTCTCTGCTATCCTTCCTTGAGACCAAAGCCAGCGTGGAGATTCATCAATCAACCTGTTTATTAATATAAAATAATAAATTGAATTAATTACTAGGAATTAATCAGTAATTCCATGCGGATGGTATTAATAAATTAGAGGCATGTGGATGAAAAAATAATTATTATTCAAGGATATGATTCTTACCACCAGTGAGCAATGGTCAGAACTACATGTAAGCCAATGACAACCTGAAGTGTGACATAATTTGGGATGAAATAAGCCCATACTGCAACTAACATAATACCAACTGCAAACATGATTGAATATAACAGGCCGATTGTTGTTCTCTTTGTTGGTCCAACTAACTCCATTGCTGAAGAAGATAAATAAAATGAATAATTAAAATTTTACTTTATAATTATAATCATTTTATTTTGATTATATTACATTTTACAATTAATATAGCAAAACAGTGCTTCATGATTGCAATTCATACAACAGATTGTATGATTATAATGTACAATTCTTGGATACAAATGAAGATTAGACAATTTTTTCTCACTAAGAAAAATACAAATAAAAATACTAGATCATTACAAAAGGCTTTGTGCATTAATTCATTGCTGACATTAATATCTCCATTCGCTCTTTGAGCTGGTTGCAGATAGTAGGTTTATTGAAACTGAGCTTTACTGTGACCCGCTCGATATTCGAGTAATACTCTGCTTTTGTCAATCGAAATAAAGTGATATTTCATCTAGACAACACTCCTACCCATCATTCACGCCTAGTCAAAGTCAATTTTTCAGAAACAGTGGGTGTTAGCATCTTTCCCTGTTTCACGTTCTGATAATGGTCTTTTCTGGTCAACAGTGCATTTTTTGATAGGTCGCCACTTCAATAACAACAAGGATGTGAAATCAGAATGTGAGGAGTTTTTCGCCTCCAAAACCAAGGACTGTGGTATAACTACCAATTTCAACTTCTGGCAAAAATATGGGTTAAAATAATTAAGAATGATGGCTTATATTGAAGAATAATTTTAAAGTGTAAATTTTAAACTGAAATTTAAATAAAACTTATTTTATGTATAAAGATTTTTGCAACAATCCAGTAATAAAGAAATTTAAAAAAAAGATACAGAATATTAATGCACAGGCATATTAATTGTAAATAAGATACTCTGAATGTACTATTATTCCATTTAATAGTTTTTTTGGATAGTTGCTTAATGTTTAATAAATCTATTTAATATATTTTGAGGGTTGGTTCATAGTAAATTCCTATTGTTTCAATTTTGGGATTTCCAAGAAAATTTGTAAATTTTAAAAAGTTCCTTTAAATCATTCAGCATGTCAGTTATTCTTATACAGGGTGTCCCACCTCCTGATGTCAATACTTTAGGGGGTTATTCTAGAAGTCATTTGTAGTTAAATGGCGCAGAAATGAAATTTCTATCTTAACTCATCGAAGAGATATCTTATTTTTTGTGTATTTTTAAAAATACACGATTTTTTAGTGAAAAACTGTAATTATTTTATTTATGGTTGATGTATCGTAAAAAACGAGGATATTTTCAAAAACTACATTAAATTTCCTATAAGGAATACCCCCCTTTAAAATTTTATTTATTCACACAGTAATTAATAGCAGTCAAAAATTTAAAAATGAATATTTTCTGATTGTGTTTACACTTTTCTAACACAGCCAATTTTAGGCGCAGAGGTTTGCCTCTGGGTCAAAAGTTGCATCAATTCATAAGCTTTAAAATGATACCCCATTCACCCAGAAAAATAAAGGTTTTGTGTAAAAAACTTTAATTTCCAATTCCAAAACTATAATTACGCTAAATTTATCGGCGGCGTAGAACAAAGAGTGAACACACTGAGAACATAATACAAAGAAGCAGGAGATTTTTTTTTCTTTTTTTTTTTTCTTTTTCTTTTAACAATAAAATGAGTGGAAAACCTATTTAGTCACCCACATATTGAAATTTCCATACTTACAAAGGTAAATTAGAATTATTTTATTTATTTATTTATTTTTTCATAACGATATTAACCTTGAAGAGACTCACAGCAAGATGAGCAAAATCTAGGTTTACATTAATGTGGCATGGTCCAACCCAAAAGAACTCATACCTTTAGTCAACCAATCCTATCCGTGCTTGTCTAGCTCGAGACTCGCTCCCAGTTTCAAATGGCCATTCATTATCACTTTACTAGTGGTGAGGTGCACTTGCTTCCAGCAACATGCCTAATTTTTTCACAATTGAAGAATACGCTGATATTGTGTTTGTAAATGGCTTTGCCGATGGAAATGCCTCGGAAGCTGTCCGTGAATACGGTCGTCGTTTCCCAGACAGACGGTTGCCGGATCGCAGAACGTTTTCTTCTACTTTTCGTACCCTGAGGGAGACCGGATCGCTGCCGAAACAGCCTGTCGGGGCACGGGATGTCCAGGATGCTGAACGTGAGGAAGAGGTGCTGAATTTTTTTGATGAAAACCCCTCTTCTAGTGTTCGTGAAGCAGAAGCACAACTTGGGATCCCCCACAGCTCAGTGCACCGAATTTTAGTCGGTGACGGAAGACATCCTTCCACCTCAGCCCGGTTCAAGAATTGCTGGATAGAGACATGGCGGCCAGGAGACAATTTTGCGAATGGTTTGCAGACCAGTGCCAGGAAGACCGCTGGTTCCCTAGACGTGTTTTGTGGTCTGATGAAGCAACATTTACGCGTGGGGGGCTTTTTAATGCCCGCAATACTCATGTCTGGGCGGAGGATAATCCCCATGCTGTTAGGCCATCCTCCTTCCAATACCAGTTCAACATAAATGTATGGATGGGAGTCGTAGATAATCGTCTAATTGGCCCGATAAAATTGCCCAGACGAATGAATGCGGAATTATTTAGGGAACTTCTGGAAAACCAGTTGTATCCTCTTTTTAATCAGCCTGAAGATCCCCTGCCTGACATCAATCGCACATGGTTCCAAATGGATGGATGCCCGGCCCACAGTGGGAGGGAAGTGACGGCTTGGTTGGATAACCACTTCCCAAACCATTGGATTGGTCGATATGGACCTGTTCCATGGCCTGCTCGATCCCCCGATCTTACTCCTCTCGACTTCCACGTATGGGGAACGTTGAAGAGCAAAGTTTACTCCAAGCCTGTAGCATCAAGGGATCAAGGAACTCCTTGCCAGGATTGAAGAACAGAGCAATATCATGAGGAGAGAAGGGCGAGACATTCTGCGCAAAGCCGTTGATTCGGTTAGATTACGGGCTCATGTGTGTTGACAGCAGGCAGAGGGGCATTTTGAGCATTTAATGGGCCAATAAATTAATTTGAATATTTCATTATTGATTTTTTTTTTTTTTATTTTAAGAATAATATTCTTATACTTAGTACTTTTACTTTTCATAAACAAGTTTTTTTACTTTTCGTGTTTTGTATGTTTTTATTGTAAATAATATTTTTTATTTTATTGTTTCTTTTAAAAGAGTTGTAATTAGAATTAGTATTATTACGTACCTACATTTCAGACATTTTTATTTTAAAGTGTATAAAGACATTATATGTATAAGTTACATTAATATGTATCTAGATACATATTACTTATAATAATTTGTAAGAACTAAATTTATGATTATGTCTTAAATTTAATATTTTTCATGAAACAATTTTTAAAAAATCTGCTTATTTTTATTGTGTTCTAGGAGTGTTCGCACATAAAAAAAATAATCCTTATTTACCTTTGTAATAATTATTGTGACGCGCCATGAGAAAAGGGAGCTTAGGGTGAACAAATGAAAATCTATTTCTTCCCACTAATTTTTAGAAGAGACGAATCATATGAGCCCTTCTGTAGCTCCCTAGGGGCAAAAATCGCAGAATTATAACGATATGAAGTTTAATTTTTACAAATTATAATTTTAGAAAAAAGCAAGCTCCCATTGAAAAACCGTCCGGTCTAAAGCGGAATTTAACAAAACAGCGCTCTTACACAATGCTTGAGAGTGACCAACGTCAAAAATAGTATTTAACATGTAGTTTAGATGTTCAGAAATACATTTATTAGAAAAAAGTTTTTATGCTCTAGTGAAAAATTTGGGTCTTCATCCTAAGCTCCCTTTTCTCGTGGCGCGTCACAAATATGGAAATTTCAATATGTGAGTGACTAAATATGTTCACCAAACATTAGATTGTTATAATAAAATAAAAAAGAAAAGAAAAACAAAAACAAAAAAAATCCCCTCCTTCTTTGTATTATGTTCTCAGTGTGTTCACTCTTTGTTCTACGCCGCCGATTAATTTAGCGTAATTATGGTTTTGGAATTGGAAATTAAAGTTTTTTACACAAAACCTTTATTTTTCTGGGTGAATGGGGTATCATTTTAAAGCTTATGAATTGATGCAACTTTTGACCCAGAGGCAAACCTCTGCGCCTAAAATTGGCTGTGTTAGAAAAGTGTAAACACAATCAGAAAATATTCATTTTTAAATTTTTGACTGCTATTAATTACTGTGTGAATAAATAAAATTTTAAAGGGGGGTATTCCTTATAGGAAATTTAATGTAGTTTTTGAAAATATCCTCGTTTTTTACGATACATCAACCATAAATTAAATAATTACAGTTTTTTCACTAAAAAATCGTGTATTTTTAAAAATACACAAAAAATAGGATATCTCTTCGATGGGCTAAGATAGAAATTTCATTTCTGCGCCATTTAACTACCAATGAATTCTAGAATAACCTCCTAAAGTATTGACATCACGAGGTGGGACACCTTGCATATCTGAGATAATTAAATTATTTATGATTCTCCTGAACACATTCTGTATCATTTTAAATTTCTTTATAGTTTTTATCAGGAATAATTCCATACTGAGAAATTATTATGTCATCATAGAGCATATCAGACATTTTCTTCTAATGGGAATCTGGGGCCATTGTACTGAAACGTTTTTGGCTTTATGGGATTATTTATTTATATGTGATATAAATAGCAATGCTTTAACTATTTATTTCCTACTAAGGTGAATAATATTTTTGTGTTTATATATGCCAAAGGGATTTGTTTTTAGTTAAAGGCAATATGATGAAGAATTTGTAGCCAGCTCATGATATCTTGAGTTAGTTTTTAGATTTTGTTAGGTCAAGATATCAGTACCTACCAATTACAAAGGCTGCTATGTATGCACCAGTTGAGCCAAATATGCCATAGAGAAATGAGGCAACCAGGTACGCATAGTAGTTATTGATGAATGCAATGCCAATACTAATGATGAGCTGTATGGTTTGTGTCCAGCATTGTGTCTTCTTCCGGCCATATCTGAAATAGTAATAGATCCATTTAGTGTCCCCAGCTTATTTCAAGTTCCGTCTGGAACATCAATTTTCTGGGGGGTCGTCTTTGTTTGAATGATGGATCTTTTTTTCATAATTTATTACCTGTAGCATTTGAACAATTCTTTCTCATGTTACTTACTTGTCTGCAAGAAAACCCAATGTGAATGAACCAGTAAAGACACCTAACATGAAGATAGATTTAGACAGGGCTCCCAGCCACTTCTTATCACAGACCAGGTCCCACTAGTAACAGACGAGTAGTAGAATCTTTTTTTTTTTAAGATGAATAAAATTTGATAGAAGAATATGATATTGATCATGAAAAAGAATAGTGAAAAAATTCTTCTCTTGATTAAAATTTATTGCTTACCAGATTAATGCATGGTCAACGTTTCAGAGTTCTTCCCCAACATCAGGACCAATTCTGTAATGTGATATGTCAAGGTCAATTACTAAACTGTAATTTTCACATTATTATTATTATTTGGTACTTCATTCTCTGGAGTAACTTCCCACCTGTCAATTTTCTTTCTGTACATATTTCGATTCAAAATTTCCTCAGGTTGAATTTGTGCATTTTTCATGTCAGCTTTTTTTTGTTGTGTCCAAGGGAAATTCTTCAGTTTATCAACTCTTTCAAGAATTTGGTGGGTTAGTCTGGTGTCTTGAGGCCTCTTAACATGCCCATAAAATTTTAGCCTTCTTTTTCTGAGGTCTGCCGCAATATTAGATAATTTGTCTGTGAATTTCTGGGATTTTTATGAAGGGTTAGAGTTTCTCCTGCATATAAAGCCTCGGGTTTAATTATAGTATTGTAATGTTTAATCTTAATGTGGAGGGACATAGATTTTTTGTTGTATATTTGTCTTGTTTTCCCATACGCTCTTCTGAGATTTTGGACACAGTTGTTTTGGGCTATTTTTTCTTGTCCGGTTGGTTCGAGGATTTCATCCAGGTATTTGAAATGAGGGACTCTGTTTATTTGTCCGTATTTTGTATTGAGACTAGGGATGTCTAGTTTTGTAGAGTAAAAATCGGTTTTCTGGAAGGAGATCTGAAGTCCGATCTTTTCAGCACATTCTTGGAGAATTTCAACTTGTTTTATCGCTGTGAATTCATTGCTGGACAATAGGACCAGGTCACCAGCGAAGGCTAAGTATGGAATTTCAAGCTTTTTTTTTTGTGTCCCAATGTTCACTGGGTTCCAGCTATTTTGTGCTTTCAGTTCTTTTTCCCATTCCCTCATCACCTTATCTAAGACAAGGTTGAAGAGGAGGGGTGACAATCCATCTCCTTGCCGGATACCAGTTTTTATCAGGAATTCGTCTGAGATCTCTCTCTTGAATTTCACTCTTGACTTCGTGTCAGTGAGGGTCTATTCGGTCAGGTTTAGTGTTTTAGAGTCTAGTCCCTGTTCTTTCATTATGCTGAAGAGAGATCGACGATCAATTGAATCATACGCCTTCTTGAAATCTACGAAGGTAGGTTTAGATAGATTGGTAGGTTTCTGAGGGCTCTGAATTTTAAAGCGGTTTGGAGGTTGAAGATCTGTTCAGTGCATGATCTGTGAGGGCGGAACCCAGCTTGATATTCACCAATCTTATACCCAAGTTGTTCTTGTATCCTTTTCAACAGGCATGCAGAGAAAATTTTGTAACTGACTTCAAGGAGGGAGATTCCCCTATAGTTCTATCAGTTTTGTCTCCTTTTTTATGAAGTGGGTGAATCAAGGCACATTTCCAATCCTCGGGGAGTTTTTCGTTTTTCCAGATTTTCTGTATGATTTCTGTAAGTTCCTTTGTGAATTTGGACCAAGATTCTTAAGGAATTCTACAACAATCCCATCTCTTCCTGAGGTTCTGTTGTTTTTTAGTCGTTTAATGTGGCTCTGAATGTCTTCCTGGTTTGGTAGAGGTGATTCTGGGTGAGTGCAACTGGAGGTTTCTTCAAGAAATCTTTCAGTGGGTTCGGGGCACTTAAGAAGTTCCCTTCTCTTAGAAGTTACTGAGAAGTATTGTGCAAGTTCTTGGCAGTTTTCTTTATTAGTAAGTGCCAATTTTCCGTCTTGTTTCCTGAAACATAAGTTCTGTGGAATTTGTTCTCGGATTTTTTCTGTGAACCTTCTGCAGAAATCCCTCTTGTTGTGGTTTCTAAAGTTTTCTTCAATTGAGTCCAATTGTTCTTTCAAGTGTTTTCTTTTTTTCTTGCCTGATGGCAAGAATTTTCACATTATATGATAACATTTTTTTTTTCTTTTGTTACCAATTAAC